>OZ023064.1:61094408-61568663 GCA_963992785.1 Tenthredo livida
TATCATGAATCAACTCTGCAACGTGTGCTGAAAACCTTTTTCTTCATTTTCATAAGAGATATCATGTTATGCACTTCTTTTGCTCTTTCCTCATTCGAACATATACATATACCTCTCTCTGTTCTCATGGAGTCTTCAATTTGCCGGAATTTACGTAAACCGTGATGCTATTCGATAGAAATGATCAATTTCCAGGAAAAATCTCGAATATTCCTGTTTATAAATGCGAGTTTCCTAAATTCAGTAGAAAAATACTTTCGATACCAGACAATGTCTACTGATCTGTGTCGTAGCCACTGCAATACCTAAATTTGTAGTAAGTTCAGCCTCAAGTATAACTCGAGAGAACGATGAGGTAATATCTATAGAAAAAATCTGCAGCATTTTTTCCAACGAATCTGTATGTACATTATCCTCTAGCAAAGAAAATGTAACGTTGTATGACCTAACTTTTCTCAGTTAGTAACTAAGGCCGACGATCAGGGCGGTTAAATTCAGAATTGGGCAAGCGATCGTTACATCCCTGTGACTCCGAGTTTAAAACCCGGAAAGAAAGCGAGAGAAGGTAGGTACCTATATTAGGGAAAAGGAACAAAAAATAAAATAACGAGATCATTTTTTCTCCTAATAACCTCTCCTAATGCTGGGCATTAAAAACTCAGACCCCGTCCTCGAATAAAATGCCCATGCCTATGGCCGGCGTGGGCGCGGGCGGTCTGGACGTGGAATTCTTTGAAATTTCTCACCGCGAGCGTAATTCCAGATTGAAGGAATGGGGGAATTCGGAAGGTTTTCAAGAACGGCTAAATATCCTGTGGGTGAAATTAAGAAATTCTCTAACTCGACCGTTTTCTACCCCGAAATTCACCCTGCATCAGCTATCTGACTGTGATAATGCGATCGTCAAGACGGCCTTTTCAACCTCTTCGAGAGTAAGCTGTGCTTGCGCAGGCTATCTCGTTTCTGATAATCCGAAGAAAATTAAGAGATTAACAGACGCCGTTACGTATGCTGTGATATTCATCGAGGTCCAATTAACCGAAATTCATTGTACCTGTCTAACCACTTTGGTCCGGCAATTCTTCATTCCTCCACGTTTTAACTATACAGAAAGGCAGAAACCCCACGCGATGCGCTCAGCGTCAAACTGTCCCGTGGGATTCGTACAAGATTTAGGATAATACGAAGGAACTGAGGCCAGACTATTGTCTTCCTAAAGTCATCTACGTGACCAGCATTTCTTCGGCCTATGCCAGAGATGTAACGCACAGGCTTGTCTTCGGAACCTCATGAACGAGGAGCTTCATTGATCTTTTTATAATTTCGAAGTATGTGACGTCGCGATTCGCGAGATGAATCAGAATTTGAATATTCGAGGGGGCTGGGCTAAAGTTCCGAATTTGAATAATACCAACTCACTGTTTTTAGAAAGGGTATTTCCCCGAAAGTCTACATAGCTGATTTCAAGAACTTTGACACGAAGAACACCGAAGGTTCAAAATTCCGAGAGCTGAAGATCCGTAAGGACGAAACCTCCGAAACTTGAAATTCACGCATGTATATTCGTTCAGTGTTTCATAACTCGGGCTGTATTCATCGTATCGAAACCAAAAAGGGGTCAAATTAATCGTCTTGAGTTGCACTTTTTGGAAAAAAAAAACTTTCATAATTCAAATAGTTATGGCACCACGAAGCTATCGATTGAAGTATATAAAATGGGTTTCCGTAAAGAGAGCCTCGATTAGAATGAACTATTTCTTGTCCCCCACATCCTGAGAAATACTGCGAAATTTTCGGATTCTTGCGATGACGGGGTCTGGGCCTTCGGAATTTTGAGCTACATCGAATTTCAGGAATTTCACAGTTTTAAACTTCGACGTTTCTGAAATTTCGAAATCGTATTGAACGAATTTGAAATTTTCACCCTGATGCCCCACATCGGAATACTAAGAACTAACGGGATGTGTTTTTCCTGTAAATTTTTCAAGTGACTCCTGCCTCGGTAGTCGTTTACAGCGATCGTGTAATTACTTTCTCAACTTTGTTCGATCTTTCGAATCTGTTCAGGGCGCATAGTGTAAAAAAAAGTTAAATGGATTAAAAAAAACGAAGTGGAAGTAAGCACGGGTAAAAAGTTCTGCAAGTTCTCCGCTGTCAGCTATACTGTGGCTTGTCTAGATAGACGTTGACAGTATACTTGCTTTATAGTTACAGTATAGTGTGCATAGAGCTGGAATAGCGTGTTCAGGCGGTCAATTCGAAATGGCTGGTGAGGCCGCGGGGGAGGCGAGGGTCAGACACGAGCGAAGCCAGCAGAGAAGCCCTTCGGCGATACGCTTAGTTAAGTCGGTAGCCACCTACATATACAAGGTGGTGCGTACCTACCTATCGAGGACTATCTGACATGTGCGAAATGTATGAAAATCGAAACATCGTAATAATTGTCGATGCAGAGATGTTGAGATCATAAAGGGAGTTAAATTGTCAATGAAAACGAGCTCGAAAATTTCCACCCGATATGCATGGGGGGTTGAAATCGCCGTAAGCCTGCAGTACGGGGCGCGTCTTATTTCGACTCATTGTATGCCGAGGGTGAAAATGTAGATAGTGTGTATTTAGTAATGAGTAGATTAGGTGCTGAAAAGTAGGTGTATTCAGTATGAAAACGAAGTTCTGCAGTCGTAGAAATTCAGCAGCAATGGTTTCCGCTCGATATTTTAGTCCCTAGAGCAGAAAAATAAAGGCGCTACTGTCTTCGCGGCTGTGACGTCCTTAAATGTAGCTTCGCTTTTGAAGGATATACCCATTTCTTTCTTTCCTTCTTTCTTTCTTTTTTTCTTTTTTTTTCGTATCGAAGGAGGAGAGAAGCGTTGTGGATTTTTGACTGAGGGCAACGACTACTAGGCTCAGGCCGTGACCGAGACCGAGGCCGAAGGGGTGGCATGAAATAAAAATAAAAACTTTCCTTCGACGACCATTCTTTGTCCCTATCGTAAAAAGGCCGATTCGCACGCTCTACGCAAACTCCTCCAGACGACTCTTGTATAATATAGTCATATATATGTATACATATATCTATATAGCCCTTGACAAATAGAGTTTTCTACTCGCCAGCGATGAACGAACGGCTTGGATACTTAACGGGATTATATTCTTTGGTCCGTTCGTTTTTTTTTTGTTTTTTTGTCTTCAAAATTTTATTAAACGTTCGACTCATCTCTCGCTCTAATTATAATCATAATTATCAACCCTCCGACTGAAAATTATTGATCCAAAAATTGTTCGGAAATAAAATTCCTGTCTTCTGTTTTTCCACACTAATCTCGAATAGGTATATATTTTCTCTGTAAATGGTCTGTGAAAAAATTGTGTAAATTTATCGCACCCATGCTTATATACAGCTGTGTATATGGTATACATGTATACAATGATGTCTGTGGTTCTTAGGGAGCCTTGTCCCAAAATCAATAGAACTTCTCTAACTCTGAACTCTGAACTTTAAATTGACAAACGCACAAAGAGTTCTTCCTCCGTGTAGTACGTCTTAGATTGACAAAAACGAACACACGTGAACAAACGAATCGAACGATTCTTGTTTACGCTTCGCTGACTTTAAATTCGCTCAATTTATACGATGCGAAGACGGTATGGGAGCTCGATTCGCACGCGCTTTTTAAGGTTCTGCGGGTACAAGTGTATTATAATTCAGTACCTACCGCAGTTACACCTTTATGCCTATCAAAGTCGCGCCTTTTCGTTGCTTGACTACGAAATGAGAATCAATTTCATTCACGGTTCATTAAACCGTCGATATTATTCTCTTCGATGGTCACTCCGATGATGAGGCATCATTAAATATCATTTCACCCCTCATCGGTCACAAAATTATTATCGTTTAACTGAAATATTGAATTTCATGCTAATTTCGTTCGCGAATCTCCAAACGTCAAGGATACTCATCGTTTTTTTTTTTTTTTTTTTGTTCTCTGACGAATTCGTCGAATACTACATACAAAAGGAACAAGAGAGCTAATTATTTATTATTGATCTTTGAGCAGCAGATTTCATTCGGCGTCTTACAAATAAGACTGAGGATTTGCATTCCACGGATAAAAAAAAAGAAATTCAATTCTCTTCTGCCAATTTGATTTTACTCTTTGTTACGTTATAATACAGCTGGTTACTTTCGACAGAAATTTCGAGCCAATTATTATCGATACACAACGATGTAACTTGACGTTTATCTCATTAAGGAATACCGGTTTACGATTCTCTTTGAAATTTCTGACTCCGTTATCAATTCAATTTCCTCTTTATTCGTATACAGGTGAGAAATGTAGGGGGAAGTCCCATGAAACCGGACGGCACCTAAAATCGTCCATTGCTAATATCAGCCGAACTAAAAACATTATTTACAATTCTTTTTGCGTGGTTCAAAGATGCATTCATGCATGTTCGAACCACGCAAGAAAATGGTAAATAATGTTTTTAGTTTGGCTGATATTAGCAATGGACGATTTTAGGTGCCGTCCGGCTTTATGGGACTTCCCCCTATATAGACGTGGTATGGGTATACATAGAATGTGTAATAGACCATGTATATTATTGTCATCGAGATAAATGAGGGAAAACTCGGTTAATGTCTGAGAAAATGAATAAAACTAACCCCGCGTTGGTATTTCTTTTTGTATAGCGAAAGGGGGCTTTTTCTATTTTTCTATTTCTTTTTTTTTTTTTTTTTCTATTCACGCCATATACAAAACTAGGGCAGATCTATACAATACGACTGTATGGGGGTACTATCTCGAGTTACGAGTTGCGAGTTGCGAGTTGCGAGAGAAAACAATAGTAGCTGAATGGGTTGATAGCGAACTAAGATAAAATACATGCCAGCGATAAACTTTATCCAAACGATGAACCACTACCCCTACTGGGAAATGGGAAAATACTTGAATAGTAATAGCAATAAGGGTTTAAGACGAGTAGGTATGTACTGAGAGAGAAGCGTTAATATAGTCGCGCCGATCAGGCCTACTGGTGGTCGTAATCCACCGAGTGCTCTTAAAATTGAGTTACGGTTATTCGAGCCTCGCGAAACTCTCGAGTACCGAAAATTAAGTAATCCGTTATTCTGCCATCCGGCGGATGCCGGGAACCTCGGCTTTACTCGAAAACTACTTACCCCTCTGCTGCAGGAGAACCAAGTTTTCATCATCAATGATTGAAAATCTATAGAGTTTCGCGCTGAACGCGTATTCAGAATAAAATGCATCTATACCACTCAATATCGGAGATCATTATTATCATACCTATAGCCACTTAATTGTGGTCCAAGAGGAGGAATCTTCTTGTATAATATATATATACTCTTCCAAATGAGTAAAACTTTTTCTTAGATTTATACAAGAATTTAGATACCCGCCGGTTCTTTCTTTTTTACGAGGAATGTTATAATTGAGACGTAATTAAGTTTATCTAGTTGGTATACTATACTCATGATATCTCCTGGAATTCTTCGTGGAAAACTTTTCTCACGTAAAGTTTCATAGAGCTCTAACTCTATCCAATGACTATTCATAACTTCTTTTCTCTCTCTCTCTCTCTCTCATAGTTTTCCCGCAGGCTAATTATTATACGCGTTATATATTTTCCAAACATTAACTAATCGTAATGTACGACGAATTATACCCTCCGCTGAAATTAATTTACATCATTAACCAATGCAGGGAATCCAGTCGAACCGATTTTCCGACGTAATACTTTCTTTGAGAAAATCATCCAACATTCAATCACACGTGTCAACGAAGTTACGCTCAAAATACGTAAATTTATACCCATGTGTATTATATGCATACATATTATGTGCATGTGTATATATTTCGACCAAACACCCTGTACAAACGTTGAACGAACGATTATTATATCTCTATGGTATATCGTAGAGTAAAGATGACCCTCCGAAATCCGAATGGTGACCATAACTCTGAACACTGAACACTGCAGACGTAAGGTCACTTGAAAAACAACCGTTTCTTTCCGAAATCGGTGTCGTAAATTCGTTAGTCTGGCAGAAGCTTGGGCCTCGTAAAGTTCTCATCAGCTACGAGGTTCTACATCTTCAAAGCTTCGAGCTGGATGCATTTCAACTTTCGCTAGTTTTGTGCTTGTTGGTTGGAAATGATCATTTTCCTCTATTTCCCAAAATTTAATTAACTTCTTTCTGGTTTTTTTTCTTCGGTTTTTTCGGTTTTTAATGAAGTATAGCCGCATTCACGTGACGTAATGAAATCGCGTGACGGGATAGGTAGCAACTGGACCCTATGGTCCGTTCGCAAATCAGCTAATTTATTTGCTTTGACCCGACTCAACCCGATCGAAATGATATTGGACGGTCGTTGGATGAAGTAGGGTAGCCTAAAGTTGCGAAACGCAATCCATTTATTGTTCTTTATTGTTTTCCCGGAACAACGCGTGTGCACGGGGTTGGGAGATGGATGCCCGTTCATTGTCCGACGTGTCCCTAATTGATATATCACTTTACGCCCTCGCTATTCCCAGGATTCAACCTGGACCCTGATTACAACGATCTTCTCATTTACGAACTACGACCAATTACCTGCACAGTTCTGATTACCAACGTCTCTTTCGTTTCGTTTCACACATATCCTCGAACTTTTAGGATATGAGATGTGTAACACATTATACATATCACATATATGTGAGAAAAGTTCATACGGGTATGTCAGGGGTCTTGAAAAGCCTGTAAGAGATATTCCCGACCTAAAAATGTGTCGCGAAAATTCCTTAGCATCTCTCTTCATCCAGGGTTCCTTTTTTTTTATTTTCCACCACGTCCTAAAACTGATCTCGTAAGAAATAGGGGAGCGTTGAATTTCAAGACATTTTTTTTCTGTCAAGGGGGAAAAAGTGAAAATTTTGCAAGGTATTGTAATTGAGACGTAGACTGAAAAAAATTCCGGCTATATACTTACTGCTCCGAAATTTCATACATAAGTGTATATAATACGAAGTAATGGAATATTTTTATGTACCTATGTGACAGACGAATTGCGAATTGAGACCCTAAAAATATATCATATAAATTGACAACTATGAAAAAATGTGAACTCGATTTTCAGAACGAGAAAAATCGTATGTAGGATCTTTTTTCTAGTAATGTGTTCCTATTCCAATTTTTTTTTCATCTTTTTGTCGGGCAATTCTGATACGAATAGAAATCACAGCTAATCGTTAGAACTGTCGTGCGAGTATAGAGCGCGTGAAACAATACTTTTTCACCCGATTTCCGGCGCGAGTTGCAGAATCGTTTTTTTCTTTTTTTTTTCTTACCGCCATTAATCTTTTCCGTAGGCCTGCGTTTGTAGGGCTCATGTTATTGGCAGTTCGGGATTCGCAGAAAGTAAAAAAACGCGAAAAAAAAGGAAAGAAATAAAGAAAGAAGACAAAAAGTCAAGTTAGTTGGCAGATACCGTTTCTGCAGAGTAACTTGAGCCTCGAATCTCCTCACCGTTTTAATACCAATTACTCACAGCTCGGATGAATTCGACCTAGGTACCTTAATTATCAATTACGACACAACATCCGGTACTACACAGGCATTTAGTTAAATGAACAAAAACTCCAGATTATGTACCTCAGTATTTCGTTTTCGCTACTAATAATTTCCGTAATTTTATCCTTCTCTTTCGGCACTTCTTGATAAACTCAAATTCACGTTGGTTAATGACTAGAAACAGCAGCTTGTACCTTTATGTCTACATGTTAATGAATATACAAACTATTTCGGTCCCCATAACCACTCTTGCCATTAGGTATGTACAACGTATATAGTTTCAATTTAACATGAACAAACCCTACACGCATGTGTGTATACGTTCTGCGCACATATATTTCGGTTTAATCTCCATGCCGAGTCTAAAACGATTCTCATAAAGGACGAAGATAATTAGGCATCCTGCGGGCACGGGTTGTATAGAAGTATACATATATTCTGTACATTAGGGCGGTCCTTGACTTGATCATTTTCAAATTTCAATGCTCCCATGTGCCAGGACCCCTCCAAATATATACAAGAAAATGTAACCAAAACCCCAGATTCCTATTTCAATTCTAAGTACCGTCCCAAAGCCTCTGAATTTCCCCATTCTAATGAAACACGATTCGTGACATTTCGCGGTTAATTTTATTTCTTCCTATTGCAGTATAGCTCCGAAAAATCTGAAACTTGGTACACTCCTTGCCTGTGGTAGAAGGTGTCTTATGAAAATCGACAGATCTTCAACGATATAATTTTCGGAGCTACAGCGCAGCAAAAAAAAATTCTCATCTCCAAATTTTGATGAATAAAGATTTGTCGTTAAAAATCTGTTAAATTTTTCACGGATACCTGATACTGTAGGTAAGAAGGGTGCGGAGTTTCAGATTATTCGAATCGATAATGCGATAGGAAGTAAAAATAATCCCGGAGTAATGAAGATTGTGTGTTATTCAAATGAAAAAGCTCAAAGGCTTTGGGGCAGTAGTACTTAGAATTGATATGGTATGTATCGATACAATTTAGCAGCTTTCGTATATATTAATCGTCACGTTTCTAATTCTACGTTTACGTGTATGAAGATTAAAGGTCCAGCAATATGCTAGCCTTTCATACGAAAAGATTGAACGCGAGTTCACCGAGGGATGTAAAAGCCCTGCAGCAGGGAGTTGGTACCCTACAAAGGAGTTCATCTCAAGCTCGGCAGGTTTCAATCTTCGTTTATGTTTACTAGAGAGAAAGAGAGGGTGAAAGGAAGAGGAAGAGGAAGAGAAAGAGGAAGAGGAAGATAGAGGAAGAGAGAGAAAGTGAGTGGATGGTATATTTCGCCGGGCTAATTACGAATCTCGCAAGCTCTAAATGACCGTTATGTTGACATTTGTTCGAGCGTATCGCAGTCAGCCTAATTAGGTGAAAGTTAAAATAACGAAGCGAAGTAATTAACGAGGAGTTAATAGCTGAATGCTTCTTGAAACATCGCGGAGGTGTAGGTGCGATAAGAACTTGGTGATGCAGAGTTCTGATTTAATAATTAAACCATTTCTCAGGGGGTTGAAAGTTTGGCGATGTACCAGCAATTATCTCTCGTTTCGATAGATTAGTATCGATTATGATACAAGTCGCTAATACCTACCCACCCACCTACCTACCTACCTACCTACAGATCCGATAATTACCTAGGCATGAGATAAATCTGTAATCGCTATCGATTACACGCCTTGGCATTTATCTCGGACAACGATTATTGGCCCTTCGTATATCGGAGATATTCGAATATGGCTGAGGACTGGACACTCGTCCGTTTCAGAAATTATCGAATATAAATCGACGAGTTGTCGATTTAATAAAATCAAGAGTTTGTTTGTATTCGATTAGAATTTTGTTATTCAATTGGAAAAAAAAAAACGGTGCATCAGGCCTTTGGCCGGCGGAATATTTGCCAAATAAATTCGAGTCGTATTCGAAATTCCGGGTTGACCGAGGCTCGTTACGTTTAAGTCGACCCTAATCGACCCTAATCGTCCTTAATCGAGGGAAAAGCGGAAGTGGAAGTGGAAAACGGACGTCCCTGTAGACCTGCGGTAAACAGACTGCCGACGCCACATCGAATCGTTTAATCCTCGATCAATTTAATGCAGAAGTGTGGCCATGGTATTCCACGCAGGTTTATGAATACATACACTATATTCTTCGTCGAAATTTTCAGGAAATACCGTCAAACGATCCCGCGATAAGTCCATGAAATTTTATCGTTATCTCTCCCGAGTCGTAGACGAATGCATGAGCTAATTGATAATTACAATTGGGATTTTGTCAGTTTGTAGCTTTGCCACCGATTAGCTATTCGCGATCAATTTAGCTAACGTAAATTTATGCTTAATCGACCACCGAAACGATTACCTCGCAGTCGCTTAAGCACTCAACGATGCGAAATATTAATCGTACGTACGTTTATCTGTTCTACGTGCAATTCTATATATACCTGCAGGATGTACAGAAAAATAAAGGAAATACAAAAAATTGAAAAAATTAAAAAAACGAAAAACAAACACGCGAGAACAAACTCAAACTCAAAGTGGGAAGAAAATTATCGCAAATTTCTTTCGGGGGTTGAATACTTCGCGATCCTCAATTAGGGATCAGTGAGTTCTGCTCAACTCGAGGTCAATACGTGAGTTCAGATAAGGTTCACAGTTTTTCAGTCCCACGTATCGAGTTGGTAAAAAGTTTGGCGAACCTATACGAGGAGAAGAAAATCACTCTTTCAATCGCAAGCTCAGTTTACCCTGCGGGTGCTTTTCTAATCTTCCAGGTCTCTCCTCGCTCTTTCTCTCTCTTCCTGTTTCATCTCTCATTTCCTGTTTCACCCGAGGTATTGTTCTAATCAGCGAAGTGACACCCCCGCAGTAAAAATCAGGTATGCGATATAAGCAAGGGAGGTGAAAGAAGCGGAAATGGGCGCGATGAACTGCATATACGATTTGTGTTATACGCACTCGATCCACTTCCTCCGTCACTAACTAAAAATTGAAAAACCAAAATTGAATAAAGCGGAATGAAACACTCGTACCGATTCCCACGGGCGCAAGGGGACCGGACAAACTTTGCACACAGCTGAACCCAAATCTTGTTCAAGTCTCCGGGCTGCGCCGGGTCTGTAAAACTTGAGGAAAAACAAACGTCTATAAGGGTGTTCGAAGCACGTGACCTAAACCAGTGGCAAAGTCCCTAAACGGATCATCCACCATGTCTTAGGTTTCGATATATACGATAAACTTGTACGAGAAATAACAAAACGAACAGCCAAATAAATACGAGATTTTTTTAGAGTGCTTTTATCTAAAAAATATCAAAGCTTTTTTCTCCAATACCCAAAATGTAGCTTTTCTCTCGCTCTAATTCGCTTCTCTCCTCACAGTTCGTCTAATTTTGTGTAACTAAACGATTAGATACGTAGTCGAAAAATTTTAGCTGCAGTATAGGTATAATTCAAGAGTTTCTCCCATAGGCTTTCTTACTGTATACAACCAAAATTGTCATTTCGTTGGAGAACTTTGAGACGAAATTCTGTACGTAGTACTATAATATGTATACATAGCTGCATACGTATATCTAGATTCGTGGACGACGCGACACCGCGAAGTCCACTGCTGCCCATTTTCCGCAGATTGTTTTCTGGAACGACTGGCAATCCGACGTGGATCGTTACACCGGAAACGGCCATGGAATTCAACCGTACAGCGATCGTTAGATTTTTTTTACCCATTTTTTTTTACTCCCTCTTTCTCTCTCTCTCTCTCTCTATTCTCTTTTTTAGTCGCTATTAACCGACACATGATCTACCTTACGTACTTTTTCACATATCGAAAGAGTTATGCAGAGTAACCCGATACGATAATATCGATTCCGCAGTCATTTGTACCCAGCTTGTTGAGTTAGGTTGAAAAGTTGGGACATATTCATTCCCCGAATAGATTGAGTCGAAATTGTCCTCTTCAAGCTCGGCCCGGGCAGATTGAACTTTGTGAACTTTTCTTCGTAAATATACACACATACGTATACATGTACATATACATGTGTACAGCTACATACTTTGTGGTTCACGTACCAAGTGGCAACTATAAACGTTAGAATGCGAGTGGATAGAGTCGCAGACAAATTTCTGACGTTGGAAAAGAGCCGAAAAGCTTCCATCCCTTGAGAGTACTGCAGTGTACCCAGAGTTTCTTGGCATACGCGGTTGAACCGCTTCCGCCTTCAATAACAGTTTCAAGTCTGTAGGATACCAGTAGGTACAGAGGTACTACATACATACCTAGACGAAAGTAGGTAGGTATGTACATTCTGTATTCAGAGACGAACTCTCATCCGGCAAGAAGACATAAACGTCATCATTCCATCTTATGTTCACCCGTTGAATTAGATGAAGGGAATTTGCTAATTGGATGAAAGAAGAAGAGAATCTGACGATCAGAGAAAAGGGAGTTTGAGTAATTCCCTAATATGTTGCAAAAGTACTTCGTCCATTTAATTTTATTTTTAGGAAATTTGCAAACACTATACGCAGTCTATACCTGTACTTTTTCTTTTGCATCGGTTTCGTGTTGAATTTTGAAATGAGACTAGGAGTGATTAGGCTGAAACGTGATTCGCGTTTCTGATTTTATCCCGGAGGGGTTACAGTAGGCAGTTTCGACTGTCGTTAAATCGCTTAAATATGGTGTACTTTGTTATACGGCCTAAAGGTTCTCGTAATATGTATTATACATAATATATATATATATATATATATATATACCTAAAGTTCGGCACTGCAGTGATATAGCCGAAAGTCTATGTAAATTCGATGAGTAAACGATTATCGGTCGAGAAACGTGACTCGTTTTGATTTAACCCAATTAAAAGTCTTAATGAGGAAATGAGAGAGACCTCGAAATAGTATATCCAGGTACGAATTGCTAACCACTCCGTGAACCTTGCAGAGTAATGTAAAAATACGCTTTTAATGCAAATTAAATTACTAAGCGATTGCTTCGCAGATAAATACGTAATTATCAAGTAACTATCGCACACACAGATGCATGCAGATGAATTAATCAAAATTCATTTATTCTCATTCGATTCAAGGACCATAAAACTGATTCGAAATTCCTTGTATCATTTATTGTAAACCTTATTGTTTGCAGAATTTTTTCTTATTTTTTTTTTTTTATGGAATATCGCCGTAATGTATTCCTCGCAATTTCTACATAAACGAATTGGACTAAAGCCGCATCCTCCATAAAAGCAGAATTTCGCCTGTCCCTTTATCTCGTACAATTTCTGTACGTATATAATGAATATATATGTATTATACACACACACATATATATATACACAATATTTATACACACAAAGCCGAACGCGGTCACTTTAATTTTCCATCAAGCCATTAGCATGTTACTTTTACGTGGATGAAAATATCTGGGAAGCAACGACCATTAAGAGATCCAATTACTTATAATACTGAAACGTCTATTCAATTTTTCAAAGGTCTATCCCGTCGCATTACCTATACAAATTTATAAGATTTTTCAACAAAACGCGATCTTATTCGATTTCTTTTCCGATTCGCCGCATCTCATAAAGACTCGTATTTCAACTATAATAAGGAAACTTGCCAATCATATATTTTATAGCACCTTTACAGAATTCCAAAAGCTTTGCGCATGGCGTGGAAATCCGTGAAATATTAATGATGCTAATAAACGCGGTGCATTATCAACGCATAATATACGAATCGATGTAATATAGCAAAGGCATAATGTGCAGTTAAGTTGAAATTCGATTTGAATATAAATGATATAAAAAAAAAAATGAAAAATAAAGCTCCTATAATCGCAGTGATTAGAGTAAACGTAAAAAAGTGCAATAAATAAATTAAACTAAGCTGCAGTATGATAAACTACCAGCAGTTCTGGTGATAAAGTAATCGGCGATTGCTCGTGAGAAGAGTTATCTTGTTTTTCAGCCTTAGATTCGAGTGAGGATTTGACCTGGGTTGCCTATGGACTTGGACAAATCGATTTCGGGATGTTTTAACGCTGGAAAGAATTAGGGAGGAGTTATTTCGCGTTATCTCTCCCTCTCTTTCTCTCTTTATCTCTATCTATCTGTTTGACAGTAAAAATGTTAGAATGAATGAGAAAAAATTTAGTCGTAAATTCTTGAGATCATTTTTCGTAATACCTACATAAAAAAAAAAAAAAAAAAAACTGTAATTTTCCCACCATTCCAACATTCCAACATTCATATATATTTATTCTTGATAATTTTACTTTTATTTTATATTTCCGTTCTCGCGTAACCTCGTTATTTCCGGAAAAGCGACAACGCTCAACTGGGTTAACGGAATGGGTAGAGTGTGTCTGAAATTGAGTTATTTTATTCCTCGCACCTGCCTTTTTAACGCTCACGTTATACGAGCTTAGGTAAGCCTAGATAATCGAGATAAACGAGATAACCTGGAGGATAATATAAATTCCTTTAAGGTTTTACCCCTGTATATCTATAATATACCTATATAGGTATACATCTCTTTAAAGCTTTTATACAGACATTTTCGAAACGGTATTAAACTTTTGAAAAGCTGCCAGCTATGAATCAATTATTATTTTACGGTCTAATGGCTACATCAGAACGCCATTGTACAAGGGTAACGGGATGATCGTTGAAATTTATTCCTTGTTAATTACTTTTATTTAATTAAAACTCTCTCTTTCTCTTTCTCTTTCTCTTTCTCTTTCTCTTTCTCTTTCTCTTTCTCTTTCTCTTTCTCTTTCTCTTTCTCTTTCTCCTTCGCTCTCTCTCGAAACACTTCTTGCTGGGCCAAAGACCAGCGGAAAGTTATGATTCACCGTTTTGAAGGAAAGACGTTATCCAATTTTACAGCGTTGAATCACGTCGAGTGTACCCATACAGCGCAATCTGTGCAATACACCGTTAGCTGCTAACCGCGAAAAATTTTTTCTCCTCAACCTTTGAATAAATTGCATTATTTTCAAACCACTTAATTGCAAGAGTTTCGTAATTTATTTCCAGTTATAATAGAACAATTTTAATTAAAACCTATATACATATATATATATATATTATGTAGTACATTACACTCATTCGGTATTAATTGTTTTCTGAAAAATAATTAGATCGTTGTGAACTCCGTTCACACAAATGTTGAAAGAAAAAAGAAAAATCCAGGATCGTAATAATCTTTACCGAAACACTATTGAATGAATTTGAGAAGGTATTCGAATCGTCGTTGTGGATAATCAGATTTCCATTTGAAATTACAGGTGCAATTTTTACGGAGGATCAAAAGGACAGCCCTTCTGAACTCGCGTTTAAATACGCCGTCTACAGGATCAACAAGGACAAAAGTCTACTGCCAAATACGACGCTGGTATACGACATCCAATACGTTCCAAAGGACGACTCGTTTCGAACAAGCAAGAAGGGTGAGTTTCTGAGATATTTTTATCATTTATAATATGAACGAGGCTAATAGGGAAAAGTTCAACAGCTAATGATGTGGGATACCGTCGTTAGCTGCTCGGTGAAAACTGATCGTAAGATTACGAAGGTGTTCTAAGATGTGGCTAAAATGCTGAAAGTGTTAAGCACGAAACTTGCTAATTACTGTCTGATCGTTAGTTCGCGAAACTATTAACTAACCACCCAGCCTATATGCGGCAAGGGGTAGAAAAGCAAAAGCAGCATCAACCTAGTCGATCTGGCTGACTGAAATAAACTAGTAAAACGGTGGAATCTATTCATCAAGTGGAAAGAAGTGAAAAAAATTGCGGAGAAAAAATCGTTCCGCAGGATCGTAATAATATATTCGCCGTTTTATACATATGGGATGATTTACCGTGACCCAAAATCGTTAGTGATCCGAAAGAAGTATATATACCCTAGCTATATGCGTAAACAGATCTTGTATATATAAATGTTCACATAAAAGTGAAAAATTGTATCGAACAACGTTGCTTCTGAGATATTGGTAATGTCATAACACAGTGGTATCAGTCAATCATTGATCAGACCGACGAAATGTTGGACGAAAAATTTGGTTACCAAAATTGTGGATGAAAATGAAATACATAAACGCGGTGAGATGTATATTTTTGAAGCAATTTTGAACGACGCACGTTTTAGATTCTCCGACAGATAATATACGATCCTGGAATACTAAAATCAGGGGAAAATAACGATAAAGGAATTTCACTAAGCTGGAGTACGTTGGATGGTTGGATGGGCATAGCTATTGTTATATGTTCGCGAGTGAACTGGCCAGGAGATGCATAAACATGAATGATAAAGGGCCTAGAATTTCCGCGATGATTTAGGAGACCTAAGTAGGTATACTAATACGCGAGAGAAAGGAACGAGCTCGAACCTTAAAGGATACAAATCTGGCATAAAATATGGATAATGAAAATGAAATGATAACAAGGGACCTTGGTAGGTAAACCTCATAGCTCATACGCGAGAAAATTTCGGCAGAATCTGCGCGAGGAAACAGAAGACAGACAAATATGGGTAGAAGAGGGATAAAGGAAGGAATACTCGAACTTTGAATTGTCATGTTAACAACAGCAATCGCTGGCAATATAGTAAAGAATGATAATATTCAAGTGGAGTAGCATCGAGCAGCCGAAGTTTGCCGGTTTGCCTCTGATTCGACAGAATGAGAGAAAAAGATAAAGGGATAAAAAAAGGAGGGAATCGGGAGAGAAACTCTGGGCTAATAATCGATTATCGCCGTTTCACCTTTATTGTATATTTATAGTCTGGCCATGACAGCAGCTGAGCTTTGAAGGTTGAAAAATGAGGTTGACGAGTAAGCGTCCCTGGAGAGTGCCGATATGAGAGCAATAAGCTTTTGCGTTTTCGTCTTCGTTTGACGTCACGTATTTTATGGGGTATCTTGAACTAATGACCTTCCTCTGGTTCGCGATTAGCACGCGTACTTCCGGGCGGTGTTTTAGAGCCGTTATACATATATATATAGGGGGGCTTTGCGAAGGGGTAACGGAACGGGGCTCCAATCCCTACGGTTCTTAGTCCCGAAAAATAGTCAATAATAGTCCTGCCGGAATAAAAGTGGAAGAAAAAAGGATCCGTATATAATGGGAGATCCATCCGGACAGGATAACGTCCCGATTTATCTTTATCCTCAAAGCTAGTATCGGTCTTTTTCTCGCTTCGTTTCATCTGTCTCAAAATTGCTGGCGCATTGAAAACGGCTGATATCGTCCGGATCAAACGACCGAGGTGGTTTACCCGTGGTCGGTTACACCTATACGTACCTTTGCTTGTATCATACATATATATTATATATATGTATATATATATATATATTCAAGACTCAATTCAACCGTGGCACAATCGGGATGTTGATAGAACAAGGAAAGTAATACGTCCCTCATCCTCCGCGAGTCACTTTTGTTCCCTCAATTTACTCATACCTTTAAGCCGCGACTTCAAATCTTGAAGAATACAAATTTTTTCTCATTTTGTTCATTTTTTTCCATTTTTTTTTTGCCTCTTTTTCGTGGGAGTTATACTATTTCTGGTTATAAAATTGAGGCGATAATGTGGCCATGGCTACTCTATCCATGGTCGTATAACTAGTTTACGATTATTATAGGTGATGCATAATTATCGTAAAATTAACTCACTACTTCAGTACGTATGTAGCACCTATAATACAGTCACGTCGCGTCGTGGCGCACTTACGTAACTATCACCTAATATGATTATTGCTCTAAATGGAGTAACAAGTTTTCCCCACATACGTTGGTTCGCTGCGATTTTATATATGGTAAAGTTTAACCAGAAAGGGTAGCATTGACAGTAATAGATTCACGTCATCATGTATATTCCCTTTCCTCAACTTTTTCCATTCGGTATAATGAGAACAATTTTCAGTCATTTTTAGGATCAGTTTTTTCATTATTTCCCTCTTAGTTATTTTACGATTATTTTTTATCGTTCCTTTTCTATTTCTCCTCTTTTATTTTATTTTTCTTTCTTTATTATGTATTTTAGGGTTTACCGAAGAGTTTTATGGTGTTTCTCGAAGACAGATATCTACTTCGGGATCCTTCTCTCCCTTCTTTCTCTTGTTATTGATAATATAAAGGTTTTATCTGTATACACGCGCCTAATACGGGCAATTTTGAAATGGTAACTCAATTTTTTTCTGTTTTTTTTTTTCTTTTTTTATTGACTAAAATTTCAACAGACTATAATAGCGGATAGAAATCTCCGAGGGTAGCGTGCGGGACTGGATTCTTTTAAGCTTCCATCGGGGGTTTCACTTTTACCTACATTCCACGTCACGGAAGAGCTTTGTGGATTTCACTCTGGTAGAGAGCTTTCATATTCAGACAGTAGGTACAGGGCGTATGCGTATGGCCAAAGTAGGTATATATAAGTACACGCCTGCGTGTATATACAAAGCGAGGAAAGCGGAGGCAGAAAGCGTGAAATTTCAATTCGTTCAAATTCAAGGATTCATCTCGAAGTAAAGAGAGATGAGAGCTGCGCAACGTGCTTTATAAAAGAATAAAGAAAAGTGTAGAAAATATGAAGGAAAAAATATTCAACTTTCCATCACGCAAACATTCATTTTTCCATTTTTTCATATTTTTTTTCATTTTTTTAATAATGGATTCAAAACGTTTTCACCATCTTCACTCGAACACATCGATAAAGCTCTGTTTTTTAGTTCAGAAAATGTCGGGGGGAAACAATTATTTTCCTTATAGCCACAAATAACGCTCAGCAGGTTAGTCGTTCGGATAACTCGTATAACATAGAACCTCGGGATTGTTGGCGTCGTTGGCTGGCCTCGGTAAAAACGAAAAAGAAAAAGAAAAAAAAAACAGAAAAAATATACGTCTCAGCTGCCAGGCAACCATTATTACAGAATCTGCTGCTATACGCCTAATTGTGCGTATCTGGCTAATACGCTGAGTGCTCCCACTCTTATTTACTCGCACTCTCTACTCTCTATATCCACTGATACACATGGAGGCACGTATCTGTGTAGGTACAAGCACACACATGTGCATAACACACCCTTCTGCAAGCAAAGCTAGAGCTACACCCGCACACACACATGTATGTATATATATATGTAGATATATCTACACAGCGAAACGTACTTTGGCAATAGTCGCTCGTAATATACGAGATGAAACGGAGTACCTAGTGCCTAACATATGGATGGTCACAGGCGAGTCAAAACGAGCCAAATATAAATGAAAAAAGAAAAAAAGGCGTAGTGTGAGTTAGTGAGCGAATTTAACCCAGGTGAGATATTTCGCTTTATCGTAACGGACGAGGGAGCATGATTACGTCGAGGATTGTACCCCCTCCTGGAAAAAGGCATGAGGCTTGAAGTACCGGTGATCATCAACCCTTCGTGGTTGGTTTTTAAATGGGGAAAAATTATTTCACTGACTAGAACCACGGGCTATATAGGGCGGCTCCAACAAGGAAGAGGAAATTTATGCGAAATTATGAACTGACTGTGTCGAAGATTTTGATCAGGGGAAGGTAGCTCCGTACTATATCCGTCGTTCTTTCTCCAAATACGATATATTAAAGAGGGTAGGTACAGAAAAGAGAAAGAAAAAATGAAAAAATGAAAAAATAAAAATAGATGCTGGGTAGAAAAGGAGAAGATTTTTTGGCAATATTTTACGCACGAAAAAACTTGTATGAATAAATTGTAAGCATACGAAATCTAACATAAAACTGGATCGAGTTTCTTATTGGAATGGTGTCTAGTTACAATGGATATTTATCCAAGGTTTCCTATAGACTCTATAGTTTGTCAGAACTATTTGCGGTGCTTTGGGCGTTGGCAATTATTACATTGGTACCTTTACAAGCTCACACATCGTATATGCAGGTTACTGCACTTACAAGTCTGTGCAGTTTCCATCGGTTACCTACGCCCTGCACCTACCCTTTAAACTGTAATAAAAATGAACATTGCTTTGTGAAACGGCGTGGATAAACTATAGTATCGCAAATTCACAGAACTTGCAAATGAAACAGGAGCCACACAGGAAATTTGACTGAACCTCGCTCGGGAACTTGCGGTAGGCTTTGACTATACGTATATGTATATAAGTCAAAGTGCGGATTCAGGGTAGAGAAATTCGGGAGTTTCTCTCTTGAACCCATAGCATCACTTGGCGATGCTATGACGACTGTTACACGTACCTACGTTGCGTCGTCGTACAGGAGAGGTTCTAGACTCAAGTTATATATTTGGGGTGCGTTTTGGCCAGTATATACATTTTTTTTCTTCTTCTTTTTATTCTTCTTCTTCTTCTTCGCTTTTTTTGACCGAATCGAGCTTTACCCCCTGGAGGCTGTTCGGCTCGTGTAACGACGGCTGCCCCCTAAAATCCGGCAGTTAGGGATAAATAAAAATGTCCTCGCCAGAGAAAAACGCCCACTCACTCTCTCTCTCTTCTCTCTTTCTTTCTTTCTGCTGTTTTTTTTTCTTTTTTGTTCTCTTTTTTTCTATCGCTTCGGGGCTGGGCAGTAACATTTGAAACATATTTCCGCCCGCTCAGAGATTGCTTCGCAGATTATAGCCTATCGTGTTATATATATATGTATGTATACATATACCTAATATATGTTCGCGGTGATCATTGAAAGGTAACTTTTATTGACTATATAGGCATACCTACATGCATATACCTATATATAACTTGAACTTTTCTTCGGGATGAGGGGGGAATGAATAAAACAATTTTCACACCTGAATTCTCACTTTCTCTTCAATATCTTCTCTTCTTTTATTTTATTTTTATTTTCAGGTGAACCCCGGGCATGGCAGGCAGGTCGATCCCGAATACGAGATAATTTAAAAAAGAAATACAATTCCATTCTACGTTTCATATTCGTGCGGTTGTCGGTGAAACTCGTCTCCCGTATACCGCATACCGTGGGGAAAGATAAGAGATAAGAAATAAGTTTTGTAGAGTTTTGTCCCTTGGCTGTGCCGAGCCGAGAATCTTACGCCGAATACCTTACCTACCTACCTCTGCCTACTCGGGGTAGTATAGCTCTTTCCTTATATCTTTACGCGTCCTTATTTCAAGATATGTAAATTATTGTATGTATTATTCCAGACGAAACCTCGCTAAAAGGGAAACCGTCTCCTCGTCTTTTAAGGGATTTCACGATTCAATTTTCATATCCTATTTTTTTTTTTTTTTTCCCCTCTTCTCTTGCCCCTCTAAACCAATAGTTATTTTCTCACCTTAAAATCCCATAAGGAATATTTCTATACACCTTAAACAATCTCAAACGAAATAGAAAATACAAAAAAAAATAAATAAACTAACTAACCAACCCTGCAATATACCCTTCGTTAAAATTTTCGCATTCTAATCTTCCCGCTACATACATATACCTATACATATGTAGACAATTATGCGTTGACATGCTTACTCTTTCGCGCACGTCAACTCGCTTCTACAAACGCCCTCAGCTTCAGGCTCAGGCTCCAACATCTATATGTATGTGTATATAATTATACATATGTACCATGTACACATATATCATAGAGTAGTCAGTTCACCGTGGCTGCAGTACGGTTGGGTAGGTACCTATTTCCAGTTTAGTTTTGAGATTAGTTTTCGAAAAAACTAATAAAATAAAATAAAACCGCGAAGCAACTTTGCGACTCGGTTCAAATGGGCAACTGGACTCGTATTATCGATTGGTATGAATTTATTTAGACGAAATAAGTTTTAAGGAGGGGATGAATAATACAGCGAATATTTGAATACTGATATAATAAAAGCTCGACTACCCCCGAAAATCTATCGATTTTGTTTCTCCAAAATTGTCGAAATATATTATTCCAGAAATAAACTGATTAGGACATCAGTGTCGGATTTGATATAAATCAATTTATAAGGGTGCGAAATATTTGAGCCACGGTACAGGGTGGGGGTGTTATGTTAACACATGGGGTGTACCGGTTCAAACGCAAAATACACATCCAGCTTATATGTATACATAGTCGTATTTTCGCCTGAGGCAGTGATGGACCTAGATGCCTATACTAAATCGCACTGTTCCTTGCTCGCGTTTCTCTCGTTTGTGCTTTCCTACGGTCGTGTTTACTGTTATTACAAGTTGAAAACTTTCAGGTCTACGGGATGCCGGTTAAGATTATTACCGTAGTTAAGCCACCTTCCATCTACCCTCCTAAAATTCTGGATGATCGTAACACTCTATTTATACAAATGTTCAAAACCCGGTATTATACGCGAGCTAAACGCGTAGGTACCTACCTATATCCACGACTTGGCCGTTTTTCGATAAAACGATGCCTTATTCATTTCTGAACTGTAACCGATACAAATAGTACTTTTCGATACTAGTGCGGAAGTGTTGATTCTCCGACAAGCGTGACGTTTTCCAGAATCATCTTTCGCAATAGTATCGAACTTTATTTTTTAACACAACGCGCGTCAAGTTGAATTCTATGCACGCGAAGCGAAGTTCAACTTTGCGCACGCAGTGTGAAAAAATAGCTTCACGTAAAACCGTTTTCATCTTAGAAGAACTAAAAACTTTTTTTTTGATTGAAAAATAATTTCTATTCCTCCTCTCTCTCTCTCTCTCTCTCTCTCTCTCTCTCTCTCTCATATATTTTCGGAAAACTCGATAATCACCGGTTTCAATAATTTCCAAACAAATTATCATCATGCCTCTCTAATCCTGTGGACTGTACGTATGTATGTACCTACATATAAAGCTGGGTGGTTAAACGCGTGTATAACCAGACAGGGGTCCTGTCGGCCATGGGATGAGAGAAGCGGGCAGCTTTTGATGACAGTTTGAGCGACCCTGATGGCGCGTTTAATGGAGCGTTTCGACCACCTGCCGACGACCACGATAAAACGACGTGGTTCCAATGAGAAATACTCGGTTACTCCATGAGGTTTCGGGACACCCTGATTTCGGGATGATCGGACCCTACTCTCAGGAATATTGCGGGAGCTACAGAGCTGTTGAAAATATCTTTAAAAAAAAATCATTTTTCTTTTGCTCAGAAGTCATTTTATGTATGCCGAAAGCTTCAGAAAATATGAAAATACGGAAATAGCGGAGAAAGAAGATGTTCGGACATCGATATGCAGGAGCATCGAATGGAACTCTATCGAGGAAACTCATATAGCTGTATAAACTTGCTATACGATAAATGATGAAATATTTATCGTCCTAAAGTCAGTTGGTTGGTTCTGGTCATATAAAGAGGAGTTGGACAAACGACGGACTAACTTCCGGACGGTTCAACCTTATCTGCGACAAACCACCGTAACTATTATCGATTTTTAACCACCGCTACACGACCATCCACACAAACATCCCGAGAAATCTCGAAGCGGTGATATATGTATAGCTGCTTATCCAGCAAGTGGAAACGAGAAACGCCGTTACAATCTTTCAATATGAAATGTCTGCCCCACTCGATAAAATTGACAGGGTAGTTTACGGCGATTTTTCAACTTGTCACATCACACGTCAGACGAGTATATTAACCGTTGATCTACATAGGGTAGTTTATACAGGGGTGCGCAAGATCCCCATCTTTTCCTAATGTCTCATGAATATGGGGTACTTATGAGTTTCCCAACAATTTTTATCTCATCGAATAAATTTCTAACGAGTAGATCGATTTTCCGCAAAATTATTTCCTGAAATAGCTCGAATTATCATTATCAATTAATTTGACGAAAAAAAAACTGATCAACCGACAATTTGCGAGAGGTAGTGACAGAAAATGCGATTTCTGAAAATTATTTATATCTATCTTCTAGAACCGTTTAATGAATTTCGTTGCGATGGTATTTTTCGAGGCACTGAGCTCTCCGCAAAAATATATAATAATTTGAAAATCCTCTAAGTGTTCGAAACGATTTTATCAAAATTTAGTGCAAGCATGGACATGTTTGGTTACACAATTTTATGTCAAGTGATAAACTACGCCGACTTTCTTGGCACAGGTTTCATAAATATTTCGAACTAGAGTTTCGTACATAGAAATTCGCAATCCTGATATACTCATCGCATGGTAATATCCTATTCCTTTGGTTCCAGCTTGTAAACAGCTCTCGAGATCGGTTCAGGGGATATTTGGTCCTTCAGATCCTCTCCTTGGTGCGCACATACAGAGCATTTGCGAGGCGCTAGACGTACCGCATCTCGAAGCGAGGGTAGACTTTGAACCAACCTTCAAAGAGTTTAGTATAAATCTCTACCCAGCCCAGGATCATCTTAACAGAGCCTTCAAGGACCTCATGTCTTTCCTAAACTGGACTCGAGTCGCCATTATATACGAGGAAGACTACGGTAAGCCATAAGTTATTCAAAAATTCAAAAATATATACACCCGAATTCGTTGATCCATGTGTAATCCTGAATTTAATGGATCATTCCGATGTGGACATTAAATCGTTGACAACGATCGAAACAGCTAAACTTTTTTACATCTATAACTACGATATTTCAGCCGCAATACGACCGTTCCAAAGTGCAGCTTATCCTGTGGTATGGTAGCACGATTTCATCTGGTTTATGGTTTTAATAAACGGTAAGGCCTCAATTTTTGCACTAGGCAATCCGGGCACAGCTCACATACCTTGTGATCAACGATCTCTGAAATTGTCGGTGTTACGTAGCTTCGCACAGTACAGCCTATGTTTCGTATAGATCGTTTGTCAGAGGTAAAAGGGCGAAATCAACAGCTGTTTGATAAGTTTAGAGTGAAAAATAATTCGGCAGTCTTAGTTTCTAATATCCAACAAGTTCAGGACGAATTACCGAACTTTCAATGCTTTTCCTGATTCATTGCTAAAAACAGAAAATTAGTTGGTGGAGTTGGCCAACTAAAAACATCGGCTTTATCCTCTCTAAGCTTCCCACAATCTGGGGTATCTGCAGTGGAAACAAAATCCCGTAGTCAAGGACTGGGAATACTTTCACTATAGCGTTACAACGAAAGCTCTTACAGTATGTCACAGCTCTCCTCTGTCCTGGGTACTAGCTACAAGCCACAACGGCCTGGCTTCGGTAGGTTATAGAACAAGTCTCTTCATTCAGTCCCTTCGTCCTCCTAGTCCTCCTAGTCCCTATAGTCTCTTCGGCTCATACAGTCCCCGGAATAGGGTATGAGCGAAGAAGGTAAGAAGGGAAGAAGGGAAGAAGAGGAGAAGGGAGAGCGGGAAGAGGTCGCCGTCATAAATCTACCGCAACAAGACACTAACTCGAAATCTCCCTTGTGGGCGAATCACCTCTCTCGGTCTTTCCCGCGTGGCAGAGTACTCCTCTTCGTAAGGTTTACTTCCACTCCGGTCGACGTTAGCTACGATGGTCTTCACTCTTCGGGATATAGTTGTACGCAGTTATCACGCCCGAGAGCAGAGCAGGGCAGAGCAGGGCAGGGCAGGGCAGAGTATATTGGATGGGTACGCGTAGACGGAAACTGTCTACGAGGAGAAGCGCTTCCAGGCGGTTATTATTTTTCAATCTCGTTCTTTTAACAGCCCCAGGGTGTGCTGTCTCCTTTCTAACAACCCCAGACGCGAGTTTCTAGTTCGAAAGATGGTCGCTTTTCGATATTTTCTAAAACCATTATTTTTTTCTCTCTCTCTCTCTCTCTGCAGTCCACTTCCTCTCTATCTCTACGACTTTTATTCTCGCAGGACTTCGTCCTGGATCGTTAATGAACATGTCCATCTCGATTCTTCTTACTTTTACTTTCTCTTGCATCCGGAACTAAAGCTTTTGAACCCTGTGCCTCGGTTTTCTCCTAGCTTTCGGCTTTGTCATGATTACACCTCGTACTTATCGAGTCATGATATTTTGGAGTAAACACCTCGAACAGGAAGGAAAAAAACGAGTAACTCTGTTTCCTGTAACTAGCACTAAAGCCAACCGTATAAGACGTGACGGAAAAATCTCTGAAGAACGTGACTTGATTTGGAACAACGCGACTGTTCTTGTTCTTGTTCTTCTTCATCATCCTCTTCTCTCCCATCATCTTTTTGGTATTCTTCGTTTATCCTGCGACCTCTCACTTTCCGTTTTTAGCGGTCAAAAAAGCATCGATCAATCCTTGCTAAATAACGATACACACCCCGAGATACGAGGATCTCTTTTTCTAGCTATTCATATAGGTACAGTTACACGCCATATCTCTATTAGTAAGGAAAAGAACGAAAACTAATCGAGATATGACAACAGCAAAGTGGATTTCCCCGGGCTGCTATTCTGGTCGTCGTCTAAGGTGTACGGACTTTCCTTCATTTTCTTCTCCACTTCTTCCGCCTCCAACTCTTTCTTATTCTCATTCTTATTCTTCTTCTTCTTTTGGTCTTCTTCTATTTTACAGGTCTGTTCAAGCTCCAAGACTTGGTTAAATCGCCACCGTCGACCAGGGCGGAAATGTACATTCGGCAGGCGGGTCCTACATCGTACAGACAAGTACTAAGGGAGGTTCGCCACAAGGAGATTTACAAGCTTATAGTCGACACTGATCCAGCGCACATACAGCAATTTTTCAGAGCGGTAAGAGTATAAAAACCACCATGATCCACCATGATCCGATCCTTTTTCATTTGCCAATTTTCCGCACTGCGTTCAATAATGAAAAGCTCGTTTTTCAATAGAAACTGAACACCGTTTGTATTCCACTATTTTTTTTCTTCTTTCTTTTTTTACGCACGGGTAAAATTCCGCGAGAAAAAGAGAGGGTCCCAAAATATTCGTGGAAATATTTTCGAACCGTATATATTTCCAATGGGGATCGGGACGATAGAGAAACAAAGTCAAGAATCGTTGTCCAAGGTGATCCTTTAGGATTGTCCCTCGATACGGTAGGGGAAGATTGGAAAATAAACTGGGTGCTATTTTCACAGGGTACTTTGGCCGGCCCTCAGAAGAAGCCTCGGTGCTTTTGGCGATACTTGACTCCATCCTCGTTTTCCTTTCCTCCCCATCTATCGCTCTTTTTTCTCCCCCAATGTCCAGAGGCTATTGCTGCAGACGGTAGATTAATGAAGAGATCAAAAGCCCACTACTGACTCATACTTACCCACCGCATAACTCGAGTTCGAATTCACAAATGCAGTATAAGAATTATCATTCGGGTCGATCCAATAAAAATAATCCTATATATTTTCGCTCAACTGATCGTCTTGTTTCTACCTTGAATTAAAATTGAAATTTATTTTCTTATCCCATTCTGCCCTCTCGTCCTTAACTCGGCTTCCGCTTGATCGCGTATAACAGAAGCGATGATATCGTATCGTACTAATTAGCTCCATCGTATCGCACCAATGAACTTCTCAATACAATTTGATAAAAACCAAACTAACCGTACCATTTATGCTTCAGATATTACAGCTCCAAATGAACGACTACAGATACCACTACATGTTCACATCGTTCGTAAGTATGAAACTCCTTAGCATACATCCGTAAACCACTTTTCAAATAAACTAAGTCTCGTTCGTCTGGTTTTTTACCAACTTTGCAAACCCATTTTTCTTCGTGGTTTTTCCGAATTATTCAAATTTATGCGTCCATGTGCTGGATGACACTACCGCAGCTGCTTTTGTTTCTCATTATTTTAACTCTGAAACAAAAGGCTCTATGCAAAACATGTTCATCCGGTATTTTCGACTCTATTTTACGCGAAACATGAGCTATTTTTTTTTTTTCAATTTTTTTTTCATTACTCGCATTTGTAACAAATCATCAACCTGTACAAAACACAATGCAAAGCAAGCAGGGGTTGATTAGTATTTCATACCAATGTTAAACGAAATTCTCTGTATGCAAATTTCACATTTTCTCCGCATGCATGTGTATATGTCTATAAACTATTTTTCGCACGGTAGTACCGGCGAGCTTTGAGCTTCGAGAATGAGTCGAAGTGGAAAAGGGGTTAAAAGGAGGTTAAAAGAAATACTGAGGGCTTGCCCCACTAATGCAAAGCTTCCTAGTCTGTCGTCATTCTTACCTTCAACATTGACTATGACCGTGATAACTCGCCTGCATGCACTGGACATGACATGTTACCAATAATTAATACCGTTTCGCTATCCCCATGCCGAGAGAATATCGAATCGTAGTTATTGCATGGGTCGTTCCTATTCTTTGGGATGGGAACAACCCGATGGGCTATTACCAGAAACAGAGAAAGAGATAGGAAGAGTCTTAATCCAAATAAATCAACGTCTCGTCTTGATGGAAAGTTGTTGAATCCTTGCCTTTCACGATGGAAGATGTTAAGGTTGAGGATTTTGCCAAGGTTCTTTTTTCTAGGCAGCGTAAATATAAACCTGTGTAACGGGTTCATCCATCAAACCGTTTCAGTGCCTACCTAATTAATTTAGATCTTTGATACGAAAATTTGCGGACCCACGTCAAAGGGTTTCCTTCGGCATTGCCGAAGGCGTCCAGCTTGTACACGGGATTTACATCACGTTCATTTACTCAGATTAATAGGATTCCCACGAACCTAACCAGTTTATTGCAGAAAAAAAAACAGGGATCACCCTCCTCTCGTATTATATCCGTATTCTTATGCTACGCAGAACTCGATTGTGAGTCTTGAAAATAGACGATCGTACAACAACCCCATATGTTTGTATATGTAGATTCATAATACACCTATAGTATCTACTACGTACGATGTCGAGCATGTCCGAGATCCTGCAGGTCCCAGACTCCAGACTACACTGAGAAATGGGTGAAATATGAAGAAAGAAAAAGAAATAGAAATAGAAACGAGAAAACTAGAAACGGGAAACTAGGAAACCGCGGATTTAACAATGGCGCATGCATACACACAGGGTGTCACGCTACAAAACCAATCATCGAAACTTGATTGTCGGAACATCCAGCCTCGGAAAATTTAGTTTAGATGAAGGGATGAGTTTCAAAATTCACACAACCACTTCTGTGGCTGAATTGTTCATTAATTCATAGCTGATTAATGATTGTTGATATACAGACCATTTTATACGATAGATTCGAACACCCTGTACGAAGTAGGTATATAGTAAGATGGAATAAGCGAGGGAGGCGGAGATTGTGGTCGAATAGTCGATAGATACCAGCAGGATACGGCCACGAGGACCTTATTGGAATCGGTTCCCCGCGAAATATTTCACGCCAACTTGCCACGGTTTATTTATTTAGTGGGGGTGTTGCGGGACGAGGGATGGGAAAAGGGGTTGGAGTTTCGCGGATGGCTAGTGGAGACTCTTGTAGACGTCCTTTCTGAGCTTTTTACACGCTGCTGAGATTTACCATCGAGGTTTTTTTTTCCCAGGGCGCGGGCGCCTCGGTGTGAATATTGAATATTTTGTTGGGTGAAGGAATTTTATGTTTTTCTAGAAAACAAAATTTATATCCTGCTCTTGCTCGCCCGCTTGCCGCATGAACATACTTTCAAAATATCCATTCAAATTCAAATGCTACCCTTGCTATCTGCTTACAGGACATAGAAACCTTCGATCTTGAAGACTTCAAATACAACAGCGTAAACATGACTGCCTTTCGACTCGTCGACGTCGAGGAACCCAAAGTAGCCGAGGTCCTTAAACAAATGGAACGATTTCAACCTGTGGGACACGCGATTCTGAACAAAACGGGGGTCATACAGGTTCGTTAATCACCATCAACCATTATAAAGAAATAATAAGAAGAATGAAAAAGAAAAAAAGAAAAGAAAAAAGAGGAAAAACTCGACAGCTCTGCGGAAATAAATTGAGCTTCAATTTATCTCAATTGCTTATACAATTAACGGGAAGTCTAGGGTCGGGATTGTCACGAATCGGAAGAAACGGAAGACCCGAGTAAAGCGAGAAAATTTAATTAGAGACCTGGAGTTAAAAATGTTGTATCGACACTTTGTCAAGTATTATGTTCAACGTTAGACTTGAGACACCGAAATTCTGGAACAAACGTAGAGAATGTCGAGACATAAATTATTCGAGAAGCCTGTAAGTGCATCAAGCTTTGATTTCACTCGATTTGATAATAATAGTCAAGGGTTGAAACTATCGTGATGATAGATAATGTAAGGTCGGTTCTGAAACTAGGCGTCATTGCGTCACAGCGTCACAGCGTCTCCTTTGTTCGACTCATTGTAATTAAGTCAGCAGGAGTTCCTTGTTGAAGCTCTTCAGCTTTAAGCTCGAAAACTCCATTAAGCTGCTAGCCGAATCTAGGTTGAGGTTTGGACCAGGCCGCATCGGTTTCCTCCTACTCAACGGCGATGACCGCAAAGAGGATTTTGAACCGGATTTTGAACGGTCCTGGCACCCGCATCTACAGCTACGTTGCATCAGTGAATCAGTCGATTTCCTATTCTCGTTACACCGATATAAATTCCGGTCACGTTTACGAACAACTTGCATGTACATACATAGCTCTAGGTGAGCGTCCGAAACGTCAACCGGATCTCTAAGTCCGTAGACAAAGAGGACTATCCCGCACTAGTTTAACAATTAACTCAGTTTATGTACCGCTGCAACGAATTTCATCCCTCGATATCTGAACTAGTTTGAAATTCTCTGCTAATAATACTTCATTGTTTAAGTCAATCTTGACTCGAACATCGGATTCATATATATATACGATGATGATGGTTTCAACTAGTTCATATAACTTATACCGGAACGACGTGTCCGCGTATGTTTCAGGCAGAACCAGCGCTCATGTACGATAGTGTGCAGGTTTTTGCACATGGTTTAGCAGCCTTGGATCGTAGCCACGTACTTAGACCCGCTAATTTATCCTGCGACAAGGAGGAGCCTTGGGACGATGGCTTGTCCCTCTACAACTACATAAATGCCGTATGTATTATGTCATTCAAAAGTCTGATTAGATTCTGGAAATGAACTAGTAAATGTATTTCGAGTATGATAGTGTGAGGCGAATGATCAGACTGCATCGTTAAGATTATGAGGAAAGATAAAGCTCACACTCTTGGAGATTTGAGAGAGATGGGTAGACTGGTTTCTTCCGACTTTTTCCATCAGAAGTCAGAAAATCCTACGACGAGGTGCAAAAAGGGGCTAAAAGGTTTCTCTTATTTACATCTGCCTACCTGCACAAGGCGAGAGACGAGCTTTAATCGGGAAAAGATTCATGACGGAGGGAGATGGACTCTGCTAACCATCTCTGCTAACAATAAGAAGTAGGCTTTTTCGAGCTTAATCTTTACCGTGATTTAATCAACGTGGAAATCCGATTAGAACCTAGCTACGTCTTTGTGCATTGCCGCATGCACGGTGCACCACCACCCATTCACACGCGATATACTATCACAGATTGAAGTTACAATTCGCGGACAAATTTTCACGCGAGAAAATGAATTTTTGAATTTCGCAAATTTATAATTTAAGAAAAAGGTGTGAGATCGTCGCGCAATTTATATATATAACGTTCCTCCTCTTCTAACTTGTTCAGTTTCTCTTTACCTCTGTCTTTGTCTCTGCAATTTGACTTTCTCATTCACCGTCAAACTTTGTTCCCTAATTTTTCAAGGCCTATTAAACAGCCACCCGGAAACTCACCCTCGTTCAAACAGTCCACGACGTGGTTTGGCCTTTCGGGTCTCGTTCCCGCGCGTCGACCTCGAGAGACACGATTTTTGTCCCAATTTTACTTTCTTCGTTTATTTTATTTCATTTCGTATAATTTTTTACATTTTCTTTCTCTTTCTTTCGTTCTGTATTCTTGTTCGTTTTTCGTTTTCGTTTTCTTTTTCACATCTCGAACAGCTACTCGTTCCGACGAAACGTGACGCACTTACTCGCTCGCAATACCTTTCAAAGTTATGATTTAATTATATTACAGCACAGAATATTTTTCTCCTACTTTCCTTCATCAAAGTAGTGCAATATATAGCTACGCAGTATATTTCAATCGACTCATTAAATTACAGTAGTGCTCGAACCGAGGCGAGGTCAAATTTCAATCTTCACATCAATGCTTGTAATCCACTGCAAGATCCGTTTCATCTTTCATCCCCGCAGAATTTATATTTTCATCATTCAGATTTTGGGACCAATAATTTATTTTCTAATAATATGATTTTTATTTAAATTATCAGTTTATTTCGCCAAGCTAATTATGCGCGATTCTCAGTGAAAAAACCATAAAAATAAAGCCAAAGCACAAACGTTATCATTAACGTAATATAAACCAGCCTGAAGGTGCACAATTCTTCCATCAGACGTGGTGCTTGGGATAATAATTAATACGCAAATTGAATCTCGTTACGGATTCCTTCTCATCTTAACCATCGAGGTGCTCTTCCGCTTTTGCTCTCTCGTCCATTTATCCTTAGGTCCTCTCAGAGGATTGGACGAGAGGTCATTAGGTGACAAATGTCGAGAGACGGCTCGGTCCTGATTGTCAAAGAGGCAGACATTCAGATAAACGGGATTAGATCGCTATATATATACATTACCTCAGGAATACCGAACCCTCATAAAGGAATTTCATCCTTTTTTCGTTTTTTTCCGGTTTCCTTTTTTATTTTAGATGGAATCTACCCTAGCTTTTGTTTATGAGATTGAAATTTCATACGCGGGATAATCGGAAGTCGTCTTTTCTTTTACGCATATAAATGCAAATATACCTAGTTGATATAAAAAGTTGATATTTTTATTTTATAGTCGATTGTAACTTTTGATAGTGAAAAAGTTTCTCAAAAATTTTTTCTTCCATTTTTTTTGTTTCTTTTCTCGTTTTTTACCGCTCGAAATAAGAGTCTGAAATAATATAGGAGTGAACTATGCCTATACCTTATATATAACTAGGGTAATATTTTTTTCTTGAAAAAAAAATATATATGTAAATTCACGAGTGTCTGCACTGCAAGAGTAAACAATATAATCGTAAACATTCAAAACCTCCGATAGAACGTGGTGCGGAAAATTCAAAGACATGTACTTCCGCGTTTTCTGAAGTATATAGGTAAATTTCATTTTCGCAAACAACGATTTTATAACTAGAAAAATACGATAGAATAAATATCGCGAAAGACTAGAGCTAGGACGGGGCTTATAAAACCCGAGTAAAGCTGGGTGTTTTTTTTTCTTTTTTTTTTTCAAAAAGTTATAATTGGATTCGTATTTTCGTATAGGAAAAAAAAAATTTGAAACCCTGGTTATAATTTCATTTTGTGCGAGGTTTGAAAAAAGTTTCATAAATATCCTTCCGGCTTATCGCCGATTCTCTAAACGAATTCTGTTCAGCGATTAAAGAGGAAATGATTTTTCTTCACCTCCGAATCGTCGCGGGATCAGTTTGCCTGTCAATTTCGTATGGGATAATAATTCCGGAGCAGCTACTGCCGGTGATTAATTATCATCCAGTGCTACCTATCTCGGCTTGGAATCTGCCAGGATATAACGCGACTCGATCAAGGCACGGAGATGCGGATTTTAGCATTTTAATTAAAATTAAAAAATAAAAAGATCGCATTCAATCGCGGATTCGTTGAAAAAGACGTCGCCGCGTTATCCGAACCGGATAACTAACCCCGGGGTAAATAGACCCGGGATGCATCAGAGCCGGGTATAGTAGGTATATAGTCCGAGAAAATTGGATAAAGAAGAATATAAGAAACGGCGAATATCGCTACGTAGCAAAATAAAAATACAATAAGAGAAAACATGAGAACTGCGTAAAAATCGAACCCGGATATACCTAGTCGATTGAAAATGCTTCGATTTATAGGGGTGGTGGCTTAACGGCGAGGTACGAAAAGCCTATCGAATTTTTACGACTGTTGTAACAGGTCAAAATAAAAAATAAAGAAAAAACACACACACACAGCTATATTCTACGAGTCGTGATAAGGCTAAGGACTATCGATGTACTGAGATTTCTTAGGGGAAAGACCCGAGGGTCGTCGACCCAATGCGGAACTTATAGGTCGGTCAAGTTTAACTTACCGTGAACACTAACGTTTTCGTATAATTAAACAAAGATTTGCACAGCGCTATTACGATGAGCTATGAGGATGGACAGATTATTTACCCTCTGATGCTGCATATCTTGCGGTATCCATCCTCAAAATTCAGAATATATACCTACGCGGAGTCGCGCAGTAACGGGCGAAAATACAGTCTCCTAGCCCCGAGCGACACCCGATTTTCAAGTGGGGCACTAAATTTATGTTTAAACTTTAAATTATGCAAACATTTCAAATGAAATGATGGAATACAAATATTCGTTGGAAATATATTTCAAAGCCGAAGAGGGTTGACATATATTTCAAAGGCGTCTTTTTTCAAAAATCAAAATTTGGGAAAGAATTCGCACCGTCTTAAATTTTTCAAAAACTACTTGTTTCAGTTTTCTGACGTTACTTATTACTCAAAGGGTGAAATTGATCCGTTTTTTAAAATGGTTAAAATTTCATCTCGACCTTGTTTGATAATATATGTATTGCATATGGCAGGTAAACTTCTAGTATCTCCATATATTCCCCTTTCACTTACGTCCCTCAAGCTTCTGCGTATCTTGAACCTATCCTGCACAGATTCACAGAAACGTCTCTGAATCTTATTGCCGAGTCTGGACCTAGCTCAAGTTTCGTCGAGACGTCGGCGTCGCAGACGTCTTGACGTGGTACCATACCAGTACCAAAGCTGTTTGGTAAACACATCGTTTAATTATTCACGTGTACCCGCGCAGTTCTGTTATCCTTAACTTACCTAAATCCCGAAAATTTCTAGCTCCGAATATCACGCATTATACATAAAAAAAAATTCGGCCCAGGCCCCCATTGAACTCTTCGTAATTATTAATTGTCATAATTTCGGGGCTTAATTTAAGCGGATAATTATGAACCATCGAGGCCACCGAAACTCGAGTTTATATCGCGGCTATCTGCCTACCTACCCCTAGTTTTGGGGTTGAATTTATGGCGGCGACACTGACTGACAATGAGCATAAGTCACACTTCCCTGGGGTAGGGACACGCCGCGTGAGAGAGATCGGGGATAAATCTCCGCGTGTAATTAACGTCGGAATCCAAAGTAAAGCATAGTTCTTATAGACGGGGTTTTTATGCCTATATAACAGTAGTCACCCGTACGGCAGTTTAACTTTGGACTCAAGTCGATAGTAACGGTTGCCTTTTCTCGTTTCTATAGTCTATAGTAAAGAGTAAAGGTAAAAAAGAAGGTCTGATGCGGGAAAGCGAATTTTCAATTATAGACTGAAATTTATCCGGGTGGGGTAGGTACTACTCGCCGATATCTATCGGGCGAATGCTTTCTTCAATTCCACTTTTTCAACTCCTTCAATTGCGAGTTATTATATCCTTAAATTATCGGCTATGGAAAATGAATTTTCCTCAGGTGAATGAGGAACTGAATTTAATGTTCGCCGAGGAAATATATCGCGGAATAAAATTGATCGACGATCGATATATGGAATGGACAAATTTCCAAGCTCTTCGACAATTCGACTATAGCTCGTATCTATAACTAGTCAAATTCGAGTTTCAGGCAGGTCTTCACGGACTAACCGGCCACGTTGAGTTCAACGAGGGAAAAAGGAACAACTTCAAACTCGATCTTCTGAAATTGAAAAGAGAAGAACTGGTCAAGGTTGGAGAATGGAAACCAGGAAGTGGAGTAAACGTAACGGACGTCGGGGCCTTCTACGAGACAACAGCCGCAAATATTACCCTCGTCGTCATGACAAGAGAGGTTTTTTCTCTTTCTCATTATTTCATACAACTGATAATTTCCATTAATTTTCTGAGATACGATAATTGACGATTTTACAAACTCATTGAACAAGGGCGAATTAAACACAGTACCCAATTCCATTCAGTTCCGGAATCGAAGTAAGCCGAAGAACCCTGCGGTTGCGGCAATGAATTGCGATTAATTTATCACCTAGTTCGATAATACGAGTTTAACTACGTCGATCAGTAATGTAATGAGCGACGGGATTAGCGACCATCTAATTTAAGCGCGTCGAAATTTGCGGTAAAATCCTCGCGATTAAAATATATTTTTTGATATTTTAACGGCGAAGAATGGTAGCTGTATCAAACTCATTTTCAAATCATTTTTGTTTGATGAAAATATTTTCTATATCAATTGTCGAATAGGGGAGGGTGAAAATTGCGAGGTATACCTACCCTTGTACTCGGGGCACAAGCAATCATATTCAATCGATAAGCAAAAGCAAATTCAATCTAATCCCCTCTCCGCCGCTGCAGCTCGTTCAAGACTGCGGAGTTCGATTAATTTATAACCTACCTCGTTGGGTTTATAATTTTTACGAAGGGTGGCGAAGAAACGAGAGCATTATGGGGGTGGAGGTGTGGGTGGTGGTAGAGGTAGAGGTAGAGGTAGAGGTAGAGGTAGAGGCGGAGAGCCACGGGGTTGAATGAGGAAATTCTATATAGAGGAGGGGATTCACCGCTGGACAAAACCAGTTTTCCAAAATAATCCCGGGGAAATTGGATTTATAATTAACGCGTGGATACGCAACACCACCGTACGGGCCATAAAGATTTTTATATTTTTTCATCGCAGGCCTCCATTTGCTGAACAATTTACGATTCCCAACGGGCGCCAACTAATCACGGAAATCCGTATTTACATTTTTATAATCAAGCCGTTTCATACAGCTGATACAGACATTTTTACTTTTTTTCGTTTTTTTTCTTTCGTTTTTCTTCTCGATATCGATAGTTTGCTCTTACCTCTTCGTTTCATTCGCTATTCGCATGAGATTTTTCGCCTGTAATTCTCTCTTTTCTCGTTTACCCCATTTTTCTATTTTTATTTTCATTTCGTTCGGTTTTTCAATCTGAAAAAACACGTCAAGCTTTGGAAACAAAAATTGATGTTTCACGGCATGAAAGTTTCCCGTTAATTTATACCTTGTCTGAATAGAATTAGGCGAAGTGAGTGAGGGTGTAAAATTCTTCATTCTTCATGAAACGCAGAAGAAGATATTTAGTGAGTGAGATAAAAATTCTTCTGCTAAGTCGATTCATTTTTTATACTGCTAACAGGAATTTCCTGTTAACGGAATAAACTTGGGGGGAAAATTGTCGGAGAAAGTTTTACTCGAACAGGTTTTTAGCGCGAATTTGCGAAGGCGAAGATTTTGAAATTGGGTGAGAAAGAGATGTGCGAGTTTACAGGACACCTAGAGATCCCTGCGCTGAAAAGTTAAAAATTAAACGACTCTTTGGAAATTCTTTCCTTCGTAGCGACCTAACGTCTTACTTATCTAACTAAGCTTGAAATGTTTTGCCTTTAACTTGCCTTATTTCCTTATTCACCCTTCCCGCGAGTTTTAATTAGCGTACCGATTCGTTAACGTGCTTTTGAGCTAACTGAGACTCAGTCGTTTGCGTCAATTAGTTATTCAACGTATTAGCTTACTGTACAATTTCGTCGGCTTGTTAATCTATTCTACACTCTCATTTCCCGAAAAATCTCAGCCCTTAATTTTTCTAGAAAATTATTTACCTATCTGTTCATTTTCACCCACTTATCTGCGAGGAAGCTGATGCATATTTGAACAGCGTTTTATAAACCCCATGCATATATATATATCTGTGAAAAAAAAATTAGGTATACATACCTGCGTGTGTTTTTGTTCAAGAAAACCCCGTACTACTTAGAAGGGAGAGTTTCGACTCCAGTCTGGGTTAATTCATCGCAAAAACAGTAAAACAATTTACGCAGGGTTGATTAGTGAGGGTGGGCAAAATATTCAGTGCGGAACATTCCTAATTACTGTATTCCCAAGCAACCGTTTGAGAAGTTGTATTTCCACAGCTCTAAAATAACTCAAAATGTTTGAATGTTCATTTTTCTTTTTCTGTTTCTAGACCGAAGTATTTTCAACTCAATTAAATAATTGCACTTTACTAGTCCCTTGTCTTACAATTATTTCAGTCTCGAGGGTAGGTCAGTAAATGAATTATTTATATCCGGGCGAATTTTCCTTCTCCTTTACTAAAAACTCGAGACTAAATAATTTTGAATAATTTTTCAAGCTCGTAGAGAAATTCGAGATAGCCAAAATCTCTCCTCGGTCATTTTGTCAGTCGACGTGCGGGTACTTGAAGTTCTACTTCTTCAAGTAACTCAATTTCTATAAAATCGTAGTTTCGAAGCTCCTCAGATGTCTGGAGGTAAAACATCTCTGGTCTATCGCCATCGCATTCAAAATTTAAACTCAATATATCCGAAAGACTTAGTCAGACTTAAAAATCCAGACGTGAATAGATACCTACGTACATAGAATTCAGCATGCGAAATCGAAAAATCGAAATCGAACGAAATCCGACGAATTTTTCAGCAGGAATTTTCTGAATCTCTTAGTCACGGATTTTTTTGAAAATTATTACCTACTCCTGCACGTGTATTTCAAGTGCAGAAATCCACCCACTTGGTGGCAGGAGTTAGAGTTGGTATGAAAATCTGAAAAAATTAGGGAATTGTTTTTGAGTTATTTGGAGCCCTGGATAAGGACGACCCTAGTACACATCCTTATATTCCTGGTTTTAAAAAAACTGCGAATTTCACGTTTAAGGAGAAGCCGTACGTCATGGTGAAAGAGGACAAGAATTTAACTGGAAATGCGAGGTTCGAAGGCTTCTGCATAGACCTCCTGAAGTGGATAGCTGGCCAGGTTGGCTTCCAATACGCCATACGTCTAGTGCCAGATCATATGTACGGGGTGTACGATCCAGAAACCAAAGAATGGAATGGAATTGTCCGAGAGCTTATGGAGAAGGTAATTCGTTGAAATTAAAATCGGAAAAAAGTGACGTGGAAAATCAATTTCCGATGCAAATCGTCGATATTAATTTCACTATGATGTAAACCGTTACATGAATTTATATGTATAGGATCGCAAGCTGATACATTTTTTTTTCATCTTTCTTGTGCTTTTTCCATCCTCTTTTTTCTTTTTTATCTTCTTATACAAGCAGCTGAATATTTAACCAGCACAATTCATTGGCTGGTTTATGCGGATGTCGTAGTATAGCAGCCCTGTTTCCGGAGTAATTTGAATTGTAAAAGCTCTGTTATTAAACTAGATCTGACCACCTGCCGCGAACAAATTACACGTCTTTCGATTTACATTTTTGCGAAACCGCACGCTGTAGGGGCAGACCCCTGTTAGATCGCGACGAACTTTTAAAATGAACTTTCGAAAGCACGAGACATACGCTTATACCGAACGAGGCACTCTCTTAACCTTAGAGATTTTCGACTCTGAACGGATTCGGGGAGAACCGCAGTGGGAAAAGAAACTTTTTAAAGAAAACTGAAACTGGAAGGTATAAAGGTGAAATTTCATTTCATTCGGTATTAGACACCCGATATACTGCACTCTTCGGGAACTATGCAATACGCGGGAAACACATTATCTCATATATATATTTATATGTAAGAATACATGCGGGGACAGTATATTTCTAGTATACGAGTATATCTATGCCGAAGTAACCCATGGGAGTTGGCGAAAAGTCTGAAGCTATGTAACGAGCCATTGAAAGCACGTGTCGTTGAAAAGTTGAAAAATCGCGTTAACAAGCCACGAGAAAAAAGCTCGGGATTTCTGCGTGGTAATAATGAAGAATTTTTGAATTTCTGGATTCAAGTCTCGTACTGAACATTCTTCTTTTCGAATCATTAAAAAAACGTGTCTGATTAAAAAGACACAGACAAGACATTGGAGCTTTTTTTTCAAATTTTCGTCTACTTTTTCCCTCGCGAATTCCTCGGTAATTTTTTTTCGCAAATTTAATCCGGGACGTAGAGCTGATGATCGAAAAGTATTTCCGCAGCAAATTTCTTCGAAATCGGTTGAATCGTTCGAAAGTTATTTCAGGTTGAACTTTTGAGTGCTCTACTTTCTTGAGAGAGTAAAATTAGATGAAGGAAAGGTCAGATTGAATTGCAGCAAAGCAATCTAGCGAATAATCAGGGCGAGACGCGAGTTGTGCGATTAGAATGCAGGATTTGTAGTCTGCGAATTCCGGTCAGGAATCACCGCAATTTTCAACCCCGCAGTTGACCCTCTGTCTCTCGGTTTCCCACCCGGACTTTTTCAGACGCGCAATTTCCCGTGCGACCTAACGTAAAGATAACATTTACCTTATGGAACGAAAATTAGGTTGAAATTGTTAAATTGAAATTCACCCAGTGCCTGCAGTATTTTCGCGTAAGAATTACATTCCTATTGGAATTTGAATAAAAAGGGTATAGTTATCGAAGTTCGATAATTATTATCAGTAATTAGCGAGATGGGTGTTCGCGAATACACTCTAAACTTTCTCAATCGAACTGGTAATTAAACGTCAGTTCCAGAGTTATTTGATTGGTTTTATTTTCCCCGTTCATAATCGCGCTACTCATAAAGCTTTTCGATTTTCGAGGTATAAGGATTCCAGTCCATTCCAGTTAATCATACTTCAATTTTCGCTATTTTTTAAAGGGTAAGATAAAAATATCGGCAAGACTCTGTATATACTTAAGTATTAGGTAGGTACCTACCCCCTCGCGTGGCTAATTGCACCATCAAAGGGGGCAAAATATACCCGCGGCTTTTATCTAAGGGTAAAATCTTCCCTTGGACAAAGGATCCCATATAATGTTAACATAGATATTGCTACTCTTGCGGTATATTAAACGGGAAATTACAATACGTTATACTCTTAGCGCTGCTCCGGGGCTCTGAAGCTTGGAATTTATAAAAAATTTATATAAAACCTGAAAACCATACTCCGCGCGAACTCGTCTCGTTTTTCTCTGCATATAGGTACAAACCGCGAGGGAAAATATAAAAAAATAAATTTCCCCCTTCGCCAAATAGAACACAGAGTTTTTTTCTAATCCTAAAGGCTTACCCCTTTACTAGCTCTCTTATGTGACACCGCTAATGAATGGGGCGGTAAAAAGAGAGAGAGAAAGTTTTTGCACTTTCCAAAGAATGAATAACACATTCCAAAGATTTAAAGGCATTCATAGTACCTAGCGCATTTATTCCAATAAGGGAAAACTCTCTAAAAACCCTTCGAATTTATAATCCATCGTATATACCTATTCGTTTCTTTTTTTTTTTTTCTTTTTCACAGCGAGCAGATTTAGCTGTTGCTTCAATGACGATTAACTACGCTAGAGAAAGCGTAATAGACTTCACCAAGCCGTTCATGAATCTGGGAATCGGAATATTGTTTAAGGTGAGTTAATATTTACGTACATATACATTTTTAACACCTCGATTTTTCCCCGATTAAAAACGCAATCTCTCTTATTAGAGATATTTGATCAAAAATTGATAACATATTATAACGCCGGAGATGAATCTCCGAAGTCGCGTCCTACGAAAACCGATCAAAAAAAAAACAAAAACAAAAAACCTAATGGGGGAAAAAAAACGGACGTGTTTCTTCAGTTTCGGAACTTTCCTTTTCTATAACTTCTCGCTTAGCTACGTCAGTACATATAACTCGTAACTATAAGAGACGTGGAAAAATGTTTTTCAACAAAAGTTGCACCCTTAGTCGTAGACGAAACGAATATAACAACGGACAGTTTCGGTTCGGGAAATTTTTTATTTTCTGTCCTTTTTTCAGTTTTTTCTTTTTTTTTTTCATTTTTATCTTCCTTTCTTTTTCTTCTTTTTATTTTACGAACTCATACTCGCGACAGCCAACAAACTCCGCAATAATAATTCATTTGTACAATGTCACGCGTCAGTTACGCGTCAGCTGCCTCCTGCACGCTGAGCTATCAGTTTTATTCAGATGTCTGGCGCAATTCGATACGAGCTCGTTACATGCCATTCGAGGACAAATTGACTCGCTGATATTAATTACTTGCCTCATTGCGGCTCTACATTGTTTTCAATTGAAATTCAATAACGGTATAGACCGCGATACGCGTTTGGTATACAATAAAAAATCGAAAGGCAGAAAACCATCCCCTAGTGGATAATCATCAATCAGAAATGTTTAATCTGATTCGATTCTTCTCTTACCTGCAATATTGATTTTTATCTCAATTCAATTTGAAATATGAGATATTACTTTAGCCGTCAGCTACTTAATTCGATGAAAAAAATAACTGTGAGGTAATTTTACCGATTTATTATGAAATTAAACAAGCGAAAGTATTCTCTTTCGATCAGACAATATTTACACTCAATTTAAAAAATAAAACCAAGGGGCGAAGGAAATGAATGGCGTGAAAGATACTTATAACTTATTACCTTATGAAAATAGGTATAGGAAAAAAAAATATATGCCGATTGAAAAATCAAACGAATATATTAACGCGTCGATTCGTTGTAATTAAAATTTTAGTCCATGAAAATTTAGGTACCGACTAGTCAGCCGACGCGGTTATTCTCATTCATGAATCCTCTGGCTGTTGAAATCTGGCTTTACGTACTAGCTGCGTATATGCTGGTCAGTTTCACCCTCTTCGTCATGGCGAGATTCAGCCCTTACGAATGGAACAATCCTCACCCCTGCCTGGCCGAAAGTGATGTCGTCGAGAATCAGTTTAGCGTCAGCAACAGCTTCTGGTTCATCACTGGAACTTTTCTGAGACAAGGGAGTGGGCTCAATCCCAAGGTATAATTGACGACGGTGCCAAAACAAGATGCTGCACTTGGTGTCAGCCAAAGAAACCCCGATAAGACACAAATTAGAAAATTGTGTCTTGCTGGAATTCGCGTTCCTTCTTACCTACTCTTCATTTTCTCTGTACTCATTCTTTAGCCCACTTTTTTCTCATATTATAGGTGTATGTGTACGTGTTTTCGAATCGGTAACCAGAAGCTGAAAACCGCGTTGCCCAAAATTTTAGGAAATTATTGTTAAGATTGTTCCTCATTTATGTATCTGATCATGATTATATGTAATAAGGTGTAAAGTGTGTCTCGATCCAAAAAATTATTCATCTCTTCGGTTTGCCGAGGGTTTATAACGCGAGTTTAACAGATTTAAGAAATTTTAATTATTTCTAGGGTCGAAATTAATCCATATTGAATTAGGAATAGGGTAAGTGCGAGAGAAGTACCTCCGGTTTCTATAACCCAAATAGCCTCTGGTCGTTTGCCTAACACGTCTCTCAATATTTGATACAGTTTGTGAGCTGGCTCGCGGATTTCGACTGTGTACTATCCTCCAGAATCTCGGTGATTCAACCTCGGCAAATATGAGGGGTGCAGAATTCGGGAACGTTTTGGATCACGACGCTCAATTTATATCTATATACAGGAGATTTTCGACTGTGTATAATGTATGTGCGTGCGTGTGTGCGTGCGTGCGTGCGTGCGTGCGTTTGTTTGGATTATGCGAAAGGGGAGAATAGAATAAACGATGGTAGAGAATAATAAAAATCAATGAAGACTGATATGAGTTTAATCAGAAAAAAGAAAAAAGAAAAAAGAAAAAATGAAAAAATGAAAGAGAAAAAAATACAAGGAAGAACCGAAAATTGCTCCAGGTTTCTGGGAGAATGCCGTCGCGTCTCTTCTCATTCATGAATCCACTAGCTGTGGAAATCTGGCTGTCGATGCTAGGGGCTTACGTGATCGTTTCACTGACCATTTGGATAGTGGCGAGATTTTCCCCGTACGAATGGGTCGAGCCTGCGCCCTGTCCAAGCTGCAAGTGTCCTTTACAGGTAGGGTGGATTCCCCGCGTTGCGGTGTTCATTAAAAGTGGAGTGGAGTTGAAAAAAACAAATCTGTTACTTGTGCCTAGATTTTCTTCTCCTATTTTTTATTCTTTATTCTATTTTTTTAATTTTTTTATGTCCGAGGTTTGAAGCCCGAGATAGATATAAATAAAGAATTTTCTCGCATCCGGAAAAGAACGGGGTTTAAAACAGATCCGAAAGACGAAGAGAATGGAATAATCCTTTTATACAAGTTACGGTAAATTTTCGTTTGAATTTTAAACAAGAATTTTCGAGGTGCTCGTTATATGGGAATTTCTGAACACCCTGTGTACGGATTGTTAGCCCCGAGGGTGAAGCTGGAAAGAACAGGAAGTGAAAAGACGCGTTTGAACTGACGCTAATTTTCCGGTGTTTCTTTTTTCCTCGTTTTTTAGTTTTTTACATTATTTGTTTTTTTTTTTTTAATTTTTTTCTTTCATTTTTATTTCCACCAATTTATTATTTTTTCCTTCCTCTCCGTCACCATATTTCGATTTCGCTTTTCACTCCGTACTCTGCACTCGTTTATAAATTGGAAGATGCAAATCAACGATGAAAGCCGGGATACGGAATGGGATAAAAAAAAATATACAAAAATATGAATGATAAAAAGAAAAAACGAAAAAAAAAGGGAAAAAGAGAAACACAATTATTCTAACTTATACAGAATCGAAAGGAGCTTATTAATGTGGGCCAGGCTGTTGAGCCTAAGCGAAAGTTCCTCTCTGTTCGACGGTTCGTTACCGTTCGTTACCCTTCGTTTTTTGAGCTTCCTCTTTCCCCTCTTCATTTCCTTTTTCTTTTCCTTTCTTTTCGTCTTTTTTCCCTTTTTTTTCTTTCTGTTGCTCCTTATTCCTCTTATTTTTCGTTACTTTTTTTTTTTGTATCACGGGTTGGGCAACACCGCGCTACCTCCGCTGCCCTTTTCGTTGGTTCGTTAAAACTTTGTCGACAATATCATCGAGTGGGTACCTAACGATATCTTTTCCGTTCGAGTGCCGTACTAGTATCCCAGCGTAGCTCTTTTTCCCTTCCGTATATATTCGTCTTTCGATTTCATTTCGATTCATTCCAAATCTTTATTTCGAAATTATACTCACGAACCTTTTTCTACATTTCCTTTTTTCACTCCAATTTTTTTAATACCTATACCCGAAAAAAGCAAGAAAAAAAAGAAGAAAAACTTCGTTCTTTTACCGATGCGAGCAAAGTATGAGAAAATGAGATGAAAATTTCTCAATCAGAGGGAAATATTGTTATGTGAAAGCACCTAAGCACGCATAGTGTACCTACGTGTCGATAAAATATGATAATCGAAAATCGGAATTCTGTAACTACCCTAATATAATTGTCGTTGAAAACATTTCGCACCACTTATATGGCGATGACCGGGATATTGTCAGGGCGGTCACGTTAGCGCTCTGGAACCGGACAGCGACGACATCCCGTTGCCCCGTACCGTGAACGACTTCACCCTGGCCAACAGCTTCTGGTTTACCGTCGGGACACTCATGCAACAGGGGAGCGACCTCAACCCCAAGGTAATACATATATACCAACACGAATATACCGCGGAGTCGGCAACTTTATACTTTTCCACTTTTTCAACAACTTTTCTCTTTTCTCATATCTTCTATCCTCTTATTCGCCCAATTCCACCACCTTCACCCCTAAGCCCACTGCAGAGACACCCTAATATATCCGACGATTCCTCATTTTATTCAACTTCAACTGAAGAGCTAGAGAACTTACAAGTACAGGAGTAAAGAGTGAAGGCATACCTGTACTACGTTACAGTGTTCAAGAGAGAGGGTTGAAGAACAAAATTCCTTATCTCTGCTTACGTATAATTTTTTTTCTCCCCTTTTTTCCTTCACGGTCTTATGATGTGATTTTACACAGTTTTACTCGCGTTTCTATTTTTTTCAATTTCTTTTTTAATTTTCTCTTCAGAAAAATTCAACGTAACGCGTTTCTTTATAAAAATACAAAGGCGCGGTTAGATTTTACACCCTCAAAAAAACAACCCCCAAGCTTAGGTCAACTTCGTTGATTCCACTCGTCTAATGCTCGGAAAAATTGTGATAATAAATACGATAAAATCCCTTCCTTCATCCCTTAACGCCTGTTTGGATAGAAAAATTCAAAATTTAGATAAGGCGAAATGCACTAGCTTAGTATGTACCCATAGGTATATGCTCACGCAGTTTATATACCCATGCCATGATACCAGCACAAACCTTGTCCTGACCTATTTCACAAGTGTTATACAGCAGAAGTCTTACCTATGAGGTCCTTAGGGAACATTTTTAAAGATTCTTGGAAAAATTGCAGTATACCTATGCACGAAATTTTATTCTTGGTCAAACATTGTGCCATATACCTACCTTCAACATTTTGCAGTATTAATACATGCATTTTTCACAAGATGATAAAAAGAGACGTATTCAGTTTTGTGCTACAACAGCATTTATATGACTGTGTAAGAGAGGATATTTGAATTGCACGTTATATAGGTACGATACCTTTCATTTTTCAATTTTATCAACATTTGACCGAAGCCGGAATAGTCCGGGGTCGCTTTTGAGACGGTGATAGAAGCTTGCGATATTATGGTCTCTGAAATATCTCTGAAACTACGTTTTACGTGTAGGATACTGGATACGTACTACATCGTTCACTGCATCATATACGATATATCTATAGATATACCTATCAACACACTTTTATATTCAACCTACTATACCTATATATACCGCGGGAAATTCGACGCTACGCGACGCTACGCTGCCTCCCGGATCGAGCTTTAGTTCAGCTTTAAATTCTGTTCCAGTAAAATCTTCCTTCGTTTACGTATATATATTATATAATATATTATATAAAACGATTCATTCAACCGACTTGTTCGTTATATCCTATACGTTATTGTTTTCAAAACGGTTCAAAGACCCCGTAATTTGAATTATCGAAACGTACAAAACAGCGAAATGTGTAACTCGTAAAATTGCAAACGAAATAAGGTTGAATCATTGATGTTAAACAGTAAAGATTAGTGGAAATCTGCTTTCGTATATACCTACTCAATCTTATTGGGGCATAAATTCTTTATTGTAGTTACGAGAGGGTGGGTATATATTTGAATTGCGTCTATAGTCTGTGTCTATATTTACGGTTATCGCGGTTGCGTATTTTGATCAGTCGCGTTATATTGTCATATTTTACGATTAATATCGAACATTTCGCGTTGTATCGTATATTAAAGGCTATTACCGCATTCGCGGTTTGGATCGTATAGGTACCTACCATACATATACCCGATGAGATAAGGAACTTTATTCTACGTGCAGAATCTTAGATACGGCAGCAATTGGCGTGCTATGCAATTTTTTTCTATTTTTCTATTTTTTGTTCTCTCTTTTTTTACACACATATATATAGGATATGTAGTACGTGTGTGTGTGTGTGTGTCTATATAGATGTGCAGAAACCGCGTCTAGCACCGTACCACATACGTACTATCGAATAAATCGCCGACCCCTTCTTCGATCACGCGCCAAAGTGCAGAGAACCGTAAAATTCATGAAAAAAAAAAAAAAAAAGTAGACTGAAATTGAGAAAAAAATAAAATGAACATAAATGAAAGAAGAAGAAAAAATTGAAAAAAAAAAAAAAAAAAAAACAACATGCCCTCACCCTGCATGCACATATATATAACAGCCAAAGCACATTTATACGTATCATATTTTTATACCTTATACATATGCATAATGAATTTTAAATGCGAAATTAAGAAATAATTTACGATTCGTAATCGAGCGACTCATTGATTCGTTTTAATTATTCGCCACATGGTTTCCTGTATACCTTATATAAATATATTATACATAATCACCATTCCACTTAAATTCACGTCATTTCACTATGTTAGGGCGCAAAACTCTTCATACAATCATTATTCAAGCTATATACACACTTATCGGTGACCATAGAGTATTTGATGATAAACAGCAGGTTTTATGTTCATTCTATACGTGAAATCGATGCTCTCTTTATTTTTTTGATCGACATTTCTTTTTTTTTCTACTCTTCTCTCTTCTGATCCCATGTATAAGCTAAGCGAGCTTTTATACTTCCTCTACTACTATACCTACCTATCTTACCTTATTTTTATTTTTTCTTCTTTTTCTTTACCACACTTACTTCCGTGCTTCTTTCTTTCCTTCCTTCCTTCCTTCCTTCCTTCCTTTCTTCCTTCCTTCCATCTCTCCTTACTGTCGGATTTAACACTGAAAGAAAATTCATGCTGCGAGATTTAATATCGGTATTGAATTATTTTCAAATCTCTTTTTCTCACATTAGGGGTATTTCTATAGATATACGAATTTCATACGCAGCTTACCCGCCAGTATACCTACATACATTTCGTTCGGAGATGAGCTTAACTTACGGCTAGATAAAAACCAACCGTATGTATGTAACATATGTACATAGGTATATCCCTCGAATTTTATTCGACATTTATTTTCAATATTATATACTATACATACGTATATTATAAACGCGTTCCTGTTAGCTCTTGCTTTTAACGATTCACTGCAATCCGTTTAAACATTTCACACTCTCTGTCACATTTCATTCTTTTTTTTATCCCTATATTTTTTTCGTTTTTTTTTTTTGTTCTCTCTCTCTTTACGGCTGACTTACTTCTACCGCGATAAAACATTGAAAAAACGGCAAATAAATAACGGAATGAATGAATATAAAAGGGACAAAGAAAATAAAAAAAAAGAAATGTAAAAAAAATTTGAAAAAAAAACCAAAAACGAAACAAACGAGCGTAAAAAGTAATTCGAAAAAAAAAAAAAAATTTAGAGACAAAATATATAATTCAATGTACCAGCTATGTGTAGGTAGGTTTATACCAATCTATGTATTACATATGTACAGACGTACATATGTATATATGTACTGACTTTGAAACGGGTTCCCCCTGCCATACACCTGTTTATAAAAGCGTTTAGAAAAACGTCGAATACTGGAAGTGACAGGAGAGAAGGCATTGCGAATGAGTATCGCAAGTTTCCCTCGTTATTGCAAAGGCGTCTACAGGTGTTCGTATGTATAATAGTCCCAAGTGTATGTGAAGTGTTTGCCTTCTCGGTGGTAGAAAAGAAGTAGAAAAAAAAAAATGAATAAAGGAGAAAACAGAAAGAAGGAAAAGAGAAAAAAAAGAAAATTATATGTAGAGAAATTCGTGGAAACTTTATTAACTAATTGAATCAACGTCAACGATAACGTCCAATAAAAGTAAATGAGAAATATAATTATTATTTGACTTATGATAATTCCATTTTCTACCCCATATGCAGTATATATAATCCCCACGCCGTCGTTCCACCTATTATTTTCTCCTTGTCGGATATACTTAGACAAACTATCTTCACACACACACATACATTATACGTGGCAAATTTCATACACGCCTATTAAAACTTTATATACACGTAGAAAGCAGAAAAAAAAAATTAAAAAAAAATAGTGATGATGATCTATTGACGCAGAAAGATCTTATAAAGCCAATATATGATATGATTATCAACTTTCCACGTGTAGATAAAGAGGTGCTTTAAAGCCGGCTCTGTGGTATGTACATGCGGGGGTTGTGGGTTGCTCGCTTCGTGAATTGAAGTGTATTATATATGTATAGGTATAATATCTTATTTTTATCGTAATTTATAAACGGTTGCAGTTCGTAGACCTCACGCGATCTTAGAAGTAAGTTAGACACGAACCTAAATACCTGAGTAAGTGCAGTGAATGTGAGAAATTAAGGGGTTGATATTTTTAAGGGATGAAAAATCATCCATATATATGCTAGAATAATTGCATAGTATTGCAAAGAGAGGCTTGAGACCGTCTTTTATAGAGCAGCTTCTTCTTCTTCTGCGAAGTATGACGTAAGAGGAACGCCTGCGATGCACGAAGATAGGTGTGCGGGTATAAAGATAGAGAGTAAGGAGATGTGTGGGTGTTGAGAAAGAGGAAAAAATACATATAGAGGAATAAGAACCAGAGCTTTTATTGGCATTCCTCGCCTCTAGAATTTTCCAATGGCCCATGGATCTGGCGGGAGGTCCTAAATATCGAACCTTGATGTGTTCTCGATTGATCGGTGAATGTCGTTACGAACTGCGACGACGACGTCGACGACAACTATACTGTCGGGTAAGAGAGGCCTCAGTCAAAGATGGTAGAGGGAGGAATTTTAAACTGAGAGATACGAATCGCGAGGGGTTATTTCCCGATTACCAGATCACTCGCCCTCTCGTCTTAGCTCCTAACTTTCTTCGTGGATCGCAGGATCGCTATGGCTGAGATCTTGATGCAGATATACCATTAATAATATACGTAATAATTATTGCCCGTACAAATGAACGTACGAAAAAATGATTTGCTGATTATTGATCATGATATGCATATGCATATGCATATCGTGTGTTAAGTGCGTGTGAAAGTATACCCCATAGATTTCGCTTCCTCAAGTTAAGGGAAAAATCTTTTTTTCGGTCTCACCCGCCCGACAGGCAACCAGCACAAGAATCGTCGGTGGAATTTGGTGGTTCTTTACTCTCATCATCATATCATCGTACACCGCAAATTTGGCCGCCTTTCTAACAGTCGAACGTATGATTACCCCGATTGAAAACGCCGCCGATCTTGCAGAGCAGACAGAAATATCATATGGCACACTCGAGGGTGGAAGTACTATGACGTTTTTCAGGGTGAGTCGCGCCGGGAACATATCGATTTTTTTTTCTTTTCTTTTCTTCGTCTTTTTTCAAGTCTGAACCAATCCCGCATCCATAATCCATTCGGAGGGACTTAAGACCGGGAAATCTTTTACAGGATTCAAAAATCGGTATATATCAAAAGATGTGGAGGTTCATGGAGTCGAAAAGGCCCGCTGTCTTCGTATCGACGTACGAAGAAGGCGTTAAACGAGTCCTGGAAGGGGATTACGCGTTCCTTATGGAATCGACGATGCTAGATTACGCGGTGCAACGCGACTGTAATCTTACCCAAATCGGTGGACTTCTGGACAGCAAGGGGTACGGGATCGCCACACCGAAAGGTCGCCCGCTATTACGTTGATGTTTTATCTCTAACTAATTCTAAGATAGGTATACGAATCCTGAACGAGGCATTAACTCATTACTTTTTACCCCTTATCTCAACCGCAGGTTCACCATGGAGGGATAAAATATCTCTGGCCATTTTGGAGCTACAGGAAAAGGGAGTGATTCAGATACTCTACGATAAGTGGTGGAAAAACACCGGTGACGTTTGCAATAGAGACGAAAAGAGCAAGGAAAGTAAAGCCAACGCTTTAGGAGTCGAAAACATCGGTGAGCCCACATCCCATACGCACTTTTTTAAATTTCATTTATTGTACCGAATAGAATCTCTCGGCTCAAGGATCGACGCCCCTTTAATACCCGTGATAATCTTCCGTGTATAATTCTCCAGCTCGTTGTTAAATAATTAAACATGTAGGGGTAAATAAATAAATAGATAGACGAGTAGTAAGTAAGCCTGAATAATAGAGCGAGACGAGAACCAAGGGTTACTGCAGCTATCCCTCGGGAATCTTATCGCAGAAATAATCGAAGAAATCTCCCCTCAGCAGGGGGATTTCTTCGGTGAATAAGTTTAAAAGGTTTTATCCGAGGGGGGGATGAAATTTTTAGATCGGCAACAAGTTTCGGTTTTCGTTCATAATTTTGTCACATGTCGCAATCGGCGCGTATTTAAAGCATATTGTTATACACATCCGGAAAGTAGCCGATAATATGATGGTGAATTATTGCGAAAGTGATAAAACCGACGTGGAGTTCAGACGCGGAAAGTTTGCCCAAGGTGTTCTTCAGAACCGGAAACCGTCTTTATACACTTCGAGTACAGAGTCAGCCGCGAGTTCAGGATATGCAGATAGCTAGTCGGCTCGGCCACGACGGCGGTGCCGGAAATGAAAGTTTCTCTTTCCGGTTTCAGGCATCGCCTAAATCACGACGTCCTGAAGTTATGCAAATCCAGCCCCACCGACTCCCGCTAACCCCTTACAGGGCGAAATGATTCTGCCACAGTGGAACAGCTTCCCCTTACGCGAAAATTTATTTGTATCTAAATTCGCCGGATAATACATATAGTTCAAAGTTTCGGAATACACCGAGGGGTGGAGGGAGGGAAACGTACGCCGCGGAGTCTGTATCAATTTTTGGCCCCAAAAAAGTGTCCCTGATCTTTTAGGCAAAATTAATAATTCTTCGGCTCAAAATGATCGTTTGTTAGTTTCGCAATACACCATCATTTTTACATGGGGAAAATATCGGCCGATTTTCACGTTCGAAAGTTTAATAAGATCGGCGGGGAAATGTGAAGCCGAAGAAGAGCTGCTGGTAGCCAGAAGCAACAATCGTCTATTTGCGACGCGGTCCACGAAGAATGATAATATCGATTGCGGTTTGAGCCACGGTGGGCATAGAGATAGGGTCTTACCCGAGGGCGGGCGTCGCGACGTGCACCACGCCGCACCGTGTCGCGTCACGGCGAACGGACGATGGAAAAATGGGCAACTTTTGATAAAGTCGCGGCCCGCCTGCACCATGAATACATAGTAGCACCTAGCGGGTGGAGCCGGGTTCTCTTCCAGTTTAAGGTAGGGTATATATATCACAGAGAAGAATTTCATGGTATTCTCCAGTATACACGAGCGGGTCAAAGGGCGTCGAGGGCGGAGGCCAAAGAACGAACTAAAATCTTGCACTACGATCCGTGATTTCCGGCACAAGATTTATATTCAGTTCACGATTTTCACCACGTTTAACTCCCCTCTCAAAATTCAACCTACTCACCTATACACCTTGCGAATCTTACTACGCATAAAGGGTTGTGAATGATGGGATATTGAGGGTGGCTTGTAGGGATGATTTCATCAAAATCAGTAGGAAAAAAGAAACGTGACGATTTTTCCTTTTCCTGTATCACGTGATATCACATTCCTTAGATATCGCAAAAAAAAAGGTGATTAGACACTTTTCATTCGAACAGATTCCTTTCATTCTTATGAATATCAAAGATTTTCGTGAGTTTATACTAAGCACGCGTTTAGAAGTCAGATTTATGTACAAACGGGGACAGAGCAGCGTGATTTTTCGAAAAGTCTAGCTCGCAGATTTTACAGGCGATTAAGTTCAAAGCAAAGTAGGACAGAGTGTAGAATGTACAAGAAGCTGTATAATATAAGATTCAGGACCGCGTCTAGAGTCGAGGGTTTGAACAGCGGTATGGAATGAACGAAGGCGATGAGAATTCATTTTTATACATTCATTCCGGTTTTCGTGAAATCCTCTCTGAAAGCTGACACCCCAATTCTTCAAGGTTTTAAGTTTTTTACTCAGGGGCTCCTCCTCTTCGTCATCGGATCATTCGGAGTTAAATTATTTCTCCATTTTATCGCGCCCTTATACCAACGCAGACTGCACTGCATACAGACGAGGGAACGTTCTCTTTGACCTGACCCACATAAACCGCGAGATTCAACCACCCCTATGCATATACATTCACGCAACCCCACTAGTAAGGCTCGGTAAACTAAACAGTAAATCGTTCGAATCATTGGCCAATGATGAACGATCCCGACTTCCTGGAGACCGAGGCAATAAAGGGATGAAAATCCTTGCCAAAAAAAGAGAGAGAAGCTTCGCTCGGTCAATAACTCAATTAGCCAACCCCCGCGTATATGATGATGCTAATGGACCAGTATACCAGACTTTATCTCTTTCACTCTAAGTTCTCGACTTAGAGGCCTGCGTGTCTTCATATCGACATCGGACGCGTTGGGATGGACAATTTTGATACTTTGATTGTTAAGTTTCGCACCAATTTACTATGCGCGGGTATTAATTATAAGACCTTGTTGAATTATACGGTATATATGAGAAAATTCGACCCAGCCATAAATTAGGTGGCAGGTGATAGCGGGTTAACCCAGTTCAGTTTCAAATTACAACCGACGTCCTGCACGAGGCCGCGAGGTTCCCGCAAAGGACAACCCTGGCTCTGTCTGCAGAGGGCCTACAAGCAGGAGGGAATCTACAGTAGGAACGGTTATTTGAATGCAAATAGGAACGTCCGAATGTCTTTGTAAATTGTGACGAATGGCGGTGGATCCGTCCCCCCGGAAACCCTCGAAACCAAGTTCCTCCCTTATTCCCGTTGACTTCGCTCGCTATCATCTCGGTTATAAGGAAGATGAGGAAAGCTTGAAGTTCGAAGACCGTAGTCAATGTCCTGATCCAAGACCGTAAAATAAACGACCAGAAAATATATTGACTTGAAATTTTTTTCTACAGGCGGAGTATTCGTCGTTCTACTTTGCGGACTTGCTCTTGCCATACTTGTAGCGATTCTTGAATTCTGCTGGAACTCGAAGAAGCACGCGCAGTCTGACAGGGTGAGTTTTACTATACCGATTTTGCACGCGCTAATTGTTTGTTTGTTCAAGTTAAATAATTTAATTATTATTCTAACCGTGCGAGAATACGTCAGGTAATTTAAGACCTCAATATACACGTAGAATTTTTTTCGAAAATCCAAAATTTCATTATCTTCATTTTATCATTCCGTCAAAATTCTACTCACGCATATTTTATAACAAGTTTCTGTATAATTAGTGAAAATTCATTTGAAGAATCTAGAAACAGAAAATTGGCTGAATCTAGACTTGAAAAAGAAAACACGGTGATACCTTTAATTAGCACTTCACGTGGCAGGTGATAAATCTGCTCTTTTTTTCGTTTTTTGCTTTCTTCTATTATGTAGCACTGCTCGTAATTACCTCCAAGCGTTTATTTCTCTCACCATTCGTGATTATGAGGTCTATAATTAACGACGGTATAACCACGGTGTGGAAATTTGCATCTCTACTAAAAATTTGAACGTGAATTATTCGCATGAAAACTATTACGTCTATATGTCTGTCGATTCGCGCCGATGTTTTATTTTCCATATTTTGTTAATTTATTTCATTTTTTCTTTTTCTTTCTTTCGTCAGCAGTTTATCTTGTCTTGTCTCGTATTTGTACACCGTATTGTATTGTACTGTATTGTATTGTATCGCATTTTATTGTATTTTATATTGTAACACATATCGTTGTCGTCCTCGCGCGATCCGCCATCCGAATTGCGATCCGATCCTAGTCACTCTGTGCTGAGATGGCATCGGAATTAAGATTCGCTGTGAGATGCGGATCTCGTCAAAGACCGGCAACTAAACAGAGGATATCCCGAGAGGGTCATCTACCTTGTCCGCGATGTAGCCCCGGCGCATCTCTTCGACGAGGAAGATACTGCAGTCACGAAGAGACGACGTATGTTCCTAGCATCGAGTTGCCTCGACTAAATGGTGTAAGTCGCGTCCTGCCTGACGGGTTCGCGAGTTCCCGTGGGATTCTGGTTTTTTTTTTTTTCCTTTTTTCCTAATTTATATATTATGCTATTTCACACTCTACGCGCATACAAGGGGCCGGGTTGAAGTTCCGAATTTTAATAGTGAGGAACGGTCAGGATTCCGAATTTTAATATTAAATTTTCGGAATTTTGGGCTTCCAGAGGTATGAACTTTCCAGGTTTCGAGCTGTCTGTATTCCGTCCTATCGGAATTTCAAGATCCTAAACTTGAACGTTTCGGAAAATTCTAAATCGTCTAAAACGAATCCCGAATTTCTACCCTTCGCAACTTTAAAAAATCTGAACTTCGGCCCGGTCCCTCATACAAATATGTACATATATGTATTTATACACGCATAAGTCGCCTCGGGAACTCGTGAGATGGAATTAAACGAAGGTACTAGTATCCGTAGAACGGTGGAAATTGTCAATGTTTGCAAAATAATAATAAGAAAAATTTTCCCAGTAAAAAGAGGATATATACTAGGTATACACCTAAAATTTTTATTTATTGTCTGCTTTTCGTTTACTCTATTTCTTCAATCATTTCATATAGCTATTGACAATTCACTGACAATTTACCCATACTGTACACATTGTGTATTACATATTATATGGATGTATATATATATTCTCTAAGCATATACTATACCTATATAATATATGATGAATATCTGCATTTGGCACGACGTATCAAAATGACACGTACAGAAATACATATTTGTGCATCTCAGCGCCGGTAGATTATACACGTATGTATATATTTATGTGTTACGCATATGTACCTGTATATACATATTTGTATAATATAATGTACGGCTGGATTTCAATTATTTACACACGCAGTAGAGCAAAACGGGATATCGGTCAGATAATAACAGCTATCATAGCAAAGTACACAATTATTAGATATTATATTGATTCAAATTACACGTAGAAATGGACGATATTTGTTTCCAAAATTCGAGTGACATTTTAGGTAGATATATTACGTTAACCCGTTTCGTTTCATCACTGACATACATATACGAATTTCATATTATATTTTCATATATATCTACTAAATTTTTTAAACGTTTGATGTCGCTTACACACGCAATGCAGTAAATGGTTTTATATTATATTACGATTGACATGGTGCATGTGCTCGCGCGATTATATATTTCTGTGTAAAAATCAAAAAATCTGGAAAAAAACCCGTTAAGATATCAAACGATTTCTTGCAATTTTCAGTACCTATGTGTAAATTGATTAAGAAATCAATCGATCGTCGTGAAAGCGAATTTTTAGTTTTACTCTTCTGAATTTTTGTTTTTCTCCTATTTTCTGCGAGTGGGAGTTTTAGAGGAGTATTTGATGACAGTTTCCTTTCGCGTTATCTAGCAAAAAGAAAATAAAACCGAAAGGTATGCTACTTGTAAATCTATAGTAAGTCGTTTCATAGTACTTTTTAAAGCGAGACGAATCGAGAAAAATAAATCACCTGCCATTAGGAAACGCTTTGCGTCTTCAGCCTCAAAACAAGCTGCAGAGTCGACAGATTCAAGAAATCGTCGTCCAATTCAAATTCAACGAAAGCTAGAATACTTATAGGGGCTGAGAGAATTTCGAAAGAACTTCCTATACATTATTCTCAAGTCTTACTTCTTCTTTAGATATTTTTTCATTTTTTATTTTTTCTATTTTTATTTCGAGTCCTTCGAAATATAACTTTTATATTATCTCCAGTCTGATAATGATTTTGTCAGACTTGGATAGGGGTGAGGGATGAAAACACGAGAATAGTCGAATGGCAGAAATTTACATATCCTTACACAGGCGAAGAAAGTTAGTGGGTTAGTCAGATCGAAAGTAATTGTAGTTGGCGTTTAGTTATCTTGCTACCGAAGGATGGAAACCTCAGAAACTATAGCAAAATCCAAGGAAACTATTTGGCAAAAGTTCGATGCTATGTCAGATTGAAATTGTTTCTTTTTTCTTCTTCTTCTTCTTCCACTTTTTTTTTCTTTTTTACCAATTTTGAGTTTTCTCGCAGGAAGCAGTCCGTACTTTAATTTAATCAGAAGAGTGCTTTCAATTTCGTCTATCTCTCTTATTCGTTTTTTTTTTTTATTTTTTTTATTTCTTTCAGGGATTACAAAACAGGATTAGAATAGAAAAAAATCAGTACCTGCAGGATCAATTTATGTTGTGAATTTGAATTTGGAAGCAGAAAATTACGTTGAAGAATTGCATTCATTTATTTTTATTATGTTTTTCATTCCTTGGTACGAAGAGTCAAGATCCTAGTTTTTTCTTTTTTATTCGTTTTTTTTTGTTTTTACCCAGAATTAGAAATACAAGAATCAAAATTTCAAAATTTCAAAATTTCAAAATTGCGGAACGACAATCTCTTTTTTTTCTTTTTTTTTTGAGTTTTCGAGCATTGCGATAGAGTTCGAAAATTTTTTACTCTGGCAGCTAACGAAAGCGAGGGCGCAAAACGTTAGGGTCTAAAATTTAACGCCAGTAAAAAGACTTGATGAAGTCGAGCGCCAGTCTTTGCTGACGGGAAAAGACTACTTTATGTTTTACGGTAAAAATTAACGAGGACCAAGGGGCAGCTCAAGTTTTAAGAGAAACAATTTGCTTGCTAAAACACGAAGCACCAAGTTTTAAACGTCTTCATACAATAACATATAACTATAGCTATATATATACAAGGTACCGGATGTTGACTTGACTAAAACGCGTAACAATATTGTCGATCCGATTTACAACATGCAGGATAATAATTGGAAATACTAGAAGAAGAAAAAAATGTAAATTTTCAAAATATTCCATCAAAATCTACAGCAGCTTTTTTCACTTTGGGTATAAGTGACGTTTTTTCTTTTTCTTTTTTTTCTTCTTTCTTTCTTTCTTTTTTCTTGGTCCTTTCATCTCAAGAGAATATCTCGATTGATTCCTAAGTCCTTTTAGTCAGAGAAAAGTTATTCCCATAAAACGAGGTCTATCTCTGCAAGCACGCTCTTCTCACCTGCGTAAACGAGGGAGGGACACTTAATATATGTGTGTCCGTTCATGTAAGTGAGTGAGTGATAAATGGTATGAAATAAGAACAATGGATACAGAGAACAAAGAACAAAGAGTGAAGTTGGTCTCTGCAAACCTGACAACTATTAAATGTTATCAACTTTCAATGAGGGGTTCTTCAATGGGCTTTCATTTATTTCGAACTTTTATTCTCTCACATACCTACTTTCCTCGATCGAAAAAGCGGAATCAAAGTCATCTTCACTTTATTCGACATTTCATTTACTACTCGGATAAATATTCAATACATAGATATTAGGGTGGTTCTTATATTTAGGGCCTGGACCAATTTTCTCAGTTGGCTAAAATCTTTTAGTTACAGATTTTTTTGAAAATTATTACTTTCACAAGAAAATATATAGGTATAAGGTACTGAGAATATAGCCGAGACACGTGTGTTTTAAATGGGGAAATCCACCTTCTATCCATTTCTTTTTTGGGAGGGAGATAAAAGTTGGGATAAAAGTCTGAAAAAATTAGGGAATTGTTTTTCAATTATTTGGGGCCAAATTGTGGGGGGCGCCTGCAAAAAAATTTGTCCGAGCCCTAAATAAGGACGACCCTAATAGATATATGATATAAGTTTCATGGGGTTTGATTATGAAAATCGGAGAATTAATCATGCGATAATAATGAAAGAAATAGGTTGAAAAATTCTTTTCGACCTACTGCAGAAGTCTCATATACTTTTCCCGGTGTCTAGTACTCGTCACGTCTTGAATTCATATGGAAATTCTTTGGAGGAAAAATTTCGCGCGTTGAATCACAAGCGAGAATCTTACGACCGATAAACCATCGATTCCAACCAATAAAAGTTTGAATTCTTTCGCTATGCCTCTCGCTCGAAGCGATAACCAGGCTCGTGTCTTTTCGATGAAGACAAAAAGTAGAGAAAAAATATAAGAGGGAAAGATGGAGATAAGAGGAAAGAGAAATCATCAGACTTATACTTTAATTGAAGTTAATTATTGTCCTCGGCAATTTTCTACTCGAAATACAGTAATGGATGTGAAAAGGAAAGATAAAACAGCTTTTATATCCCTGGGCGAAAATAATAATTCCATTTATCAGAAAGTTAGAAAATTGTGTACAAAGACACGTATACGCACATAACTACATATATACCTATATGTTATATACCTAGATTGACTCGTACAAATGTTGGGAAGACTATGGGGAAAATTGTTCCCTAGTGATACGTATGGTGGTGAATGAAATCGAATTGAATTTATCGCTATATAAAGAAAACGAGAGGCTGCAAAAAGACACAGAAAAATTGCGTGCCTTTTCACCCTATACGCAATGTTCCGATATAATGTAGAATTTGTGGGCGGATGACAGCAACGTCGATAATGAAAGTAAAAAATATATAAAATTGTACAAAACCCAAAACTCCCTTAATTAGTGAAAATATGTCTGGCTTACATTGTCCAGGGATACCTTGTATGGAATTATTTTCTCTTTGATGAAAAAAAAATCGCACTTATATATATATATACTACATAATACAACCACTCTCATTAATTACTCACAAAATCCGGCAAAATCAGGACCCTACATAACTCATTCCATTCTTGTATCGCGATTAAATTGGGTGGTATATATTTCCTAGTAAAAATTGAGAGGGAAATCCAATGATCATAGTTCATCGTTTGAAATTTCAAAAAATGTTATATTTTTCATTTTATTTCCATTTTTTCATTTTTTTTCAGTCGCTCGGACAATTATACGCATATTTTGAGTACATGATGAAATATTGTATAAAATTTGGTCTCGATATAGCTAACACTGATGATGATTCCCAGCAGGAGGCTGGGGCGTTGCCGATGACGGAGATGAAGAAGTCATTGAGCTTCGAAGTAGCCACGTGCAGGGGAGTTGGACGCGGCGGGGGGAACACCTAGCACAGGCCTCCTCCTCGTCTGCAACCTCCACCCTGCAGAACCCCGACGCACACTCACCCACCGCCGTTACTTCCGCCACCACCTCCCCACACACACGCGCATCACTCGCACGCGCACGCCCACTCTCACACTCACACGCACAAACATCATCAACCACCCCCGCCGAGGCTGAGACGGGACTCTTCCGGCATCGGGTTGGCTCAAGGTGAGAAAATTATCTTTTTTTTTTCAGAAATTCTCTCATCTTTTTCATTTTTGTTTTCTTTTTTTTCAACTCTCTCTATATCCATGCTCTGATTTATTTAATTTCCACTGATTTCTGTACGTAGCTAACTTTTTCATACGCCGTGTTATATCAATGAACGTTTTTCACACCCCGAAAGAAAATAAGTGAGAAAACGTCCGTCTGAAAATTCGTGGAAGACTGTAGGTACACCAGATCATATGAGTGATCAACCCCTCGGCTCGGACCTTATATTCTAGGGTGTGATAAATTCTGATTTCTTCATCCCCTTGCGTCTTCCTGCACCCAAAACGATATTCGCAAATCGTCGTAAAACCGGGTCGAAAACAATCCAAACTCAGATGAAACTCGTGTGAAATGTTAGGCTCGAGTAATACTCGGTGATCACTGACCCGATAATAATTTCCGTAGGAGGTGACCACCCTGAGAGCATCCTCTGGAGGTTCGACTGCGACCTAGCGGGTGAACCCGACGTCGTAATATCGCCCCCACCTCCACCACCACCTCCATCCGCAGCGGTGTCACGGACTACCACCCTTTGACCAATACTTGAGGAGGTGCCCACCGGAGTTCCCGTCCAAAAAAATTTACCCTCGAGCGCCTCTGCCCTTGTTCTCAACGTGGACCAAAAGGAAACGTGCTTATAGCACGAGGATGATAACGACGATTCATCTGATCAGTAGGTTACTCGTTTCGTATCGTGATTATCTATATAGGTGTCGTGAGAGTGTTTAATTTTTTTCGAAAAATAAAAAGAAGAAAAAAAAATACGAAAAAATAAACAAGACACGCGATGATAGACGAAGATATAGGTACATAGTGACCGGAGTCATATATCGATGATTAAATTAACGATGATAATAATTTATTGCAGAAGACATTCACTTAGGATCACAGAATAAATTTTCATCAAAATTCGTTTACTTAAAAATCAATAATTAGTGCATATAGTGGTTAAAGTTAATTTTTCAATTACAAAAATGACTACGAATTTGATGAATCGTTATCAATACGTATTGTTAAATATTATTCGTTGAGTGACTACAGTGACTCGCGTAATATTGGCGAAGAAAAGTATAATACACACAATAAAGAAGGAAAGGCAAAGAAAAATTGATTTAACTGAGTTTGTAAAATGAAAAATATAAAAATAGTATAAAAAATGAAAACACGATCCTACCGAAGAAAAAAGAAAAGACAAAACGGTATAAATAATCGGATAAAAGATGTATGTACGATAGAAAAGTGTAATTTGTTTCAGACTAAAGTGGCGATGAAATTGATGATTAGCTAGTCAAAGTTTTTATATAATACAACAGAATATATAATAAAATGGAAAACCAAAAAAAAGAAATCAAAAAATAAGATCAAAAATGGATGAAACGATTGAAGTTTATTATCGGAATCGGATATGGACGTATAAATAATAAACTGCAGTGATATTCTCTCAAGGAATTTGCACCGGATTCATAGACCTGATATTAAACTAAATTGCGTGTAAGAAGTTTAGACTATATTAATTGTATAAAATGAATAATAGAAAGAAAATTTCGAAGAAGAAGAAACAGAATGAAAAGAAGAACGAAAAATGAAAAATGGACAGATAATCTGTGAATTTATAATAAGTTTTGGGAAAAAATGAGAAGCGCCTAATTAGGTATATTTATTACCTATACTTCAGATTGAGGTGAAATAATTGAGCGGAGCTTATTTTTTCCCAATCTTAATCTTGTACAGTAATTATCATTGTACACAATATTATATAGTCGTTGAAGTAAGTAAGTAAGGTAATAGTTAAAGTATTGAATATATCTAAGAGACGATGAAAATGTTTAGCTGAATAATAGGTAAGAGTGTTTTAGTCGTATTTTGACACAACTGCGATAAATGATATTAGTTGAATGATATATAAATATATTAAATTTGTTACGTAGGCTATACCGATGAATAATTTCAATTTAAAAAGAGAAGAAAACAAAAAAAAAAGAAAGCAAAAAGAGAAAACAGTTATAGTTCAAATATATCTCGTTAATTTCGATATTGCCAATGAAAAATCGTGCCAAAATTCAACGCTGCCATTATACATTTCATTAGCCAACCAAATCTTAATTAATTATCTCGTTAATCCGCCGAGTTCGAAACTACATTATATAATTATATGTATATTGTATATATATACTATATAAGGGAGAAGAAAAAGAACGTCAGTAACCAGCAAGTCGAAGTGACAAAGAATAAAACTCTTCGAAAGATGTCTGCATGGGGCAGGTCCAACGGATGTCTATTCAATATGAAAAGATTTGAAATTGATATATATGTATTTTCGAAGTAAAGAAGAAGAAGAAGAAGAAGAAGAAGAAGAAGAAGGAAATCGATATCGTCGATTTTAAAACGCAAATGAAAATTTTTCTCTCGTTGAATGTTATTCGGCAGTAAAAAATAAGAACTGCAGACCGAAGGGTGGACATATTTTTTGCGTTTGTCGAAGTAGAGACGAATATCGACGAATAGGGAGGCAACCGTGAAGTGAGTAAAAAAAAAAGTAAAAAGATAAAGTATAAGAAGTATTTCTTCCCTCTCGGCGTCCGCGTTGTCCAGTTCTATGACCCGGAAAGCACAAAATTCGCGCCTCAGTATCGTCAATGTATTATAATTTCATTTTTTTTTGTTCTTTTTCTTTCATTTTTATTTCATCCTTTTTTCTTTCGATAAATTTCGATCATTTTTCACTGGATATTTCTATAGCCGAGACTTGTACAGTATACTATTGCCGAGGGTGTCTCTACGTCCGAGGGATATAAAATGCATCGTCGAAAATCCATAACTACATAAATTATATATAGGTATATATTATATATTATGTTATATAGATAAAATGTATAAGGAGGATAAGTTTTCGTTAGGTTTTATTTGCCGATACCTTGAAGGAAAGAAAACAAAAAAAACAAAAAAAAAAAAAAACCCCCCACCCCATCGTACAATTACGGTACCTATATAAACGTGTGCTTGTGAAAGAGTGTCAAAATGTTCGCCGAAAAAACTCCCGGAGACCCTGGATACTTTGTCTATACCGAAATAAAGCATTTCAACAATCTGGTGTTTTATTTAGAAAAAAAAAGAACAAAAAAAACACAAAAAAGAAAGGAGAAAGAAAAAAATGCAAAAATTCATATACCAACGTATTAGTATTATAATATAATATTTTTGATATAATTATTAAATTCTGTGCATCGCGTCGCAACTGGGAGCTGCCACTTCGACAGAAAAGCTCTTCTTCGTACAAAGGATAGACTTGAACGGTGAAAACGAGAGAGAAAGTTAAAACAAAAAACTGAAAATAAAAAGTAAAAAGAAAAAAATTTCAATGGATTATTTTAAAAGGCTGAGCTTTTTTCTTTGTTAACGATTCTTAATTCGATGCTAATTGCTATTTGATTACTCACGTTAATTGCCAAATTACGCGTCAGCACTCGGGCAAAGTGAAAAGCCGAAAGAGAGAAGACAAAAAAAAAACACACAGATAGAGAGAAAAAGAAGAGTCGTAAAATAAAGAGATAAAAAGCTCAACGGTAGGTACTAACGACCCATTGACAGAGTCCTCACTTACACTCGCTACATAATTTACCGATTTCATTTCTCGTTCGTCACTTCTACAGCCGGAATTCATTCCGAAATTTTTATTTTTCTTCACGTTATCAACTGTATACCAGCAAGAAAGAAAAATTGAAGAAAAAAAGAAAAAAGGTAAGTACACTGAATCAAGATGACACTAGGCGCTCTGAAGAGATTAGAAGAGCTTTCTCACACGCTTACAGACATCAAATACGAATTAAGCGAGGCGCCGCGCCAGTGCAGAGATTTCATCAATCACTTCAGTCTTATATTATAGGGATGTATCCCTAATATGTATAATATACCTACGAGGGGTGGCTAGCAGGCTTTGAACCGCGACTGCAGGGTACCCGGAGATTTCCTTTTTTTTTATATATATATATATATGTATATCTTCATTCTATTTCAAATTACGAAAGAAATTACTCATCTCAGAAGCGACGAGTCAAACTTTGGAAGTGAAGATTGGGGCTGGATTGAAGTTCGGAATTCTAAAAGTACCGAACGGTCAAAGTTCCGAATTTCGGTAGAGGCGACTCACAGTTTTGGAAAAGGGTATTTTAATCGTTTCTTAATTAATTTTCGGGATTAAAGACAATATGATGGTATGAATAATGTAATTAGGAATCAGACCCACTCAGTTCTTTCCATCGTTAATTTCAAACCTACTTTTTATTTTTCCTTTAAGAATTTCCAAGTGGAAATCCTGAATCCACGGATTTGGATATCGTGCGAATAGCGCGGAATGGCAACAGGTGCGTGACCAACGGATAATCCGTTGATCCTGTAAAACCGTATAATTAATATGATTCGAGTAAATAAGAAACAACGCCATGCAGTGATACGTTCTCCATTCTTACTACCTTCCGCAATCTCTTTTGTACCTTATCCGTTATCATTCCCACCCTCATTTTTCTCACATCGCTCAATTAACCCCTCGGCGTTTCCTTCCTACTAGACATTTAATTTACAAAAATTAAGTTATCCCCCGTCCTCGAGCGGTGATTCATCTCGTTGTCAGGTCCGAGTGAGTGAAGCTGCTACAAAAGTAAATCAAATCTCGACGTGAATGAGATGAAATTAGGTATTATACTTTATACGAGCCGAGGCTGGGCACGTATAATTGTCTACATATCTATTATACCAGGGAAGATATGATTTATTCGTGGGAAAAATGTAGCCGTATAGAGTTTGGTACCTACATGATATAAGAGATACCTAGTGACTTATAACGACGTACCGTTCCGCTGGCTTCTTATCTCGCGAGTTTACGTGCGCGCTAAAAAAAACGTGTACGAAAATAACGAAAAAGAAATAGTAAGCAGATAGAGAGTAAGAGAGAAAGAATAAGGGAGAGGGAGGGAGAGAATCTTATACTCAACCTGCGAGGGGTGTAAAAAATCTGTATCCACCTCGAGTAATTTACTTACCGAACGTAAAATTTATCCACTATAAAGGGGCTGGCTCGTTGCGATAGAAAGTATATCTTGCAGGAAATTAAGAACGGAGAGTGAAAATTTAGAGCGAGGGATGAGGTGTCAATTTTTTATTTCTCAATATTTCTTTTTTTCTTTTCTTTTTTATTCAGTTTTTCTTTCGAAGCAGGTAAACGCATTGAATAGGGGTGGGATTGATCGTTCTGAAAATTAAAATGAATCGTATCCTGGATGTTAATTAATTTTCAAAGCACATCGTTAAGCGAGAAGAGAAAAATTAATGTTCCAAAATCTATGGGCGTATATCATAGTCTTTGGAAATTTTTCTTTCATACACTATATGTACATTTTTTTCTTTTTCTGAATACTGTTAGAAAGGAACGTAGGGGAGCCTTGTGCAAGAGACAGTTAGCGTTCGGGTTGGAAGTAACTCGGAGTGGCAGAGTAAAGAGTGTTCTCTTCTTTTTTTCTTTTTTTTTTTTAATTCAACTGCAGAGTTCAGAAAATGAAATAATTTCTGATGGATCGTGCATCTGACTTGAGTGACGTATTTTTTGCCAATTAATACTTCATAAATCACTCGAATCGAAATTGGTATTAGGAGTGAGAGATGCGAGTGAGAAATGAGTTTCTGAAGAAAAAAAATTTAATAAAATGGAACTAATATATCATACGATTATCATTATTATTATTGTTGTTATTAGTTCAGGAATTTTTCTGTAGGTACATGTAGGTACGTGTATACCTACATCGCGTGTCTAACATCCCCCCTCGTAATTTGACAAATTGCTAATTTAAAAAAGTCGAATTTACACTCCTCGAAATACTCAGGTGGCTACATAGAACTTGGTAAGTAATTTAGAAGTTGGAGAAGAGCCAAGCCCTCTGCACCACCACGATGATAAATAATTATTTACACGCAACTAAGACGTAGCTAAGTATATATAACGAGGAAATCTCACTCTAATTACAACGTTTCTTGGTACCTACTCCTTTTGTTACGACCAAGTCAGCTATAGAAGGAAAAGCCAACCATATAGGTATACAAAGAAATTCTTATTCTCTCGAATATACATACCTCGACTTAAAGCCTTCGAGGGAGCTTTTACTACGTCAATGATTATTTTTAGAAAATACATATGGGGTATTCCACGTGAACCGGATCGGTTTTTGGAAAAAAAAAGGAAAAAACGGGAGGCTGGAAATTTTATCACTTCTTCGTGGCACTTCGAAGTAATTTCGGTGAAAATTTCAAGGCAATCCATTAGACCCTTCGAGTAGAAAAAAAATGGAAACACATTTTTCCCAAGTTTTACATGCTTCGATGATTTTCGGAAAAAAAAAGAAGAAAAACGGGGGGCTGGAATTTTGATCCCTTCTGGGTGCCACCTGGAAGTAATTTCGGTGAAAATTTCAGGGCGATTGGTTAGACCCTTCAAGTAGAAGAACAAAGAAATCGCATATTTCCAAAGTTTTACATGTTTAAGAATTTCGAAAATAATTGAAGTGCTACATATTTCGAAAGAGCTTATTTATGCGCGTAGAATGCACGATGGGAAGTTATGATTTTGTTCGTGCATGGCCGAGATAAGTGGAGTTGAAAATGTAGTAATTAAATTTTTGGTATAATTATGACAGCGATATAAATTGAACCAATTGGTTTCATGCTCTGTAACTTTGGGGACATCTCATACAGTAACAAGGAATCTGAATCTGCATTGGCGTCAAATTCGATGACCTCCGGCCAAAAACCGATTCGGTTCACGAGGAATACCCCATATATTATGTATAATTCATCTGATTTTTATCGATCTAATAAACTCGACTATATTTCATTTTTATACAAAATTCTTACCACCATGAACATTTCGCAGAATAAGCCTACTTCCAAAAACCACAGCATAAAATCTGGGCTGATACGAAGTCTTGGGGGTATTGGGCCTGGGATCTTAACTTACTTTATTTTCCAGCACGCCTTAGACAAAACCCACTTACGGAGAGCTAACGGCAGCTATTCAACAAATTCTGCTACCTCTGCCTCGGCGGATTCCCTTATATACTTATGTAGACTCTTCTAGACTTTAGGATATCTAGAAAATACCCTTTAAAGGTGGTATAAGATCGAGAGGGAATCGATGGCTCCTATTTTCCAATAAATTGTCTTTCCTTCTTTGAAATCTCTCTTATATTCTTCCTTTCGCTTATCACTTCTTCATCCAATCTAAATCCACTCATTACATATTGCAGACAGGATAATGAAGTTTCCGAAATTATTGAAATTATTGAATTCGGGTCAACCGCCAAAGTTTCTTACTCATCTGGGGTAGGTACGCATTAGATTAGTAGAGTATAATTACAGCTCATAGAATTTGATTATATTTGGTACCTACCTACATGTGTATTCATACTAACTTGAATTAACTTATTTTACATTAATTAACGCATTGATATTTTACAGTAATAATTGAATCAACGGTACCACTCTGCAGCCACCCTTAAATATAGAAGTTGAACGTGAAATATACACGCGAACCTACCTAATTAGGATCAAAGCGGAGCAAACTCAATATTCGTTTCCCGACGCCCTATGAAATTAGATTTACTTGATAGCTGAATACTTTCTCATCAGATTTCGCTTTGCACCTTTCAAAATAACAGCTACCAGCTGGTTACTCCGAATGTATACGATACGTTATAAATATTATTATCATAAACGAACACAGATCACCTATAAAAATCGTAGCATCTTGTGCTAAATTCAAAAAAACTAAAAAAAATTTGATGTTATGAGTGAATTACGATCTTAACATGACAGAAAAGGCAAGAAGAAACCAATAATAAGGAATCAATGTCAAGCTCAGATGAGTCTCTCGAAGCAGTCGGATATATTTTCTAAGTATTAGATCTTTTCTCAATTTCGCACTCTGTTTGACATATGATTGAGTGAATGCCAATTAGAAACGTTGAGTTTAGATATATCAACCAGCTTTATTGACTTATGGATCGATTTACAATAGCTAAAGACTAACAAGCTGCTTTCTTTCATATAAAAGAATTCATGTCAAAAATATCAGATACAGAAATTTATTGTGAAGTCAATTTAAAAAATCTAATTTTTATCGGATATAAAACAGAAAAAGACTTAGTCAGAATTTTGAAAAATTCTAAAACATCTTGACTATAATTTTTGAACCAGAAGTTCCCTTGCAGCTAACATAGATCCATAGCTATAGCACCTCATCCCTTGAATGGAAACGGTTTTTATTTTCAGGGACTTGATTCATTCCGCAAATCGCAATAATTAATGATTAATTAAAAAGCTCGGAGTTACAAGAGATTCATACACTGAAAAAAAATTGAGAGTCTGGCGCTCGCACGAAAGAGTTTGGCAGTCGTAGAAGTACGACGACTGGATTCGGAGAGTTGTGCGCCGCCCACGCTCGCAGAACGAGAAAGCGAGCGTCTCATAGTGAGTTACAGGTGATCTCACATGTATGGTAATGTAGGGCTCTATATGTCTGAGAACGCGCGAATTGCAGAAAGTGAGATAGGCGTGCGTACGGCGTACCGCTACGTTCATGTGGATACTGGGGCTGCCGATCGTGACATCTGCTAATTCAAACAATTTCTACCAAATAGTTGTTTTAGATATAAAAGTGTTGTTTGGCAATGAACAAGTGCTTTGACAAACACCTGTAGTTCTCGGAGGTAATATTTCAAAAGTTTCACAGTGAATCAAAAATCGGCAAGTAACGCCTTCGTATTTACATTCAGTATATATATACAGGGGAACGTGGGGTAGAACGGGCAGCGGGGCAGAACGGGCACCAAAACGAAAAAAAAATAATGTGGTCGGAAATGATTTTTTATAAAATGTGGCGCTGCCCGCTGCCCGTTCTGCCCCACGTTCCCCTATATCGTTTTATTATGAAAATGTTAAAGTTTTCAAACTCACATTGTGCATAAATAAATAGGAAATGAACAAAAAAGATTATAATGAGTGCGCCCCATCAGTGCCGCCGTCTTTAACCCTCGCACTCTGCGATGATCAGCCACTCAGTTTTCATAAATACAAGCCGAGCGCTTGATAGTCTCGCTCTCTGCGATGACCACGCGCGCAGTAGCTGCAATCGCAGCATGATAGGTATTCTCAAATGACCGCGCTCGAAAAGTGGGATGCTCTGTAGCGCGCATGAGTAGGCGTGTGATCGTACTGCTTCAAAAAGGTTATGCGAGCGCCAGACTCTCAATCTTTTTTCAGTGTACTGATTCCCGCTTCCTTGGTGGCTAAAAATACGGCTTATTAAATTGTCAGTGATGGCGCCACAGCCTGGATCAATTGGTGGCTCCATTTCACAGGACATTCAAGAACCAGACTTACAATCGGAGCAAATAAATTGCATCTAACAAGGCGCAATTGCAGTCCGCGATTATTTAAAACATGAAATATTTGCTAAAATCAAAGAGGTGCAATTTGTTTTATTTTTTCTTTATTTTTTCCGTTTTCTAATCGACGAATGTTCAAATAATTTCACAGAATTATGCAAAACTATAAGTATATTCACAAATTGGGTAGATTAGACCAAAAAATAGACAAGTGTATAAAAAATTGTCATACGTACTTTAAATGACACTAGGAAGAAAAAAAAAAAACACACCGCATAAGGCGCGTGTTATATTTTAATCAGTCAATCCGCATTCTTCATTAACATTCCGAGGCCTCAAACGTTTAGTTAAAAATTTGAAATCCTTGAGTAAACAGGGCTGCGAACACCCCGGGATTTGGAACTCCTCGAATTTTTCATAGTTTTTGTAAAACACCTGATACAAACAAAAAATGAATCGTTAAAATCGAATAATTGCGTTTGTTAGCTGGTAGGATTGTCGAATCTTTACCTTCACGTAATACTTGGAACTTTTAGTGTCTTCGTGCATCTCGAGCATAATACAACTACAGAAATCCGGTATATGAGGCTGAAAGATATTCAAAGCACTCAAAAAACCGGCGATATTCGTCTCGTGGCCAACGTAAAGGATCAGTTTTGCTGGGTCCTTGCCCTTCACCACGTTTCCCATATTATTAAGAAACTCGCGAATCCACTGACCTAAGGTATACCATAAGAGAATCTCTGCTGATTTAAGACATCGAACAAAATTTCAATAATTTTTGGTTTTTTATGTGAAGTAAAAAATGGAAATCATGATCTCACCACCGTTGATCCTCTTCAACTTATTACTGTAGCTTTGGAGAATATATTCGTGTGCAGCAGTTTTCTCGCAGAGTTCAGATGGGTAAATTTTTGACGTCCAACCGGGCAGAGGCAGGCCAAATGATTTCTGAAATTTTATGCACAACGTTGCATAGAGATTAGCGACACAAATAATTGACTCTGTTCTCATTACCTGAGCCATTAACGTATGGTGTAAAATAAAGGCGTGATATTTTGTCGCGTCAACGCCCAAATTTTGGCTCAAATATTTCTGCAACGATGTCCATCCTTCGTCATCCTTCAAACGCCTCATGGATCTTTGAGCTCTAGCCATTTCCGGCCTGGAAATAACCCGGAATACGAAAAAAGAAAACAGAAGAAAATTGTATGTGAAAACTAAAAATCGGTTTTCGAAACAAATCGATCGACTGTGAAGGGTCCTGGGTTTGAGATTTCGGATGAAACGACTATTTTCGATCTCTATTAAATCAATTGTTAATTTTTAATTGGTTTTGTTTGTGAATCAATTCCGCATTATTGCATAAATCGCATTGTTCGCATTACCTGACAGTTGGGCAAATGTGTGTCCCCAAGAAAAGGGAATCCTTGCGCATTTCGTAGTGATAAATCGGTATTGATTTACCATCCGAAAATAGAGCTTCGAGTATAGATTCCGCCGTCTTTTTGCAACGATCAACATCCGAGGTCCGGACCCTGAACAAGGTACTCGAATAGTCTGGAGGCATTTGCAACGCAGGTAAATATCTGTCACGAATGAACTGCCCCAAATCAAACGATCGGTTCCGACCTACCTGCGAACAAACTTATAGAATATGAAATATAAAAACGGTCCAAAAAACTGACCAGAATTCGTCACGTTCTAAGCTGAAATCATACTCGCCTCCGTCAATCCACCTAATCCTGCAGGCGCGTATTCTTCATTAGCGTAAGGATCTGTGGGGTACCATTGCTGGTAACCATCGATAGGTGCTCGGTCACCATGACGGCACAACTAAAATGGTAAATGGCTTAGTGAAAATGTGGAAATTTTAATGCGGGGTAGAGCGCTTACCACCTGAACGAATTTAAGCTCCAAACTATTGATCATTTTAGGAAAAATTAATGATAGGAATATGTCCATCGGTTCGATAATCATTGACACAATCCACTTTTACAAACGATTACTGGAGAACAACCGTAGGGCTTTCCGAACTGAACCGTACAACTGTTACCTCCCAAATGGCTTGCTGCAGCTAAGATAGAAATTTATTTTCGTATTCGTTCAGTGCGCTGCACTCCCATTGCCCTTCCCAATGCAGTGCGTTTATCCAGACTATTATATGTCATAAGTCATAACTCATAACTCATAATGCTAAGCCTTACATCCACGGGTGTACATACAAGCAGAAAAAAAAAGTTTTCAGGGATAAAACCGTCAGCTATATCCCATTTCGGGTGATTAACCGAAGTTGCTGTAAACCTACAACATGAAAATAATAGAACCAACATAGTTTTATGGAGCCACAAAAATGGGATTTCATTTGCGAGAATGAAAAGACGTGATCTTGATTTAACGCGACTGTCGTCGTTCTTTGAAATCGCGAATTACGCCTCAAGCCACCCTTAAGAAACTGCACCGACGTAATTGCGTCTAGAAATACGTCTTTTAGTAGCATCTTGAGAAACTTGTAGATCCTCGAGGCAGCTGCTGGCAACAATAATTATCATATGTCACGAGAGAGACGTCGGTATGTGTGGAAGGGTTTGGCCCCAAATTTAGACTATGAGATTAAGATGGAAGATAACTTTGTGTATTCTTATTACTGAAGATATACCAATGATGATTCCTAAGTCATACGGTTTTTAACTAATGTGGATAAATAGTTACATAAATTAGTTATATAAAGCGATAAAACTTATAGGATGAAAAAAATCTTGTGTCGTTCATTGATCGTACTCGACTAGTGCTTCAGTTCTTTTCTTCTCCTTATATTTTTCTATTCCAACACTATCTGATGATGTAATGCCTTGCGTCAAGTATTTGACGAATAAAATTCATCCAAGATAATTTCATGACCATGTGGTATAACCGGTGGAAGATAATCTATTATAACGTTTATGAAATGTATCTTACTTGTCTTAAGTAAGGAGTAAGTGGGGTCCCTATCTCTATCGTTTTTAGTGTAAAAAGAAAGCGCGTGCGTTGAGGGATATTTAGGCGAAGTATAAAATGAGTGAAAAACTTGTTTGAACTAAAAAAGAAAAGAATCATGAAAATAAACCAGAGCTTGAATTTAGCTTGAGGCACATTTGCCCCCCGGTTACTCCGTCTAGGATTGAAAATCAGGGAAAATCACGTCAAGTACAAAAGCAAGAGGATTTTTTCAAACTGGGAAAGTACGTGAGAAAATTATAGTTCAATATAGCGTGAATTGAGTGTTCAAAAAAAAAAAAGAAATTTCCCAACTAGGTATGGCACGAAATACTTTCAGATATCTAGATCTAGTCACAGATTTCAAAAGAAACGCGATAACGTCTGCTGAGCGCCGGCGACTTTTGTGTGGAAGGTGTGGTGATGTCCACACTCGAAATATTTCGAGTGTAGGATTCCACACTCGAAATTCTCCCAACTAATTGTGAAATTGAATTTTGCAAGTACGAAGGATATCAATTTTCTTTTGATCCCAAAAAATATGGGATTGCTCCCAAACACATCGATGAATTCATATCTAAAAACCCTGTTGGATGTTCAACGTTCGCAATGAATAAATAAAAACCGAAAAAAAATTATTCCACTCATCTTTTATCCCCCCTCCCTCGTGCTCAAATTCCACACTCGATATTATCATAAGTCGCCGGCGCTGCCTCTGCTACAAGTTGTGGAAACTGATAATGACGACTGATCAATCTGACGATGAGAGCTAGTTGATCTTCGACAACCGACTATCCTGGACTCTTTTCGTACGACTCCGAAGCTTTAGTTCAGCTAGTTTTTTAACAATGCACAAAACCATTCTGATTGCCGTATCATTTCTGGCTTTAGTTAGAGCGGAAGTAAAGGTGACCCAGGTGCAAGTGGTGAGTAGAGAGTAGAAATCGGTTTCCATCACAAAAGATGATTAAGCCTATGGATTTCATTTGGATAGATCGAATTCATAGTCAACGAATACTTTCGATCATTATTTTAAGCTCGTTTTTCGTTTCAGTTGTTCAGACATGGTGAGAGAACACCACGTCTCAACGAGATGTACCCCAACGACATTTATAATGTGTCGGAATACGAGCCATGGGGTCTTGCCCAGTTGACGAATGTGAGTTACAATCACATACCAAATCATATGCATTCGTTATAAGTTTAACAAAAGCTGGATGAGAGTCTTTATCTAATCATACCACTCCCGAGCCAGGCTCGAGACATAATGAGCAACGGTACCCTTCACTAGTATCTGAGAAATATCGCATCATTCATACACTTTCCCGAAAAACCGAGATATGAATTAATTATAATTTATACACAACGCTACGTAGAGTGTATCGGGTATAATGCCGAAAGTATGGGAAATGATCAAAGTACTGATTTATATTTGCAGACAGGTAAAATCCGTGAGTACAAAATCGGACAGGTTTTGAAAATGAGGTACCAGAAACTACTAGGCGAGCATTATCGCCCCGATGCTGTATACGCCGTCAGCACAAACCTCGATCGCACAAAGATGTCTCTTCAGCTTGTACTGGCCGGACTTTTTCCTCCTTCGGAAGAACAGACATGGAACTCCGAGTTACCCTGGATCCCGATTCCTATTCACCACGTACCTAGCCAACTCGATATCGTAATGAGAGCCTATATCTGTCCAGAGTTAGTACATCACTATATCCTCTCGTTTTCTTCACCAAATATTCACGACCCTAATTGGCCTTGATTGGCAGAAAATGTTCTTTCAACCTACGGGACGAAACATACGATCTTGTACTTCCGAAAGAGTAAAACGCTGGAGTTAGCTTATCTGATAATGTAAGAGGGCATCCTGCAGTTGATTAATTTCACACTCATATGCCATGCTTAGGTTCCAAGACGCGGTTTCGCAGGTATTACAGCTCCCGGAAGTTCAAGCAAAAATCGCGGTGCATATGGACTTCTTACGATTCCTCACGATCAAGACTGGTGTGAATATCACCGAACCGAAACAAGTCTACGAAATTTACAACCTTCTAGCTTCTCAGGTAAGATTACGCCTGGCTTTTGCACATGTACTACTCTAGCACTAAAAAATTTGTGACCTGTTATCAAAATGTAGATAAACTTTGGAGTATTTGCGTCAACGATCAATTTTTCTTGTCCATAGAAAGGAATGAACCTAACGTTGCCGGAATGGTGCACGGAAGCGGTTTTTCAACAAATGAGTGAAATCACTGTTCTTCATTACGAGACACGGTCCTATACGACGGAGGTCAAAAGAATGTTCGGTGGACACGTGGTGAGAAAGTTCATCGAGAACATGGACCTCGAAAGATCGCAGGAGAATCCTCGGAAGATTTATTTGTTCAGCGGCCACGAAATAAACGTTGCAGCTTTTTTACGAGCTCTAGGAATTCTCGAACACGAATTACCACTGTACGGCACAGCAGTGATGTTCGAAAAGCTTCAGGACACCGATGGACAGCATTTTGTCAGAGTAAATAATTTGTTTAGTTTTTCAACCCGTTTTACGAATGCTCTCTTCTTTCCACTCTTTTTTCCTGATCTTATACCTGATGCCATATATTGATACTCTATTTCTCAAGCTCTGCATATGCATATGCATGTCTATAATACGCCGTTTCATTTTTCTTTAGCTCGTACTGTGGACCGGTGTGACCGAAGAGTTAATCACCCTTCGAATACCTGGCTGCGAAGAAATCTGCCCAATCGAAAGGTATTTGGAACTAACCCGCGAATTAATTCCGACCGAGGAAGAAATTGACTGTCTATGGAGGCGGCTGAGTGCTAGTAAACTTCGGCATGTATTTGATGAAGAGATCAAATACAATTAAGGGATCGAATCAAGTTCTTCAATAGCCGATTGGTATTTTCATAGCACCAAATAATTCTAGAATAAGTCATTATATTGCTTGTTCAAATTATGTATCAACTTATTTTATCCCGAATGAATGGAATCAATCATTTTTTGAGATAAAACATGAATTGAGGTATCTCATACCTTTAAAGATGATAAAGTTTTTAGATAGTTATTTTGCAGGTAAAGAACGTGCCTCTGTCACCTGTTTCACCAAATCTTGCAATTCACTTTCAGTTTCACGAAAAACAGTCTTCACTGAATTTTTCTTCAACATTCTTTCAGAAGCCATTCCCTGGCTTCACTCTTTATCTTCAATTTAAGATTAGGGTCAATAGAATTGCATAAATAATTACTGATAAAAATTAATCATGCATTATCTCTTTCTTCTCTATCCCTCTCTCTCAAACTTATCAATCAATCAATCAATCACGCGGAAGGCACCCAAGAAGCCCGCTCTTTCTGATTAGACAATGCTCTTAGATATACAACAAGTGCCAGTCTCTTCACAGCAGGCTCTACCTACTTCTCATCATTCTTCGATAAAACTTGATAACCGCATTACTGCTTTGGTGCTCCGTTTCTCTTCAAAGTATCCTATAGTAAGACTATCTTATATCGCTTTGGTCGAGTATTTATCAACACTGTTCGTGAAGTGTATCGTGAAATTTTCGCAAAAATATGCATGAAGTAAAAGAATTGAAAGATCTTTTTCACCAGAAAAGTATAAACACATGAGAAAATTGTTGTTCTAAATAATATATGGGTCATTTCTACACTTTGGTCAACACAAATAGTTTCAAGTTCTAGATACTGTTATTGACTATGATTTTATTTCAAATATTTGCGATCCACGTTTTATACTTCCAAGTCCAAACAGACCGGATAACGTAGTCGTAGACCACTAAAGTCCGAAATTTTAATCGATTTGGTTCGTAGACGAAGACTTCGTCCTAGAAATCTTATCTATACCGAAACTATAATTACGTAGACGCAATAACGATACGAATTAATAATAACAAGGCCCCTACAAACAGCTTCTAATGCACAAGTCTTTTATGTATCAATTTATTTACTCTATTGTATTTCGTTTCATACGATAAATTCCAATAATAAGAACTAGTGAATCCCCGACCAGCTATTATCTTGGACTCTCCTTATACGACTCCGAAGCTGTACTTCAGCTTGTCTTTGAACCATGCGTGAAATGATTATTCTCAATGCCATTCTGATCGCTGTATCACTTCTGGCTTTCGTTCAAGCAGAACTAAAGGTGACCCAAGTGCAAGTGGTGAGTAGAGATCACTTACGAGTTTTATTTCGATCAATCAAACTCATAATCGACGAATACTTCCGAACATTATTTCGGACTTGTTTCTCGTTCCAGGTGTTCAGACATGGTGAAAGAACGCCACGTCTATCTGAGATTTGCCCCAACGACATTAATAATGCGTCGAGATACGAGCCGTGGGGTCTTGGCCAGTTGACGAATGTGAGTTACAAGCATATAGTATATTTTCCAAATCATTTTCCCGGTAAAGTTCACTATATGATCATCAAATCTTACAAAACGGGCTTATCTGAGAAATTTTGCATCAATCATACTTTCACAAAAATACTGAGAGCTGAATTGTACAGAATGAACTGGGTGTATATAGATTCGTAATTCAATGCTGAAGATATAAGTGACTGATTATAAAATTGATTGAAATTTGAAGATGGGGAAAATTCGCGAGTACAAAATTGGACAGGTATTGAAAACACGGTACCAAAAGCTACTGGGCAAGTATTATATTCCCGATGCTGTATACGCCGTTAGCACAGAGTTTGACCGCACAAAGATGTCTCTTCAGCTTGTACTGGCCGGACTTTTTCCTCCTTGCGAAGAACAGACATGGAATTCCGAGCTACCCTGGATTCCAATTCCTATTCACTACGTGCCTACGCGACTCGACATCCTAATGGCAGCGTATTCCTGTCCAGAGTTAGTATGCGCTAATTTTTACCAAAATATTCACGACTCTGATTGGGCTCGATTGGGGGAAAATGTTATTCCACCCTGCGGGATACGTAGATATCGATCTAGTACTTCCCAATAAGTAAAACGTTGACGTAAGCTGGTCTGATAATAATGATGGTATCGATGCAGTCGATTAATTTCACACTCATATTTCATGATTAGGTTCGAAGACGCGATGTCGGAGGTATTGCAGCTCCCAGAAATTCAAGAAAAAATCGCGGTGCATAGAGACCTCTTCCAATTTCTGACGGTCAAAACTGGTCGGAACATCACCCTGCCGACACAAGCATTCGATATTTACAATCTACTAATTGCTCAGGTGAGATAATGACCGGCGTTCGCACAATTGAAAATTGAAAGCATGATGTAAAATATTGATGTTATTTTTATTACACAGAAAGCAATGAACCTAACGATGCCGGAATGGCGAACGGAGGCGGTTTTCCATCAACTGAGTAAAATCGCTAATCTTCATTTCGAGATATTCTCCTATACGACGAGAATCAAAAGGCTGCACGGTGGACAAATGGTGAGAAGGTTCATCGAGAACATGCACCTAAACAGATCGACTGAGAATCTTCGAAAGATTTACTTGTACAGTGGTCACGATTTAAACATTGCAACATTTCTACGAGCTCAAGGAATTCTAGAACCAAAAATACCACTCTATGGCGCAGCAGTGATGTTCGAAAAGCTTCAGGACATCGATGGAAACCTTTTTGTTAGGGTAAGTCATTTCTCGCTAACCAATATTGTGCAAAAGCTCTTTTCTTCTTACTCTTTTCTAGGTATAAATTTCTTTGCTATCAATAATTTCATCCTCGTAGATTTAACAATCTTGAACCTATCATTCAATATCCTATTCCAGAAAATTTGTCTATTTGCTATAACTCGTTACGTCTTTTTTCAGTTAGTACTCTGGACCGGCGTGACCGAACAGCTAATTACACTTCGGTTACCTGGCTGCGAAGAAATCTGCCCGATTGAAAAATATTTGCAGCTAATTCGAGAAGTAATCCCGTCCGATGAAGAAACAGAGTGTCTCTGGAAGCACCTGAGTGCTCGCGATCTTCGGAATATATTACATGAGACTATCAACTACAACTAAACGACTAAATTAAATCTTGCAATCGCCTATGCGGCCAGTTTCCATGGGTATTGAAAATAATTTTACAATTTTGTTTCTCGATCCCAAATAATTGTCAGATTCGTAATAATTATACTCCTTGTCAATTTATAGTGCAGTCGGATTAAATCGAATCAGTTATTTTGTCAAATGAGAAATAAATTCGACGATAATTTACACCCCTTTGATTTTTCTTTTTTTTTTTCTACATTGGCTCATTATTGTTATTAGTCCTGAATTTTAATAATAAGTTGCGAAAATCATCGTTGCAGCTTTACATGGAATAACATTTCGTTACGGATCTGCGATACCCATCGTCAAGTTGAACGAGAAAGTTTCACAAGTCAATTAATTCAGGGTAACGCTCATTGTTCATGTCTCTATAATACCAGCTGGTGATCTAATCGCAACTAACCATAATATTTTCATGTAGGGATTGATGCTTTTTAAATCACACCACAGTCGTAGCAAAGATTGACTTTATCTAGACTGAACCACTCGCCGATATGGCAGCACAAATACTTGAGTCGGAAACGGGGAATTCCCAAGTCCATAAATTCTTCGATCGATGCTATGTGTGTTCAGCTTGGTAAGCAAAATCAATCATCAAGCCAATCGGCTAATTAGGCAACGATATACGTGACTTATAGGTACAGGGTGAAATTTTGTTCTCCGTACGCAAATAGAGGGTAAAAAAATTCAATGATTTGCATTAATGAACGATCGGCTGATCGGATAAGTATTTAAGGTAGTTCTGGAGTTTTGGTCAAATCTTAGGAATCGCCTGAAATTTCAGTATGGTGTAGACACAACCTTCATGAACCCCTATCCTAAATTTTAATTCAATCCACTACTTAGTTTGTGAGATAATTGCAATCAATTTTGTTTCTGATCGTTGGAGTTTGGAACGTCTTTTTCACGTTTAGCCGCATTTGCTCGACACATAGCCGACACAGCTTCTGGTTCTTTATCGCGGTTGTTTTTTCCTAAACCGACCCTCAAATCTTACTCGAATTGATATTGTTTCGCAAGACACTGATTAAGTTATGCTCGAAGCTGCTAATACAGGGGATCCGCTGTTGCCACGATTGTACCGCCACGCTCTATGCGTGTATAACGGCGATAACCCGGATAACCGAGATAAAAGATCAATGATGTGCGATGATCTATTTGAGAGCAAAGAAACTTCAGCTATTCAACTGCTATTTACTGCTTTCATTTGACTTTGGATCTTTACCTCATCAACTTGTGTTTAAACGATGCGTGGAATCACTATTTTCAAAGCCCTGATTGCCGTGTCACTTCTGGCCATAGTTCGGGCGAAGTTGAAACTGACCCAAGTGCAAGTGGTGAGTAATTGAATTGTATTACCGGCTTTGAAAGTATTCGTAAAATTCAATTGGAAATATAATACCATATGGAAATGTTGGATTAGAAAAAAAAAGGAAATCGCTGTCAGTTTGAAATTGAGATATGGACACTTCTGATGGAAAAATTTAGAAATGTCAAACAGTGAGATTCTTCAATTTACAATCATCAAATTTTTTATACGTCCTTAAATCATTGCCTATTTAAGAGAGCATAGATATCACCTCTTGATATGCTCGCGAACGATGACGTGAACGTTGCTGAAAATAATTTCGGTATTTTCGTTAGAATGTGTCATTGTCATTCACGAATCTCTCCGATAATTTATTATTCCCTATTTATTTTTCGTTACAGTTATTCAGGCATGGTGAAAGAACGCCACGACTCGCCGAGATGTACCCCAAAGATATTTACGGGCTATCAACGTACGAGCCATGGGGTCTTGGGCAGTTAACGAATGTGAGTTACAACCATATTCCAAATTATTTGTGTTTGTATATCCACGTATCAGGGATTTCAACACCAGAATAGCGTGATGTCGTCACGCAATTGAATAAATTGTACAAAAACTCGATTTGATTATCTGTCTAATGATCCCCCTAACAAGACTGCCACCAAACATGATAAGCGAAGTTGAAATTAAATAGAGCCCGAATGATATTGCAGCATTTATCATTCCTAGACAAAATCGAGAGATAAATTACACTGAACTCTGTACCCATAGCACTGAGTTTATCCAAACAGGCAAAGCCGTGCTGAAAGTTATATGAAAGAAGTAAAATATCATTGCTATTTGAAGGTGGGAAAAATGCGTGAGTACAAAACCGGGCAGGTACTGAGAACACGATACCAGGAGTTACTGGGCCAACATTATATTCCCACTGCTATATACGGCGTTAGTACAGACGTTGATCGCACGAAAATGTCCCTTCAGCTTGTACTGGCAGGACTTTTTCCTCCTTCAGAAACACAAACGTGGAACTCCGAGATACCCTGGATCCCGATTCCTATTCACTACGCCCCTGAGCCACTGGACATCGTAATGAAAGCGCATCTATGTCCGGAGTACGTATATATCTTTGTTTTTAGTACTTCCCAACTCCTCTTATAATAGAGAGAACATCTTGAAGGCAACATCATTTACATTAACATATTCCATTTTCCATTTTCAGGTACCAAGATCAGCTTTTGCAGGTACGACAGTCTCCAGAAGTTCAAGAAAAGATCTCAGTGCACAATGATCTCTTCAAGTTCCTCACTGACAAGACTGGTCGAAATCTCACTGGGCCAGATCAAGTCTACGAAGTTTACAATCTTTTAGCTGCTCAGGTAAGACGATGCCTGACTACTGCACACAGGTTACTCTAGCAGTTGAGAAATCGGCAGTTTATGTCGTAAGCATACAGACATAACTTCGAACAAAATTTTCTTCATTTCCGGATGATATTTTTTACAGAAAGCAATGAACCTGACATTGCCGGAATGGTGCACGGATGCGGTTTTTCACCAAATGGGCGAGATCACTGATCTCGAATACCAGATAAGATCCTACACGCCAAATCTGAAAAGGCTAGTCGGTGGTCAAACAGTAAAGAAATTCATCGAGAACATGCACCTCGATAGAGGCCAGAAAAATCCTCGAAAAATGTACCTCTACAGCGGCCACGAAGTAACCATTGCAGCTTTCGTACGAGCTCATGGAATTTCAAAACCCAAATTACCACTCTACGGCACAGCAATAATGATCGAAAAGCTTGAGGACACCGATAGAAAGCTTTTTGTCAGAGTATGTTATTTTTGATTCATGAGATCTACGAAAGTTCTTTTCATTATCAGAAATTTTTAGATCTTTTATCTTCAATAATTTAATTTCATTCACGTGGATTAAAGATTAATTGACACAGCACTACTCTTCTTAATCTTTCTTCAGCCTTTCATGATGCTACATGGAACATGATGTCATGTCGGGATTCTGTTTCACAATTCATCCTATTTAATTTTTTCTTCAGATGATGCTGTGGACTGGTGTGACCGAAGAAATAATCACGCTTCGGGTACCTGGTTGCGAAAAAATCTGCCCAATTGAAAGATACTTGCAACTAACTAGCGAAATAATCCCATCCGATGAAGAAATGAACTGTCATTGGAGGCGACTGAGTGCGCTCCAACTTCGGAATATATTCAACAAAGAGATCAGCTACGATTAAGGCAACTGTACCAATGATCGGACGGTTAAGAGCGTTCCTAGATTAGAGGATTTATTAGTCATTTAAAGAGTGTTTTTTTTTCAAATGACTGGAACCATTGTCAAGCTCATAATTTCTAGTTTTCAAAACACACACAATAACTGCGAAGATGTTAATTATTCTAATTTTCATGCATTTAAATGTTCAATGATAGCAAATGTACCGATCTTCGGACAGCTTTTAGCGTTACGTCCCCGTGTTCGGACACTGTCATGTCCCAATTTTCGGACACGTCCCTTATGTATGTATGTTTGTTTGTTTGCTTGGTTGATTTTTTTCTTTTCATTGCAGTTTTGATCAACTCTCGAAATCCATGATTTTTTCATTTTATTTTTCTTTCTTCTCTTTTTATTTGATTAAATAAAATTTGTCGAACTGTCACGAGCGATCCCGAGTTGACAACGCTCGGCGTCCGATTATTCGGACTCGGACCAGTAATCGGACACGAGTTCGACCGTGGTACATACGTGTAATGTATGTCCCAATAATGAGACGCCTAAATTAATATATAAAACCTTATTAAAACCGATTTGTGACGACGGTATCGAAAAGCTTGTTTGATTCGCTTCCGATAGGTCTTAAGTCTAGTCTAGAAATCGATAAAGATAAACCCCTATTATATCATAAATTATCGCAACTCGTTAGCTCATCGGTTTAGAAAAGTGCATTCATGGTATGACTGACTTCTACTCGTTAATATCTCTCGTCAATTTTACTACTGAAGTTGTTATTTAGCGTACAATTTTTGAGAACATCAATTATTAATTGAATGCTGAATAGTATACAATCGTCACTTTTGGTTACCTGTCAATTATATTGCTAATAGAGTGAAATATTTGGTCTACCGTCCGAACATTGGGACCCGTCCGAGCATTGGTACCATTACCTTAAAAAATTGAATCAAGTTCTTCGATCGTCGTTGTGGCTTTTGCGACTGAAAGCAATATTATACAACAATCTCTTCTGTACTCAGACACCTGTCTCCATACACAATTTGTGGAATATTTAAACATGAAATGAAATCGGTAAGTCGCAAGAGGGTCAAGAAAAGTCTACTTAGTCTGAGTATTAAAAAAAAAGAATTCGATCAAGTGATCATTAAGTTTTTTATAGATTTATACTGAGATACTAACTTCGAATGAATAAAATATATTGTTTTTTCGTTTTACGTGAGAAATAACTTCACATGATTCACCCTACTTCGATCCCTGATCACTCCGATCACTCGTTATCATTAGTCTTGATTTTTTGCTACAAGTTGTGCTTGTAAATTACAGCATCAAATTTGAGACGACAATTTTCTGTTGACTTTATGATGCAGACTAATATGATTACCGTTCATTGATTCATTACAGAGACGAAAAAGCATAAATACTTTGCACTAGCGTTATGCTGTTCGGATACTCGTCTTCTATGTAAATATGAGTTTAGGGAGATAACGATAAGCATGGTACATCTAAAATACAGACGAGCACAAATTGTTGTGTTTTTCTATCTTTTGATTCCTATATTTGTCTTTCCGAGTGGATACAGCGGGAAGCTGCAAATGATCCTCAGCAGTGGCGTAGCCAGGATGGGGCAGGGGTGAGCACGGCCCCCCCCAGAAGTCCCGGTGCCCACCCCAGAAGAAAACCGATAGTACTTAAATTTAAATAATCGATTAAGATTATCGATAATATAATCATTTATGTGACGAATTGTTTTTTTTTTTGTCAAGGCAGGCCCTCCTAGGACCCCCCCCCCCCCCCCCCCCAGCAAAAAAAGCTGGCTACGCCACTGATCCTCAGTGCTAAATTCTTATCCTGAATAAGGAGTTAGGCTATCCAGTGGCGGAGTTCGCCTTTACGGTCTCCATAGGGTATTAAGTATAGTCGAGCCAAGACTATTAACTGCACAATACAAGATAATGAGGTCTAAGAGTCGGATTGATATTAATAGAATAAGATAACCTTTGTTTCCGTGACAGATATTGAATTATTGATTAAGATTCGTATATAGTAATAATAGTTTATACTTGGCGAACCAATGTACTTCACTTCATATTGCCATAATTATCATGAAATACCATAGAATGGAATGATTTTCATCGGCAATAATAATTTCCTTCGGTAATGTTGTTTCGCTTCTTTAAGAAGTTCATTTCGTTAAGTTTTCGTAATTATAGAATTACTTTTGTTCGTCCCATTATACCCGATACATAACATTATGATACGTGCTTTCCAATGATTAATCAGAAAATAATGACCAAGTGAACGTTGTAGCATCATTATTCCCTCGAGAAATCCATGTTCTCCCACCTCACCCTATTCATGTAACTTCGAACCGCGATAACCCTGATAAGAGAGGCTGAAAATATAAATCAAATGTAGTTGAAATCGAGAGATAGGAATATTCGGCAATCAACTTCCATAGACTGCTTACATAGGAGTTTGGATCATCGCTCTATAGCTTGTGTTCAAACGATGAGTGGAAAAATTATTCTCAAAGCTGTGATTGCCATATCATTTATGGCTAGCGTTGAAGCAGATTTAAAAGTCAAACAGGTGCATGTGGTGAGTAAAAATTGTGCAGTAAGTTTTGCAAGATTTTTGTGTGATTTAGTTGAAAGAAATACCAGCAGACTTTTACTTGCAATATATGTAAAAGATACGAGAATGATGAATTAAAAAAAAAAACGAATGGCCTTTTGGATTTGGAAAATGTAAAATTATGTGAAAATTTGAAAAGGTCATACAGCTAGTTTCATTCAATCATTGCGAATCCTATTATTGTTTCAAATCATGATCGCAAACGATTATTTGAGCAAGAAAACATGATGTTCTTACTAATAATCAATTCTGTCATTTATTTGTCGTTATAGTTATTCAGGCATGGTGAAAGAACGCCAGTTGAGTCGGAGATGTACCCTACAGACATTCATAATCTATCGACATACGAGCCATGGGGGGGTCTTGCCCAGTTAACAAATGTGAGTTACAAAGATATGCTTTCATCCATATAAAAAAAAAACAATAAATCCTCACAAAATTACGAAGATATTCACGAGATTTCAAATTATTTGAAATTTTTTTGGACGGAATACTTAAGTTTTTTCATTTTTCATTCAAACAATGATATCTCGGAAACGGTTGTTCGTAACAACGATGTTAAATAATGAAAATCCGCGCTTTTTCAAGGTCTACAAGAATGAAATTTCAAAAAAATGTCAAATAATTTCAAATTTCGTGAATTTGTTCGTATCGTGTAACCCGATTTGTTGTAATTTTTTGAGAATTGTTTATCCTTATTAGTGGCTGAAGTTACGCGAATGGCCCCATATGTATTTACATATCAGTAATCATGAGACTATCGACACGGAAACACAGTGAAATATTTTCAACCTGACTCCGATTTTATTATCTATCCATTTATCCAACCCACAAAAAAAGCTCAGACATGATAAGCAAAGTTGATAGAAACTCGAAGCCGGATAGTATGACAGTGTTTATACTTTCACGAAAAATCAAGAGACATAAAGTATGCTCAACTCTTTATATGGTGTACCGGGCGCATACATGTATAGGGAGATAAAACCATTCTGAAATTATGATGAAATTAATAAGATATTGATTTCCATTTGAAGACCGGGAAAATGCGTGAATACAAAATCGGACAGCTTCTGAAAACACGGTACCAGGAACTACTGGGCCAACATTATATTCCCAGTGCTGTGTACGCCATTAGCACAGTCAACGATCGCACAAAGATGTCTCTTCAGCTTGTGCTGGCAGGACTTTTTCCACCATCGGAAATACAGACGTGGAACTCTGAATTACCCTGGATTCCGATTCCTACTCACTATGTGCCTGAGCCAGTGGACATTGTAATGAAATCGCACCGCTGTCCGGAGTTCGTATATCTTTACATTTTGCTAATCTACTTCAACCAGATATCTTATTATTATATTCACGAACTTGATAAACCTGAAGCATTGGAAAATGTCATTTTTAGGTACCAAGACGAGCTTTTGCAGGTACGACAATCTCCAGAAGTTCGAGCAAAGGTCGCGGTGTACAACGATTTCTCAAAATTCCTCACCGATAAAGCTGGACGAAATCTCACTGAAACGAATGATATCTTTCAAGTTTACAATCTCCTAGTTGCTCAGGTGAGACTATGAGAAATTAGCAGCTTGTCATAAACATACAGGCATGATTTTTAACATACCTGGATAATCTGTTTCATAGAAAGCAATGAACTTGACGTGGCCGGAATGGTGCACAGATACGGTTATACACCAATTGAGCGAGATCACTATTCTCGAGTACGAAATAAGATCCTACACGACGAAGCTTAAAAGACTACTAGGTGGTCCGATGGTAAGAAGATTCATAGAGAACATGCACCTCGATAACGCGCAGGATAATCCTCGAAAGATTTACCTGTACAGCGCCCACGAATTAACCATTGTATCTTACCTACGAGCTCACGGAATTCCCGATTGCAAATTACCACTCTATGGCGCAGCGTTGATGATCGAAAAGCTTGAGGACACCGACGGAAAGCTTTTTGTCAGAGTATGTAGCTCTTTTCATTCTTCTTTTCTCCCGAACTCATTCGCATGGGTTTAATGTTGATTTACGCACCATTGCTCTTTGTTTTCTTTCAACCCTTCCTAACGTTACATGGAATATGGTATTCTATGAGTTCTATCCCAAAAGCTCTGGCTTTCGAACCGCAACATACACATGTCTCTATTTCGTTTTTCTTCAGTTAGTACTGTGGACCGGCGTGACCGAACAGTTAATCACACTTCGGGTACCTGGCTGCGAAGACATCTGCCCAATTGAAAGATATTTGCAGTTAACTCGCGACGTAATCCCGTCCGATGAAGAAATGGATTGTCTCTGGAGACACCTGAAAGCTGGCGAACTTCGGAATATATTCTATAAAGAGATAAACTACGATTTTACGTTCGATTTATCAAGCCGTTAAACAGCTGGTACACTCGGTGATATTTTATTCATCGATTTAAATAATCTGCAGGGGTTTTTATCTAATCTATGTTATGCTCATTGCTTTCACATTATCAATGTTCGGTGTAGCTAATACAGAGAATAAATAAACCAACATTATTCAATACTAAATATCGTAAGATACGAAGAAGCTAATTATTTTCACAAAAAGCTGCCACATCTTGGATACTAATAATGTCAGCAAACAATTTTCGGAACGTAGTTAGGGGGCAGTTCAAACTGCCGCATCCTGGGATGAGTAGCTCTTGAAGAGTACCTCTGTTTCTGTACAATACCTGAAACAAGAAGGCATTCAGTTTTGAAATTATCTCTTTTGACTGGTTCAAGAAAATTTGGATCCTCGATGGATAATGATGGGGTTTAATCAGTAAGCAGATAAATTTGGATAGTAACCTTAACATATAATTCTTCAACGACTTCAGAAAGCTCAAATATCACGGCACTGCAGTAAAACGGAACGTGCTGCTCGAAGACACCAAGTGCCACTAGCAATCCAGCAACGTTAATTTCGTGCCCTCCGTAGAAAAATCCTTTAGTATTTTCGCCGCGTGATCCATTCAAATAATTATCAACGTTTTCCAACAATTCACGAATCCACAGACCTGCGAGAACGTAGATAATAAATATCTGTAGGTACCAGGGTGTGTCATTTTTTTTTGTTTTTGTTTGTTTTGGGCTCTCAGCCCCTCAGTATCTTATACTATATGCCATAATGATGTGGTATAAATTTGGGCTATATCGGATTTTTTTTAGAGGTTCCTCATCGAGTTTTTCTGTTTTCCATTCATTTAACATAGGAAATTTGGCGACCCTTGACATAATGCCATATATCTTTTGAGTTCTTCTTGTAAATTGCGACTACTATGTCGGGAATTGTTCAGATATATCTACACAATTTTTCGCGCCATCATTTATTTGTTAATTTATTTATTTTTTTCAATTTTTGTTTGTTTCTATTCATTTTATAGTCATTTATTACAGAGCATAGGTGAAGAGAAAAAAAATGAATGATGGTGCGAAAAATCGTGGAGATATATCTGAACAACTCCTTGCATAGTGGTCGCAATTTACAAGAAAAACTTGAAAGATATATGGCATTATGTCAAAGGTCGCCAAATTTCCTATGTTAAATGAATGGAAAACAGAAAAACTCGATGAGGAACCTCTAAAAAAAATCCGACCCAGCCCAAATTTCTACCATATCATTATGGCATATAGTATAAGATACTGAGGGGGTGAGAGCCTAAAACAAAAAGAAAGAAAAAAAAATGACACACCCTAGTAGGTACCTATGAAGTGGGAAGAATAATCAAGTAGAGAAAACATGCAGTGATCTGAATACCTCCGTTTAGCTGAATCATCGACTTGTTGTAAGACTGAATTATATAATCGTACGAAGCGATTCTCTCGAGGGCTTCTCCGTCGCGAAAAATCTTATCTGTCCATCCAGGTAATTCCACATAGTCCAACTACGATGTATACAAGGTAAACAAAGATCTGGATTTACAGCCAATTCTATCAGCTACATCTATGTGTATATATAAATACTACATAAATGGAGGTACCTGTGCTTGCAGATAGTGGTAAATACCAGCGGTGATATTCTGCCCGATATTTGTACCAATGTTCCTGCTTACAAAGTCAAATACATCAGTCAATTCCTCTGCACGTGTCAGTAGAACCTCGTCTGTTCTTTCCAGTTCAGTTCTCATAGCCTGATACTTTCGGCATTGTTGTGTAGGCAAATATAAATTGTTGGTTGTGGAATCATCCGAGAACACAGGTATCGGTTGCCAATCAAGACCCGAATTCCATCTGTTGGTATACGTACTAATTCAGCTATCAATCCTTTCACTCGCGGTATACAAACATTATTCTTGTTGGACGTTAACATTTTATGGGTGGGGGTCAAAATTTCCAAAGACCAATATTTCGAATGACCAATATTTCGAATTTTAAAATAGCGATGGTACGAAATTCAAAAAGGCCAGTTTAGAGAAGGCCTATCAAGTAGTAACTACAAAATTACGTATATCGAAATGTAGAAAGATATTTGTACTAAAATAAAAAATTGGAACGGTCAGAATTGCGAAAGACGAAATATCTTATTGAAAAGATAACGAACCGTCTGATAATTCGAATAGTTCAATATTTCGAATTGTCGAGACTTCGAATGTTCACGTATTCGAATATATTTTAGCGACAGACCGAAAATTCGAAAGGTCAGAATCTCGAATCTTTCATACGGTTTTCTGGATGATGTTTCAATAAACAATAAAAAATTTGATTCAAATTCATCTACGCAGAGAAAATACGTTCGAAATATTATTTTTCGAAATTTAAATCTTTCGAGATTTTGGTCTTTCGAACTTCTGGTCTCTAAAGATTAAAAATTTAGAAATATTGACTTTATACATTCATATTTTCTACATTATACTTATTCAGAGTAAAAATTATCAGAAAATACATTTTCGAATAAACCAGCGTTTTCGAATAAACCGCCTGCTGAATAAGTCATTCGAAGAAATGATCTTTCGAAAATAAGAATTTCGAATTAATTTGTCTCTCGTTATTTTTGTATTCAAATTTTTAATATTCGAATTTTTGGCCGTTCTGAATTCTGATCTTTCCAAATATCGACCCCCACCCCATTTTATTTCAACTGAACTCTGACCTCTGAATTTTGCTCGGAGGAAAGAGTCCTGCAGCTACGATTTGAGTAGTCATAATCGATCTTTCACTAAGACTACTCCGAAACACTGCGTTATGCATCGAGTAAACATCCCCCAGCCATTTTCCATACCTCCCTTTCAAAAAACCACCAAGTTCATAGGCGGTCCTTTTTCCTTGCTGAAAAAAATATCTATCCAATCGTATCTTCTGTACATCTATTTCTCTGTGAAAACAATTGCTAAAAAAAATCAATGAAACGGGTTTTTTTAAAGTGATCACCTACGTTGGTCAGCCCACCCCAGCCTTCGGGATACCAAGTTCTATTCAAATATGGATCCAAAGTATATATTTTTCTGTATTTTGGATTTGGTGCTTTATCACCATGTCGGAACAACACCTGGACGGATTTCAACTCTTCAGCAAATGACGGGACGCACATTAGGGCTACACAGCCCACGATCAGTAATGACAAGGACTGCATTTCAACCTTGATTCCGGAAAAATTAGTCATAGGAACCAGTTTCAATATATAGAATTAATATAAATGTATTAATCACTTACTGCGGAAGCACCAATTCACTCAAAACTTAGCCCCAGCTTAATCTGCGTAACAATGATTAATTATCCACGTTTGAATAGGGCTCTGTCACTCTTCAATGAACAGCACCAAATTCAACGTGTTCAAAACTCCAAACCACTAAATGAAATCACGTACGTGGCGAATGATCAGCTATCCGCCCACTTCGCAGATTTTAACTAAATACAGGTCTCTTAAGGTGAAGTGAAACGTTTGAAGGCCACGGCCGGGTGCCTTTCACGACGGTTAAACAGAAATACCGAACGTTTGGTACCTCTGCTCAATATGCCAAATTATTTGTGTATATGTATCCACGTGTCAAGGATTTCAACACCAGAATATCACGCGATATCATCACGCAATTGAATAAATTGTACGAAAACTCGATTTAATTATCTGTATAATGATCCCCCTAACAAGACTGCCTCCAAACATGATAAGCGAAGTTGAAATTAACTAGAGCCCGAAGGATTTTGCAGCATTCATAATTTATGGAAAAAATCGAGAGATAAATTACACTGAACTCTGTACCCATAGCACTGAGTTTATCCAAAAAGGCAAAGCCGTGCTGAAAGTTATATGAAAGAAGTAAAATATCATTGCTATTTGAAGGTGGGAAAAATGCGTGAGTACAAAACCGGGCAGGTACTGAGAATACGATACCAGGAGTTACTGGGCCAACATTATATTCCCAGTGCTATAAACGGCGTTAGTACAGACGTTGATCGCACGAAAATGTCTCTTCAGCTTGTACTGGCAGGACTTTTTCCTCCTTCAGAAACACAAACGTGGAACTCCGAGTTACCCTGGATCCCGATTCCTATTCACTACGCGCCTGAGCCACTGGACATCGTAATGAAAGCGCATCTATGTCCGGAGTACGTATATATCTTTGTTTTTAGTACTTCCCAACTCCTCTTATAATAGAGAGAACATCTTGAAGGCAACATCATTTACATTAACATATTCCATTTTCAGGTACCAAGATCAGCTTTTGCAGGTACGACAGTCTCCAGAAGTTCAAGAAAAGATCTCAGCGCACAATGATCTCTTCAAGTTCCTCACTGACAAGACTGGCCGAAATCTCACTGGGCCAGATCAAGTCTACGAAGTTTACAATCTTTTAGCTGCTCAGGTAAGACGATGCCTGACTACTGCACACAGGTTAGTCGAGCAGTTGAGAAATCGGCAGTTTATGTCGTAAGCATACAGACATAACTTCGAACAAAATTTTCTTCATTTCCGGATTATATTTTTTATAGAAAGCAATGAACTTGACATTGCCGGAATGGTGCACAGATGCGGTTTTTCACCAAATGGGCGAGATCACTATTCTCGAATACCAGATAAGATCCTACACGACAAATCTGAAAAGGCTAGTCAGTGGTCAGATTTTAACTAAATACAGGTCTCTTAATCTGCAACATGATATGCCACAGGCTGTATCAGTAATGGCTGAAATGGGCAGGCGAAGTGTAGCTTTTCGTAAGCGTATAAAGTCTGATTGAACGGATTGGTCCCTTTGCCGGAAGATTTAATCAACGAAGAGCCCGAGTATTGACGTTTGTCGCATTGCAATCAAACTTTGGCTGTTTTGTATATCGCAGATTTCGTATCATGGGAAGGAAGAAGTGCTGATCTGCGGATAGAGCTCGATGTGTCAGGGCAGCACGGGGATCACAATCAGCACAAGAGTCAATCAGCGGAAATAAACGATGGAGTTTAATACTTGCAAACAATACAATAGTGAATAATTATAACATGCGAAAGCTTGTGAATTAACTCCGCCAATGACAAAGAAGCTAAGTCCGTTGACACGAGCTTAATTCCTTATCAAAGACGATAATGTCAGCAAACAATTTTTTGAACGTATCAAGCGGGCAATCCAGACTCTTACATCCTGGGATGAGCAGCTTTTGGAGATGGCCTCTGTCTCTGTACAGGACCTGAAATAACAAACTCGTTTGAATTTTGTTCGGGGGAAAAATTCCGGCGGCCAAAAGTTGCGTGGACATAATAGAAACGTGAACAGTACTACTTCGAAACTGTGCAGTTTCCTCCAAGTAGATATCCCCCAGCAATTTACCATATCTGTCACGTAAAAAGACACCGAGTTCGTGGGCGCGTCTTTTCCCACCCTGAAATATAATTTTTTTCAGTTGCCTCGTTCAAGTAGGTATGTTCATTGTATTTATTTTTCTTGATTGCTAAAGGCTTGTTTCGGAAGTCTTAAAAATTATAACTCGAAATAAAGACAGATCTACGTTATTCAGGCCACCCCAGCCTTCGGGATACTAGGTTTCGTTCACATGAGGGTCCAAAGGGTAATAAAACCTGTCGAGGAGACTAGGTGCTCGATCACCATGTCGAAACACCACTTGAATTAATTTCAATTCCCTGGCAGAACACCCAAGCCAGATTAAAACTTGGAAGCTCAGTAATACCAAAGTGTTCATTGCAGCCTGGACTCAAGGTATGTAGTACGTTCGGAAATGATTATTGCCTGCAAGACGATTGCGAGTACATAAATCTGAGAGAGACCACCAAGAACTATGATGTGATGATCCATTAGCGATAAAGAATACGAAGAAATATCGCTATACTCCACATCGTGAGGTGATCGAATAATGTGAATTATACATGTATGAAATTAATCCAAGAACTACTTTATCCGAATTGGACTTCGATTTGATGAATTTTTATCTCCAGCACATAAACACGTCGATTCTTCGACATTCGAGGTGTGATATTAAAAAATAATATTCTAGAAAACTCACCTAGCTAAGTAGCTTCGATACAGTCCAGAGACAACTACGTACTAATTAAAATGATTATACACGATACTGATACGTGGTCGCATATTATCAATATATTAATATGTTATCAGTTGGGTTTTGCGCGAACTCCCATTACGTTTATAAGTTAATTGCAACGAAAAAGGGAGTATTTTGATGCTTCATAAAATCGCAAAGTCTTAATTATTACATAATTAGCGAAGCTGATTGCAACAACGTAACGCGAAAATCTGAAATATGCTGCTATGCAGCTGAAAATTCACAACGTGGGTTAATCAGAAATTAAAAAAATATTGTTCAATATTTTACATTCCTAAGAATTATCAAGCTCGCTGCACGCAATACTGATGGGCTTTTCTGTGCAGAAAAATATCGGTATTTGGTCAATGGTAAAATCGCTTAGGCTAGTGGTTTTCGGCACAGATCAACAACCATAACGCAAAATATATAATTATTCAGCTTCGTAAAAATCAAAGACAATACTTCTGGATAACAATTTGGATCTTAGAAGATCTATTTAGATCTATTTAAACCTGGCTAGATCTAACATATTAGATAGAAGGAAGATCTCTCGAGATCTGTTCAGATCTAACAAAATCTAAAAATGGATTCGAAGAGATCTAAAATAGATATCAGGAGATTTATTCAGATCTATTTTTTTTCCCCAAAATTTAGATCTCGCTGGATCAAATTTCATCTAATCCATTTTTTTCCCGTGACGTATGAGAAAAAAGTCGAAGTAGCCTGCAATCCCAAAATATTGTTCAACGTTTCCCCGTCTATAAATGTGATACTAGGTTTTTTGCATGCGGTACTGTTTTATGGATTTCTCCGCAGCAAAGATCAATCTTGCAGACGAAGAGTAAAATCATTCAGGCTGCATTTCGACGTAGATAGTAAGGACGAAACTCAAAATAGACAAAAATTCGGCTAATCCGGGAATGAGCACGATAATTGTGGAATAAGAATTAGATGTGGTTCTCTGAACGACTGTATAGAGGGAAGAAAATAATTACGAACTTATAATTTAGTATAATTATAATGCATTCACTCATGGAGTAGTACGTAGGTTTACAATATAACATAACTTGGGACGAGTTGCATACTAATCCGCAACTACACCTTTTCATTATTTTTCTATTACTGTATGTGGTACATTTGTTTAAAAAAATGACAATTTTTTGATAACCACCCCGAAGCATTAAAGCGTAACTCTTTTCCGTAACGCGTCTAAAAAGCTGCTCGATGTAACTTGCGACGAGGTGCCGGCCTTCACACAAATTAGATCAGAGTCTGATGGTGTGACTGGTCTCATCAATTCCAGGAACGTATCCAAGGGACAAAGCTCTGCACATCCTGGTATCTTCTTCGTTACTACTTCGGCCGGGATTCCAGTGTAATAAAGTACCTGAAGAGTTACAGAAAGTTTGATATTATCGGTCCTAACTATAAATCGTATTCACGAGAGCGTTTCAAGAAATGAAATGTTGAGATATCTGATGAGTACATTTTCATATTCTACAATTTCTTATACGTACACGTAACTGCCGAAATCTCACCTTCACAAAGTACTGGTCCTTCAACTGCCAGAGTTCGACCATTATCGCACTCGAGTATTGAGGTGCGTGAGGCTCGTAGACGCCGAGTGCAATCAGCACAGCAGCAATATTGGTCTCGTGGCCACCGTAGAGGTACATCCGTCTTCCTGTCGGAAGTCTTCCGCTCCTACAAGCTACTAGGTCTTCGGAAATCTTGCGCACAAACATACCTGTCGAAGATTATATGATGAAAATCAACTGTCAACCATCATCCCTAAATTCTCACATCAAAAAACCACCAACTCACCGCCGTTCAATCTCTTGAGATCTTGATTGTAAGAAGTAAATTCGTAATCGAGAACGGCAGCGTTCCGGAGTTCACCATCAGGGTATATCGCAGCAACCCAATCCGGTAATACCAAATTTGATGCTACTTCCGCTACGAAGGTATGATGCAAGTACAATATGTCCGTAGTATTTGTATAGCGACGGCCAGTATGCGTTTCGAGATATTTCATCAGGCTACTGAATTTTGCTGTCTTGTTAAGCACCTCTGGACTTGTCGTAATGCGATTATATTCGGCAAGATATCTGCATCAAAGTTTTTTTTTTTTTTAATCAACGTCTGCTAATTGTTGAACATTTTGCATTACATTGCATACTTCATTATGGGAATTAAGTTACTTTGGACATAGTTCGGGTTCGAACAGGATATCTTCAATCAAAGGCTTGTACGATGATGGGATAGGCTGCCAGGGCAGTTCGTCGTTCCATGTTTGAATCGGAGTGGGTGGATATAGACCGCTCAGAAGTAGCTGAAGCGACATTTTCGTTCTGTCGTAATCCGTACTTCGAGCCTCAACAGTCGAAGGTAGCCAAATGGGACCAAGGAGGTCACCGTAACGCAATTTGAGCTTTTGACCCAGACGATAAACTCTCAGCTTACCTGCCTGCGCCAATTTGAAGATCAGATGGTTTGAAAAATTTTGGAACTGTCTCGTCAAGTGAGAGACTTCACTCACACGATAATTTTCATAATCCAAGGAGCTCGGTAATCGTGATGCACTTTTTGCCAAAATTATTATTACACATAGTCGACGAAGAACGGGGAACACGAATTCATTCTTCAATATGAAAATTGACTTCCTGATTTTCTCTTATGAACAGTTTTAACAAGGTTCTTCACCAATTGGACAGAAATTGTTAACATGGCTTTATTCTTGACACGATATCGTAACAAAATGATCAATAATAAAAACGTCACCAGCTATTATGTCAATATGTTAGTTACATGAAAACTCACGTTCGTAAGACCTCCTCGGCCCATTGGATAGAAGGAATGATTTAGATACGGATCATTAGGATACACTTCTATTCCATCAGGAGCTCGATCACCATGTCTGAACAGCTAATGACAAATGAGAAATCATTCAAGGATTTGATGATGCTGCGATGCAGAATTTGTTTTTCACTCATTTCATTTATATGCTAAGTAGGTAAGCTGGTGTTGCGCTTATGGAACATTTAGTGACATTAGACATTGATCAGAAGATTAATTAGAGCTTTAACTTACGATATTGACCAACTTCAGTTCGGGCTCATCTTCATGGGCCATGGCAAAGGAAGCCAGTAGGAAAACAGCCATCAGAACCGATGTAAGGTTGATGATTGTGATCCATTTTTTTCCCATGGTGTTCTTCTCTCGATTTTATCTCTCTACGGTAAAGTGTCCACGTGCCGATTTAAATTTTCGATTGGGATACATAAGCGACTGAATTTTGCCAGACGATAGGTAGGTACCTCGTTGTTCACAAATTTATTTCTTTCAACTTAGATGACGAAGAAAAAAATTCTCGAATGTTTGATTTTTCCCGTAATTATATAAATAGCCAAGCCGATGAGACCGATATGAAAAAAAAAAATGTTTAAATCCGCAACAGAGCTAACTGCGGAGAATTCACACGCGAGATAATTCTTGAATTATTAATAACAAAGTCAGCGCGTTCATGATTATAAACTACTGCGAATATGTCCACTGACTACGCGAATGATCAGCTTATCCGCCCCCTTTTGCAGATTTTGACTAAATAAAAATCCATCAATATGAAATATGATGCCAGAGGCTGTGTCCGAGGACAGTGGTTAAAATCACCGGACAAAGTATCGCTTTTCGCGGGCGTACTTGATAAATGTAGATTGGTCTATTTTCTATAATTAGTAGTCATTTACGTAATCATCGTTTTTCACGTAACACATAAAACGTAAACACATCGATCATCGTCGATGCTCCAAACCTAATGATTTTTATGTTAGAAAGCAAGAGTTTTTCAAATTCACCTAATAATTTGATGATAAATGCGATTTTCTCTGAATCGCATCAACTTATGAAACCAGCTCTGATATGTTTAGGCAAAGAAAAACATGAAAATTTGAAATCGCAATTTATCATTTTATTCTGCATAAAAAAAGTGGGCCATTAAAAATACTAATTCATACATTAAAAAATGAGATTGTACACAGGATTACAAAATGTTATAATTTAAGGTAGTATATACGATAAGGTATAAGGGGAGAATACTGAACAAAAAATATGCAATTTGAAGTAAACGAATAAAATCGTTATCCAATATGCATATATACATATAGATATAATATATACATCTGTGTTACACGTGTGCACAAAGTGCTCGTGTGTAAACGTAGAAAATAAATTATAATGCACTAGACACGTGCTGCGATTAGTGTAAATATGTTTATAAATGCAGCTATATACCAGTATGGTACATGATTAAATCTCTGACGGCTATCTGAGGTACTTATGGAAAATTCTAACATTCAATCACGCTCGATTATAGAATTATACTATTTATGAAAGCAGTTTCATTGCTATGAGCATTCATTTTCTAGGTATATCGAGAAAGTTAAGAAACCTTGACCGCTATTCATTGTTCGTATAATTTGATGATTTAATTGATCATGACTATAGGTTTTTGTAGTCTGACTCCAGGAGTATATGATCAATGTTCTTAAATTCCTTGTATATATTTCTATCTTACATTCTTTTTTCTCTCTTCGTTGATCTCTTTTGATAATTCCTGAACGAATTCTTAGAGACTAAATTAAAATTATATCCTACAACATTCCACCGCTATAAATTTCTCGATAATTATTTTCGGTAAACGGTCAAATAATAATCGTCAATTTTAATGAACACCTCACCGCGATAGAACTCACAACTTTTTTCGTAATGCGTCCAACACACTGCTCGGTGTCACTTGTGGCGGTGTGCTATCCTTCTTGACACAAATTATTTCGGAATCTAAGGGCGTTACTGGTCTCATCAATTCCAGGAAGGTATCCAAGGGACAAAGCTCTGCACATCCTGGTAACTTCTTAGTGACTACTTCGGCCGGGATTCCAGTGTAATAAAGTACCTGAAGTGTTATAGAGGGTTCGATTTTTTCATATTCTACAATTTTTTATGTAGACGTAACTGCCTGAATCTCACCTTCACGAAGTGCTGGTCCTTCAACTGCCAAAGTTCTACCATTATCGCACTTGTGTATTCGGGTACATGGGGTTCGAATACCCCAAGTGCCATCAGCAAAGAACCGATATTCGTCTCGTGACCACTGTAGAGAAACGCGCGTCTTCCTTCTGGAAGAGTTCCGCTTCTATAAGCTGTAAGGTCTTCGGAAATCTTGCGTACAAACATACCTGTTGAACATGAGATGATGAATATTGAGTCATTTTTAATTGGTAACCTTCTGCAAGATTGTAAAACTTGTTGTAACGATAGGATTGCAGCGTGATATATATGCGACAACTTTAATAACTGTAAGGATTCATCCTACTAACTGACAAATAAATTTCTGCACATACCTATATACCTATATGCTTGCATAATCTTATGCATACAAGCATTATAGTGATTCTCACGATACCTACGTCAAGCAGAAATGTCTTTTTGACATGTTGTATTAGAGACGATGTATTAAAAAGCGATAAACTTACCGCCGTTTAATCTTTTGAGATTTTCGTTGTAGGAAACGACCTCATACTCAAGACTGGCACCGTCCGTTAATAGTCCATCAGGATATGTCTCAGCAACCCAATCCGGTAGGGTCAAATTCATTGCCTTTTCTGCTGTCAATATATGGTACAAGTTGTACATGTCCCAAGTGGTTTCGAACGAACGGCCAGTATTCGTCTCGAGATATTCCATGACGTTTTTAAATTTGGCTAACTTTGTTTGCACCTCAGGACTTGCTCTAACGCGACTCAATTCGGCGAGGTACCTGAACAAAGATTTTTTAAGATCAGTATTTGCCGATTGATTTGCGAATTTCAATTCACTTCACATACTTCATATTGCGTGTATATTACAGACTTACTTTGGGCATAGTTCGGGTTCGAAGAGGATATCTTCGCTCAAACGCCTGTATGATGCTGGGATCGGCTGCCAGGCCAATTCCTCGTTCCATTTTTGAATGGGAGCCGGCGGATATAGAGCGCTCAGAACCAGCTGAAGCGTCATTTTTGTTCTGTCATAATCCGTACTCCGAGCCTCAATAGCCCAAGGCTCATAAATCGGGCCAAGAAATTCGCCATATCGTGATTTCAGCTCTTGACCTAAACGATAAGCTCTCAGCTTTCCTCCCTGTGAAAATTCAATGTTGAAGGGATTCAAAAAATGTTGCAAACATATCGCACACCGGTATCTACCTCCTGCGGTATTGTAATCTAGGTGATATGTGGAACTATAAGAAATCGCGAAGCGCCTTCCGCAGAAACTGCATTTCAAAGATTAAATCTCAAACAAAAAAACTATTGCAAAAAAATAGAAACTCACGTTTGTCAGACCTCCTCGGCCCATTGGATAGAAGGAAAAATTTAGATACGGGTCCTTGGGGTACACTTCCGCTCCATCGGGAGCTCGATCACCATGTCTGAAGACCTGATCGTAAATAAGAAATAATTGAAGTGTGTCATGCTGCTTCGATGCTTTTCCTATCATGATACGTCGATTATCGATTGATCTGTTATACATCTGGTGACCAGCTGTCTTTATTCGACACATTGGTTTTACGCTTATGAAACATTCAATGACATTGATCATTGATCAGAATATCAATTGATTCTTCTACTTACGATATTCACTAATTTTAGTTCGGGCTCATCTTCCAGGGCAACGGCGATGACGACGACCACCAAAAGAGCCATCAGAACCGAGGGAAGGGTCATGATGAGGAAGTTACTGCCCATCGTGTACTTCTGGCGGGTTTATCTGTTCGAAAGAACATAACTCAATCTTGAATATTGGACTAAAAAATAATTGGATTCATTGTCGATGGCTTTTCAACATAATTATTAGTTGCTATGCTATATTCGATTTATGAACAACTCATAAGCCACGTAACACTGTGTTTTATAGTCTAACTATTCGCGTCTACAAATCGTTATTGGCAATCAACTTTTTGCTTGATCGTTAACTGACCGGTTTAGTTTGCTAATTATTGGCATTTTGGGGATTTCGAATGTCTGAATTATTCAACGAATCATCAATCAGAACCGCCCGACTCTGTGATCATCATTCATGCCTCGAATAGCACATAGATTTTATGATATTTCGTTTTATATCGTTGTTTTCTCTTTGTTCCTAATTATCGCAGGTGTTTTAACGATTTTTTCTATCCACGGTTCAGTGATCAAACTATTCGTAACACGTGGCTTTCCGATGTATACAAGTTATGTTAATTCCACTTAGAACGGAATTAAGCAATCTACTTTTAAACACTATCAAATAAGTCGAAATCACGTGCTATTCCAGCTTTAATGACCAAAACTAGAACTAATTTTCCTTGAAGCTCGCTATAACCGACAGATCTTATTAGTTTCTTCGAATAGTTCATGAGTCATTTTTTTTATGCATCGTGCTGCACGCTGTTTCTGTATTTATATTAACAATCGGAAATCGATGTTACTTTGAAAATTTCACCAACTCTATATCATTTCGAAACATATATCTATATATAGAAATTATTACGCAATATTGCCAGTTCTGCAGCATATTAATTACTACCACAATAACTCGTTAGCGTGATTGTATGCACACATACGTGTCTTCATTTTATTTTATTTTACTTTATTCTATTGGAGGAGGAGGAGATAATTATGCGTGAAGAAGTCCAGCAAATATAGTAAAATCAATTATCATCTAGACACAGTATTCATTGATCGAATCTGCAATAATGACGCGCTAAAATGCGTTTACCAAGAACTATCAGAACTGCAGAATGCTAATTTTCTGATACTCACGATAAGATTTGTTTCTAATAATACTCAGGTTTAATATCGACTTGATTTTCTTGTTACTTCATTCTATAATTGATAACAGCAGAGTGTATGGATTATCTTGAAATTAATGCTTATGGTTTATTATGGGGAGAGTAGGTGGACCAGTAAATGTGAAAAATCCGTAAAACAAACCGAAAAGCTGAATTATGGAATAATAAAGAGCAGAGGTCTTGGAACTCTTGAATTATTCCGATAAATTACTCATTCATAAAAAAAAATGAAAATTGATCATTGACTATACTCAAGTGCAGGTCATACACCGGTGCAGTGACCTTACATATCACTCTCGAAATAACAGTTGAATATATTGCACAATGTATGCTGCACTATACGATGCATGTGGTACAGTCGTGCGAATTCTTTGAAAAAATGGTGAAAAAAAAAACTGTATTAACGATGTCGATAGCAGTATCGAGTCTCAGTACTACACCCAATAAAGAGATCAGCTTAAAACCAAAGTGCAATTAATTAGCCACTCGTATCGCAAAACACATATGTTGCTTTTCGTTTGAGAAAATTGGTGGTGGAATGGGAGACAAAAAATTATTGTACGATATGATAATAGCGGCGAAAAAACAAAAGGCCAAATATTTGCCAATCTATTTATGAAGTACATTGAAAATTTAAATTTCAAAAACACACACCTTAGTGCCAATCTGAACACACGAACGACAGGATTGACGACTGGAGTCCGCAGGTATCACCGGTAGACGATGGACTTTCTCTGGCGATGGTGCCGCACAAGCTCGTGTCTTTAGGAGCGAAGAGCCCCGTGTTATAGCCGTCGTTATCAGACCCCGGACAATCGAAGACCGTTTAATGAACGCATTCGAAATCCCCCACCTACCCGATACTCGATCCGTTCAATGTCCACTAGTCGATATTTACGTCCGTTTATCCCGCTCCTACCCCCGAACTATCTTAGCGCCACTACACTACACATGTCGCCGGTTCATGGTTTAATTTCGTCAATTTTAATCATATCGGAGTATATGATGTGAGAATGAGAATTTTCAATTGAAATCCCCGGATCTCGGTACGATACAGTAACCTTCGATTTTCAGATAGCTTGGTGAATGTTGCCTCCAATAAATTGAAAGGTCATCATACTCCACTAATGACGGGTCAACGTCCAATTTGATAATTATGTGAGAAAGCTAATGAGTAAAAAATCACGAGGTCTATAATACACATGCATAGATATTGTTCGAAAAAAATTAAATCGGTCGTCAAAATTCCTGTTATTAATTAGGAATAGTTGCTGTTCTATTCCAATGCAGTATTCAATCAATATATGTGATATGTTTGCCCCTTGCCAGGTTTGAAGCCATCTTCTTATTTCCTAATTCCAATTTTCTATTCTCGATATTTTCCTCGGAATGAATCCGGCCACAGCATTTGGAGAACACAAAATCTAATGACGTAGATTGAATCGGTGAAAGGATTTCTAAGTATCCTATATACAGATAAGGAAAATTCAAAGAGGAAACATCGTGGATTTACAATAGAGTTTTGCTAAATTTATGGAATAACAAGATTTACCCGAAGGCTGTTCAATGAAGTTCTCGAGATGGGAATAAAGAATCTGAATGCATAGATATCACTGTAGTCTAAACAATATGATTTTAAATAGTAAATTGCGCACGTACTCGAAGCAAGCTATTTTGCTGTTAAGTCACGTGTTCGTCATATGGTAATTCGTTACAATAACGGATAATTGTTCTTGAATAATCCTTGATTTCTAAGGAGTTGAGTATTGATCAAGAAAAATCACAGCAATACCTTTTTTGCAAAAATTCACTTCTTATAATTCCATGTAATTAGTGGAAGTCAAAACTGGACAATTGATTTGAAGTCAGATTGAGCTTCTCTCAATTCATTGGGACATAAAAATTCGGAGATTTTTATTTGCCGAATCCGTTCCAACTTACTGGATTCGTACATTAATGAGCTATATTGTGATTTCTTGCGAAACTTCAAATTCGTATCATCGTACGTTTAACAAGAATACGATAAGTTCTAAGAGAGCATGTTTACACCACGTGTAAACCATCGTGACCGCTGCGGAAAAGAGATACACAATTCGGGTATATTCTACGTCATATAAATATTTATCAGAAGAACAGGCGACTTATAGCATAATATAAATTTTGTATCATTTTTTGCCTCCAGCAAAGCTCCAGACTCATGGATCAGCAATAGTAATAAAGTAGGGCAATGGCTAAGAAGAATGATGTAATATGAATAGCTAGCAATTTACGAGCTATATCTTAAAAAAAAATCACTTTTTGTACATGTTAATTTTCTTATCTTTGATTATCTGCTGATACGTGTTTCATATACGCCTCCGCGCGATCTTCAGGTCCGGAAACGATTTGATAATGAATAATGGTTAATTACATATCTCGAAGAAATATCTCGGTTAAAAATTGTAATCTAATTAAAACTGCAATTTTTTATGTAACACACCTTACCTGTAGTATAAAAAAAAAAAATAGACAGTGGATTCATTATTCTCGCTGTCTGAAAATAACATACCTACTGTATTGCCCTTGGTTTCCCGCGATTCATTAGCCTGTTAGTTATACCACCAAATAAGGTTTCATTTCCTCGTATACAATTTGAATAACGCATGAATTTATCAATCCTGAGCTCTTGAGTCGTACGAGTTACTGTTTACAAGTACGGATCATTTGAAATTTACCTCTTGGAATTTACCAATTGCGTCAATCGAGTGAAAATTCCGATTAGATTGTATACGTGACCGATAGTTGGATGCACCATGCACGCAAGTGCAGTATATAGAAGAAGAGGAAAATGAACAGTTATTCTCACAACGAGGGAAAGGAAATGCCAGGTAAAATAATTACGTGTAAATTGAATCGCTATCAGTATTAACTAACAGCTCACCAGCGAACCTAATAGTCCAATCTCTCTGGTCAGTTCATGGCCAGATCTATAAACGTGTGGGAAATTACAGGTGGCCATTAATCACATCAAAGTTTAACGAGCTACTAACTGGTGATATAATTATTATTTTTTACGGTGAGATTAGGTACACCTGCCGTCTGAAACGAAAAATAAAAAAATTCAAAAAAAATTAATAATCAAATGCATAAGAGATGTTTTTTTTTTTTTTTTTTGCATATAAATTATACTATACGTGAGAAACATATCGACCCGAAAACAGTTCTATTTTTAAGCTTATTATTCAACCGGCATTATACGTATGTATACCTGCGTGAATACCAGAATCGTGGAAAGAATGGAAATTAGCTTCTTCGACATCCTTCGCAGTCTAAAAATGAACGTATTCGCCAATAATACCCGCATTCTAGCGAAATACCGCAGAATTCAATGTTACAGCTCCGTGCTAATCCTCGACATAATCTCTAATTCAAAAACCGCGTTCGTTGACTTTTTTTCCTTATCGAAATTTCGTAACAAGAATTCAAGGTTCCTTATTTTCCTCCATTCTCCGTCTCCTCGGTTACACGCAAGTTTTTGCTTAGCCATTGGTATGTTGTTAGCGTCGTATCAAAAACCGCTTTTGAGCGAAAAAGGAGCAAAAAAAATTGCAGATGTGAACGGTGAGCTCTAAAATATTCAGACAGCTAGAATAAAATCTTGCGATATCTTAATCCGCAGAAAGTATGATACAAAATTAATCTGATAAGTGACTGCAGCGGATCAAGGAAACAATCACAGTAGTTTCATTCTTTTCGTTATTATCTTTCATCGTCTTCTCAATCATCCTGAAGATCTAAGGATTAATTGGAATATAATGACGAAGGGGAAGAGATGAGTAGATGCGGTTTAATGAGAGGTGAACAAATTTCCCTGATTACTTATTATACCCGGCGCGAGAAAAAAAGAAAAAAAAATGTTGATAAACCTTACATAACTCGAAACGTGATGACTATAACATAACTGGTATATTATACATATGTCATTACGATATTGCATAAGAATTTTAAAGCGTGACCCAGCCGTAATCCGTTATCGCTTCAAGCTCGTGTTACGTTATTAATAAATAATGAGCTACTAATTATGATTATTCATACTCCTTCCGTAAATTGGTGATACCTATAATGATAATCATATCAAAGCGATGAACGAACTTGCCGCGCGTTTACGTATGTCATGCTGCATATTTCACAGGCGCTGGTCTATTCTGACTATATTCTTGCATGTCCTAGAAATAAAGGCCTGCATTCATTTATTGCAAGAGTTAAAATACGAGCCTTGTATACTAACAAGCCATTCACTCAATGCACATGACACCAATAACTTCGATTTAAGATTACACATACAAGGTACGTAATAGGAAGGATAAAAATAACTGTGACTTGTCCACATATGTATAGTCACAGTACTCGATGTATTCATTCTGGCCTGATTAGTACAGATTTGAATTTGAAAGAAGTCAATCCTCTCGGACCCTTTGTGTCCATGCAAATTTGACCTACTACTTTTTTCGGAACGATAACACCGATGAGTTTATCACCTACCATACAAAGCATATAGTAGTTACTAGAGGCAGAAGTATCGTACTAATAGAAATGAAAATTCGCCGCTATTCAAATCGCGACAATGCTTAGAATCTAAAGACACGAAGTAAAACTCTTCTGGTTAACGTTGAAAAAGTAATAGTTGCAGGTGTCTATTTCTACGTTCGTTTATCATCGCCGAATTCTAAGATGAAAAATGAAATTTTTATGAAACTTTCGATGTAGAAACAATCGCAAAGAAAATGAGTACGCAAATGCGTGTGCAAAATCGAATTTCTCACACGCAAAGTGTCAGAATCTCTGAAGCATTTTGTAGGCGTGCGCAAAATGCCTATTTAACACCTGATAGAATTTAACACCTAATATAATGGAATAACTCCCCGAAGAAGATCCTGAAGGCAGCCCGACATTTTCACAGATTCGGATGATCCAATTATGTCCGCCACGCTCGTAAAATTTGGACTCTGGTCATCGTCAGAGGACCAGAATTGGTTGAAAGACTTCCACTGGTACCCACCGGTGGGACAAAGCTTGGGGCTGAAAGTTGGTGCAGGTGGGAAAAATTTAGGGAACTAACAGTAGTTCTCTGATCCATCGTCTCTCGATCGTCTCTCAATTTCAATCTGAGAGGCTCGTGCGGGAAAATTCATATTATTGGATTTTGCAGATGAGTTTGTGACGGGGAATGAATGAAAATTCCATATAAAAGAAATAAAATTTACAGCTTTGGTGGCTTTTCAATGACACTTCATCGTTACTCACATGAGATACGATTTTTTTAAATTAAATGATTCATTGGCGCTACTGCAGGTATTTTTCATCAAGAGGCGATAGAATTGCATTTGAAGAATAGAATTTCTTGCATGAGGATCCCTGGGAGTATGTATACTTGGAAGTATACCTAGGAGGATACCCTGTACCTGGATTATGGAACGACTATATTTCTCCTTTTTCTTTCTCTTTTGGCTCTATCCTCGTCGAAAATATATTTGAGACACCAGCTGCATACCGATTGGCAGTACACCTTTCAGTTCAGTCAAAAGTGAACCTTTGTGGCTTGGCGTGCCTTCGAGGTGTCTCAGTCCTTTCAGATTGCATTATTTCGGAGAAAGATGAGCTACGACAAACGGTTTATAGATTTATCATTTAAGAAATGATACAGGGCTGAGCCAACTTGCATCTGAACATATCTCTTCCGTTTGTGCGTAACTTAAACACACTTGTGCAGTTTGATATTGAATAATCACGATGCTGGGAAAAAAGAACGATCAGTGCTTCCCGGCCATTATCCTCCTACTGATATCTATCGTGAACATCAATGCTGACCATAATGAATTGAAGAACGTCCACGTGGTGAGGACACATATAATTGTTCGCTTTTTATCGTTCCTTGATTTTTCCAGTCTGTTCTTTTTTTTATATTTTAACAACAATTTGTTGTAAAGTATATTATTGTATCTAGTTATGAAGTAAAGATCGATAATCTGGTCAGATTGTACCAGGAAATCTGTCTTTTTGACCAATTTTCGCTTTCAGATCTTCAGACATGGTGAAAGAGCGCCGGTTGGAATCTCAGAGGGTGAAATGTATCCAAAAGATCCTTACTTAAACTACAACTTTTTTCCCACCGGTCACGGCGGCTTAACCAATGTGAGTAAAGATAATGGGGTAAAATAAATCAAGAAGAAAAATGGAAAATTTGATATTCGTGTCGCTCGTTTAGGAAGGAAAGCTAAACATGTACACGCTTGGTACTTCCTTACGACTACGATACAACGACTTTCTGGGAGATTTCTATTATCCCGGAATCACGAGAGTGCGATCAACGGAGCGCGACCGGACAATGATGTCCGCTCAGCTGGTGAACGCAGGACTCTGGCCACCACCAGAAGCCCAACGTTGGAAAAAGGATCTACTTTGGATTCCAATTCCTTACGGTATGGTTAATCCCTACAGTTTCAGTCCTTCGGTTTCCGTATCTTTTTTTCAACCCGGTGCCAACCAATGTTCATAATCTACTCTTGAAACTTCTTCACGTGTGTATCAAGAGCTTTGCAATATTTTGGTGGTTTCAGAGTACGTGAAATCTGATACGGATAGCCTGATGTTTTCCTATAAATGTCCCACGTATAAAGCTGAGTACCAAAGGGTCTTCCACACTGACGAAGTGCGAAAACTGATAGAACCACACCTGGAGTTTTTCGATTATCTGAGCGAGTACACCGGTCAAAATATCACGAGGCCCCAACAAGTGTTTTTTCTTTATCATACGCTTGAGTCTGAGGTATAGTACACATAAACTTACAGTATTATTGGACATATTAAATTTCGTACCTTTTCATTACGATTTACTTGTTGTTGCAGGCGAACAGCAACTTGACAATTCCATCCTGGGCGGAAGGTTTTTATCCAAACGGAGAAATGTACAACGTTACCCTACTGGAATACGAAATCAGCAACTGGGGAGATCTCCTCAAAACGATTTACGGCGGGCCTCTTCTTCGCGATATTTTGCAGGACTATAAAAATCTGATCGATGATACGTTGCTGATCAAATCGAGTCCAAGGATCACATTATATAGTGGTCACGATAGCAACATCGCCAGTGTGCTGAATATTCTGGGTCTCTGGACACCCCACGTCCCTGACTTTAGCTCAGCGATAATGTTCGAACTCTACTTGAACAATTCTACCAATGAATTTGGGATTCAAGTAAGAAAGCAATTTTTGCCTCTGATTATAAAGAATCGTATTTGTTAACCTTGTATCTAATTATGTCCCGCACAGATTCTCTATTATCTTGGTAAATCCGGGAAGACTATTCCTCTGACTCTACCTGGCTGTACGCAGATATGTCCAGTCAAGAAATTTTCCAAGCTACTATCAAACTTGATACCGGACAACGTTGACGAAGTTTGTGGAATGAAGATCCAGAAGTCCGTAGAAAATCGCAGCTCCTCTGTATCGCTGCAGTCTTCTTTATGTATTACTCTACAAGTATTGATTCTGCTTGAAATGACACGAAAAGAATAGTGATTTACGAATAAGGGACGTTTCCTAATGAAGAAAATGTTGAAGAGCATTCAAATTCGTGAAAAAGGAATCACTTCTTGCTACCGGAAACAATGAATTATTACCATTAACATTTTTGATCGAATCATCTTTCGCACAGATTCTCTGCTATCTCGGCAAATCTGGAAAGACGATTCCTCTGACCCTTACCAAAATCTTGATCAGTGAACCAATTCCCTCCAAAACCCGAGTCCATGTATCCTTCGGATCCTCGAGAATCAGGTAATCTACGACTTCCATACAAACGGAAGATGCCTCGCACATCTCGAGGAGTTGTGATGTTACTGGGCTGTGACCTCGACCCTAGGCGACGATGATCACACGATACATATTATCGTCAACTATAATTATCAATTTGAATATAGAGCACATGCATCACCACATGTACAGAATTTATTTTATCTTTGAGGGAACTGATGTTACATATTTTTCAATTGTTACAAAATTTCCGGATTTCAATAAAAAAAATGAATACATATAGGTACTCTTTGAAGTGTGGCTGATATATCCAGAAAAAATCATCTTCCGATCAGTTCGTGCTCATGACTAATTAACTGACGCCTAGACTATAGCCGAGTTGAACGGTGCCACGATTACATGATCGTGGTAATAAATTTTTAACGGAAGTACAACATCATCATATTAAATATAGGTAGTTTTTCCTGATTTCCTCAAAAGCTCCGATACCTTGCAGAAGATTATTAATTCGAATTTCAATAATGAGTCGTTAATCTGCAGCAGCGACGCAAGAAAGACTGAAACTTTTAGGAGCTACATGTATTTTGAAAATATCTGCGTAACAAACCAGTTCGAAAAACCCGCTATCAGTTTTATTATACAAGACGAACGGTTTGGTTCTATAAATATAGTGAATCTTATTCGACGGCCCGTTTAGAATATGCTTTGAATGGCTTATGTTAGTTGTCTCAGCTCGCATAGCTGCGATGAAGAAAGCTACGGAAGCCAGTTTATATATTTGCCATTGAACAAACGATACAGAGCTGCAGAGCCAACTCGACATTCAAATATATTTATCATTTCCGTAACCCTGAAGTACTCGCGTAGGTACAGTTTAGTGAATTCATTGCGATGATGGGTATAATAAACGGTCAGTGCATGTGCATCCATGGCATCATCCTTCTTCTGATATTTATCGCCAATGCTGAATGCGATGAATTGAAAATGGTCCACGTTGTAAGTGTGCATTGTAATTGTTGAATTTTATCCATATTATTCCAGCTCTTTCAGTATCGGGCTTTAGTTCATTTGAAAAACGTTTGAAGCGTTCTATCTAGACACGGTTGCATAAGCGGAACGCAGATTATATTCCAATATCAAAAGATCTTGGAACAACTAAATCGCCAATATTCGTATTGATACAACCTTCTTATTAAGTGCAAGTTGATCTCTCATGTGCGTCGCACAGTGGATCGAAGTGAATAAAAATTTGGTGACGCGGAAATTTTCGTAACTATGGAGTTTTGATACAATATGAGTACTCCACGGTAGAATTATGTTCTCTTCAAAATGAACCAGCTTATGATAACCGTGTGGCTGGAATTCTATCATTATTATCGCTATAAAGTCCAAGGTCTAAGAATTGGATATAAATAAATAAGCTAATGGAAATAACGTTTGGATACAGTTTAAAAGAATCGCGTAGGTTTACATATCTCAAACATGAATCGCGATATTTTTTGTAGCCTTGCAAGTCATGTCCATACGATTTTGGACCCACGTTCTACCCTGATTTTATTTTTTTTTCTTACTTATAATGATAGTCACTATAGTGAGAATAGCCATAAACAATCATTTTTAATAGGGATTTAATAAAAAAAATCCATACGGCCGGCTTTTTCTAAATTGCGCTCCACTGTGCGCCATGTAAAAAATACCCCACAAAAACGTAGCCATAGAATTATTAAAAACATTTGACGAATGATCGGCTAAATAGATAGTTATGAAATGAAGTTCAATTAGACAGTCAGAATTTTTCAGGAAATCTATGGCTGCTGCAGAGACAAATTCTCATTTTCAGATCTTCAGACACGGTGAAAAAACACCGACTGGAAAAGACATCAGTGAAAAGTATCCGAAGGATCCTTATTCAAACAAAACTTTTTTTCCCGAGGGTCGTGCAAGTTTAACCAATGTAAGTCACGGGGCAACGTGAATGGGGAATAGAAGTGAAGAATTTCATTAATCTCACTTCCGTTACTTATCAGAATGGCAAACTAAGCATGTACATGCTTGGTACTGCCTTACGGCAACGATACAACGAATTCCTGGGAGATATTTACTACCCCAGAGTCGCGAGGGTTCGATCAACGCAGGCCGACCGGACAATGATGTCCGTTCAACTGGTGAACGCAGGCCTCTGGCCACCGTCAGAAGCTCAACGTTGGAAAAAGGATCTACTTTGGATTCCAATTCCTTACGGTATGGTTAATCCCTACCGTTTGAGTCCTTATACGCTAATATAGCTTTGCAATGCTTTGGTGGTTTCAGAATACGTAAAGTCTGATACGGATAGTCTAATGTTTTCCTACGGATGTCCCACGTATAAGGCTGAGTATGAAAGGGTCTTCCACACTGACGAAGTGCGAAAACTGATAGAACCACACCTGAAGTTTTTTACTTACCTGAGTGAGCATTCTGGCGTAAACATAACGAGGCCTCAACAAGTACTTTTTATCTATGAGTTTCTCGAGGCCCAGGTATACATTTGAGATCAGAGTCTTGTACATAATGAATTGCGTTACCTCTGTGAAATTCATATAAAATTGTTGTCTTAGGTGAACTATAACTTGACAATTCCGTCCTGGACGGAAGGTTACTTCCCAGACGGAGAAATGTACGACGTCACTTTATTGTCATACGATATCGCCTCCAAGGGCGATCTACTCAAAAGGATCTTAGGCGGTCCTCTTGTTCACGATATTTTGCAGGACTATGAAAAATCGATCGAGGATACTTCGCCGAGCAAATTTAGTCCAAAGATCACATTGTACAGTGGTCACGAAAGCAATATTGCCAGTGTGCTAAATACTTTAGGTCTCTGGACACCCCACATCCCTGACTATAGCTCAGCGTTAATGTTCGAACTGTACTTGAACAATTCTACCAACGAATTTGGAATTCAAGTAAGAAATTAGTTCTTGCCGCCGGAAATGATGAATTAGTATCATTAACATTGTATCTAATCATCTTTCGCACAGATTCTCTACTATCTCGGCAAATCTGGAAAGACGATTCCTCTGACTCTACCAGGCTGCACGCAGGTATGTCCGATCAATGAATTTACCAAACTACTTTCGAACGTGATACCGGACGACGTTGACAAAGTTTGTGGGATGGAGATTAAATCTGTAGAAAATCGAGGCTCCACCGTATCCCTACATACCACTTTGTTCATTACCTTACAAACATGGATTCTACTTAAAATGAGATGAAGAAAATAGTAATTGGCGATTGATGGACGCTTCGTGCTGAGGAAAATGTCGAAGAGGATTCGAATTATCAGAAAAATGTATTTTGTCTGCTGATAATCGGGCATCTTGTTACTTCACGTACCTATATATATATGAATATTAACCAATCGCACACAAAGTAATTTATTGTTATTTTTAAAATAAAATTAATAAATGTTCACATACACATGAATCGCCGCAGCATTATTGATTGTTTTATTTAGTCGCACATTCATGCCTGTCACCTTCATACAGCATACTGATCGCATGAAACGCCAGAGGTCATCGTTACATATCTTATCTATGTTCCAAATTACATATTCACTACTGAATAACAGCCCATCAAACAGCGATAATGTACTAATTCCTAAAGCATAAACTAAGTGTATTTCAAGTTCATGCAACGGCGAGATAGACTGCATTCGAGCAACTTAATGCGATCACGATTGAATGGACGATACGTTTTCGATGTGATATTATCGAATTGAAACATACACAATTTGTATTGGTTTCCTCAGTCGCTGTCAAAACTGCGGTACATTTCTGTAGACCAAATCAGGTGGCTAATGTCGAGTCCAGATTGATGCTCGTGAATAAGTGTTTTTGTATTTTTAGCTGGCATTGCTGACACTGCAGTTGCTTACGAAGTCAGTATACATATATCTTATCATTTAACAAACAATGCAAAGCTCTGCGAACTTTGCATCTGAAGATGTTTTCGTATCATTTCAACTCACTCCTTCCCGTTTCAAATGACCTAAATAAAAATTTCTATTTTAGTATGAACACAACTTAGAAGAGACACAAATAGTATACCGATGTTTGTCTTTTCTAAGTTGCATTCATACTCAATCATGCTCATACCAAGTTTACACTATACCTACTATTTGTTACCGTGTAAAAAATGTCCAACTGACTATTGTTCAATATTTCGTCAAAGATGTGTTAGAAGATATGGTTATGAAGTGAAATGCGAAATGCTAGTCAGATTTTTTCAGACCATCTACTTTTTACACTGACAAATTCTCGCTTCTAGATCTTTAGACACGGTGAGAAAACGCTGGCTGAAAACCCGGAACGTAGAACGTATCCAAGAGATCCTTACTCTAACTACATCTTTTTTCCCGAAGATCATGCTGCAACTCAACAAGTGTTTTTTTTTCTTTATCATTGGTTGAATTCTGTGGTACACAAACGATAGCGATAAGTGTACCGCCCGATGATATGCAACCGAGGCAACATCTTCTTTTGAGTTGGCAATACCCTAGGCAATAGTAGATTTCTATTTTATGGGCAATAGCTGACTCGAGCCCCTAAGACGAATTAAAAATTCAATCTGTCAAAGCGTCAAAACATCAAGACGTCAACCTACATAAACTACATCCAACGCATAAATCATTTTCAATAAGGATAACCATTCAATCATTTATTCAACAATTTTATTTATTAAGCATAAATAAAAATAAATAATAATAATAATAATAATAATTTTAAATATACACTACATTGAGAATAGGGTAAGCCTAAGGGACGAATGCTGCGCCCTATTACACGCAACCCGCGGATCATTATATTATTCAGCTCATCTTAGTTCCGTAGTTCGTCACCCGGTGGCGCCACCGGCGTAAACTGACCTACTCAACGGCGTCCTTGCCCCTCTCGCCCCACTCAAGGCCGCTCAAGGCCGTCAAGGATGGGGAGTGCACGCGAACCGGTCTAACCGGTTTCAGTGGCCTTCGTGGCGCCGACGAGTGAACAGGTTTGTGACGTAGTAGACGTTCTTGGGAAAACTTACGCGCCGAGTTGACCAACGTGCGAGAAAATGATTGACAGGAGGTACGCCGCGTCGTTACGAGTTGAGGAGGCGTAAGTTTTTAATATTCCGATCACCATTTTATCATAACCATAAATAATTATGAATTTTCGCCTTTTAGTAGAGAAATATTTGAATAATGAGGATCAAGGATTGAAGGTTTTTAAATAAATACAGGTATAAATTACTGTAGAATTAATTATAGGCATCGCATTTATTTTTCAAACATCTTACAGACTTCAATATTAGTAATAAATTACTTAAGGTGCTGCCGGACGCAATTTCACCGAACCTGACCAGAGCTGCCAACATCTTTAAAAAAGGTGCTATTAAACGGAATATCTCTGCCTAGGCACCGAAATCAACGAAACAAAATGCCCCGCGCAAATTCAGGCGCGACTACGAACACATACGGCCCAAAACATGTCCGTTTTGAGTTGAAATAGACAAGTTATCCATGTAAAACGCTTATTTTTTACACTTGGCGATTTTCTATCGCTGGAATGATGGTGAGTTAGGGTTTTTTGAGGTGTCGGTGACGCTTCCGAGATGGCGTGGCCCACGAATCTACGACTCGGATCACTGTTCGATAAATTGGAAAGAATCGAATCAAACCTAACCTAACGAAGGTGAATATAAATGACGTAATGTATACCACCACTGTATTTTGTTGATGCACTTACCAAACGTTATGGCTTGGTTAGTCTTCTGTGTATCCTGATCACAATAACAACATTCTATGACAATTTTAGAATACACGCATATTTATCACTGACAGCTGATTTTGTCCAATTTATCGAACAGTGATCCGAGTCGTAGATTCGTGCGCAACGCCATCTCGGAAGCGTCACCGACACCACAAAAACCCTATAGAAAATCGCCAAGTGTAAAAAATAAGCGTTTTACATGGATAACTTGTCTATTTCAACTCAAAACGGACATGTTTTGGGCCGTACGTGTTCGTAATCGCGCCTGAATTTGCGCGGGGCATTTTGTTTCGTTGATTTTGGTGCCCAGGCAGAGACATTCCGTTTAATAGCACCTTTTTTAAAGATGTTGGCAGCTCTGGTCAGGTTCGGCGAAATTACGTCCGGCAGCACCTTAAGTATGTGAAAAACGAAATCAACACCAATTAAACAGAATTCAGAAAAATGATGTGACAATTTTTTTGAATCACAATGACTTGCGACACACAAAAAGAAGATTTTTGGTCAGATATCTCAATTCTCACCTCTAGACCTCATATTTCTGGACCCGAGTCATTCCCACAGTTCCTATTCAGGTGCATCAGATTTTTCTCATCTCTTTACCCACAGGTCGTACTTTCTTCTGTCATAAAAGTAAAATGAAAATAAGAGAAATTAAGAAATGATAGATATTGATTTCCCATATTATGTATCGTGTATATTCAAGGAGGTTGTAATTCGTAAAAGAGAAATGAATAATTGTATTTGTTGATCTGAAAATTCGTCCGAAAATGGCGAAGAATGGAAGTTTAGTAGAAATAATGAATGTATTCGATAACCGAACTTAGAAACAAAAATTAAAAATGTTACATAATTAGAAATAATTTTCTGATTAATGCGGTTTACCTGTTATTCGATTTATCGGAGATTCAAGGGTTAATGAAAATGGCTAAAATATAAACTAAGGTTAAAAAAAAAAAAAAAAAAAAAACAGCAAGCAAGCTAATATCAGAAGAACGAAGATAGAAATAATTTGAAAAAAAAAAAAGCAAATTTAATAAAGGAAAACGAAGAATCCACAAGTCGACAGGCCCAATGACAAAACGAGGGCTAACAATAATCCCTAAACAACGAAAGCCTCTCACCTTAATCCTCTCCCGGCCAGTCCAATTTTAGTCATCCAACGTAAACAAGTCCATAGTTCAACCTATTCAGATTCTCCAGATTGGCGAACGTTTCAAATCTCAGTCTCCTGATCCTTCATCAGCCTTCGGAATCTCATCCAAAGCCCAACTTATTCAAACTGCCTAGTCGACGCGCGTATACTCAGCCCAGCCACCTGGCGGGCCTAAACAGAGTCCGAGAACAGGAAAACGTTAAGAAGAGAACCTATCAGAAATCTCAGAACATCCGGAATATACCAACATAACGAAAATATAACATTCATTATTATTATTATTACATCCTTTATTGACTTATCACCCTTTCGGGTATGTAGTCTAATATACATTCATTGCTGCCTCTGATAACAGGTTAAGCACTGGATCAAGAAGAAGAAGAAGAAAGAAAACTGAGGATTCCCTTACATGTCAAGTTTCGTCGGTAAATCGCAGCTTTATCGACAGTATATGTCGGCAAGAAAGTAACGTCACGCCGACAGTGTATATCGGCATGAGTGCGTTTAGTAATACCGACATACACAGTCCGAAGGAATGAACCTACCCGGCTTCCGTACAAATGGTCCAAATTGTCTTCTGCCTTGTCTCTTTGTAGAACGTAACCTCAATTGAATGAACGATATACACTACAAATAAAGATATAGATTGAGGATTTATTGACAAAATGAAGGTGAAGGTGTTGACGAGAAATCCCGACGATTATATGAGAGAAACTAAACGAGATATTCACAAAGGCAAGAGTAGCACGTTGTTTTCCGTAACCTAACCTAACAGACACAACATAACCTTAATAGAACCTAACCTAACGAAGATAGTTTTTCGATTGTTTTAACTCAAATTTTCATGAAATATTGATTTTTTATTCGATTTAAGGTTAGAGTAAGAGATTCTAATTCGCTTTCTCAAAAGTTGTGAATTTTTTTGAGACGTTATTGCACATCTTCAAAGCTCGAAATTGTTCATTAACAAAACTTACAATACCTAGATGACGAATGATTCCGGATTTTAAATTGTCCGATTATTTCCAGTTCCTAGGAACTACGACCCAGCTTTGCATCCGTTCGAATCATCCAGAGAGTACACAAGGGCATTAAACGCAGTAAAATTAGAAAGAGTATTTGCAAAACCGTTTATTGGAAGTCTAGACGGTCACAAAGACGGAGTATCATGTCTCTCCAAGCACCCTTTAAAGCTGTCGGCTCTTTTGAGCGGTGCATTTGATGGAGAAATCAAAGTGTGGAATTTGCCTCAGCAAATATGCGAGCGTTCGTTCCTTGCCCACGACGGAATAGTAAGAAGCATCTGTTTCTCACCTAGCGGAGAAAACTTCCTTACAATCGGCGATGATAAAACGATAAAGACTTGGAAGGCTGAAAGTTCGGTAACAGGAGAGCAAGAAGATCCGATAAACACTATCGTCAGCAAGGCGAGTTACCGTTAATCAAATAGTGTAAAAAATTTATTTATACATGTTAATCTGCGATTGATTCCACAGAATTATTGTTCACGACTGCGACTGGGGTTTCTGCATCCTTTGAAAAGGTCAAGGACTTTTGAATCTCGTTACATATGTCCCCCAGGACACTAGATGCCCCAATTCTGAAAAGGCTATTATTCAGCCATTCGTTGCCAAGCTCTTCTTTAATTAAGACGAGCCACTGCAGAGATTCTTTCCAAGTTTTTATCCCCCCAGCTGGTTTAAAGCCGATCTGAAAACAGAGGGAGCTTATGTATTCTCGCTTTACTCCTTAAACAATTCTCTCACCTTAATGCCGGTCCGTTGATGATAATCTCTAATCGCTCTGCACATAACAATACCCACAGCTAAAGTAGCGTTCACGGTTTCCTTCCCGGTTGAAGTCTTTATGAAATCTGATCCAGCAATTGCTGCGATAATAGAAGCTCTGTAGACGTCTTTTAGATCGAAGAGTTCTCCAGTAGCTAAAATAGTCTTCATTCTTGCCTCCCCGCAAGCTTCTCGCATCGCTTTAATCTCTTTGTACAATTCTTTCCATTGATGAGTCAAGGCTAATGTACGATTTATAACGACGTCGATTTCGGTCGCTCCGCTCGCTACAGCGTATCTTATTTCTGCCAGTCGAGTTTCCAAAGAGTATTGACCACTGGGAAAGCCAGTTGCGACTGAAAACATAATTATAAACATATAATTCAATGCCAATTGATTTCTTTAGCTTTAAAATCCGTACCGCTGGCTATATTCACACTCCCTAAAGCCTCAAGACTCTCCAATGTCTTCACAACGTCCTGAACTCTCGCAGGATATACGCAAACAGCGGCTGTAGATATTGGCTCCGACCATTCGAAGGGTAAATCAAGGGGCTTCACTGCCTAAAAGAATCACAAATATTTTCGAATAAAATTTTGTAGCTCGTCGATATTTCTGCCAACAGTTTAGTTTACCTTTTTAGTAAGTCTTTCAACACTTGCTAAAGTATCGTCGCCTCCTAAGGTCGTCAGATCTATACAAGTAACTGCTCTGATGAGCCACGCTACTCGATTGTATCCGTCGATCCCCTCTGCCTTCTGAATGATCTGCTTCACCCTAAGATTCGCCGCTGGTTCATTGAAGTAGATATTTTCGTAAAGTTCTGTTGAAGAACAGCTTTGTTTATTGCCTTATTTCGAAATCCTGTGATTCGGTTACTCGCAGACTAGTTAATACGCAGAATAATCCCCCTTCTCTCAGAAATTAATCATTCCAAAGGAAAAATTGAAGCGATTTTCTTACCGCCGTCAAACTCTAAGCCGGGATTCCTCTCAGTCATTTTAATCAACACGAGAAATGTGGCTGTAAAATAATGGCCGTGTTGGACTGATATCAGTATGTTGTTACTCGGCTTCTCTTATCTCCTAAATGGTCACACCACATTACTCGTGCTACATTATAGACCTCTGTCGGCTGATTAAACTTAAATGGCGTCAAGGCGGGAGTTTTGAAAACCATGTTATAGTCTCAGTAGCCAAAGTGCACCACAAACTTTACTCAATATCAATTCTGTTCAATGTACAGACGGTGCTAACAGGCCTCACTCACCATAGAAAAAATCCCTTGTTTGCTACCTGTGGCGAGATTTGTCAAATATGGGAAGAGAGTAGAAATGAACCAGTGAAGACTTTGAAATGGGGAGTGGACAGCTTACACGATGTGAAATTCAACCCTATTGAAACTAACTTGCTAGGTAAATGGCTAATGGTCATAATGCGTAGCGGATCTGATCAATTCCCATAATCTACTCATGTTCATATCTTTTACAGTCGCCTGCGCCAGTGATAGGAGTGTGATTTTATACGATACACGTGAAACAGGCCCGCTTAGAAGAGTGATCATGAAGCTAAGAAGCAATAAGATATCGTGGAACCCAATGGAAGCCTTCGTCTTCACTTGCGCAAGCGAGGATTATAAGTAATCCTTCATAATGTGACCTGAATTCGCGATCACATGCAGAATTTTACAACTTTCAATCCATTTTCAGCCTCTACACATTCGATACTCGGAAACTAAACTCCCCTGTTAATGTCCACATGGATCACGTAGGAGCGGTAGTCGACATTGACTATTCTCCTACCGGTAAAGAGTTCGTGACTGGAAGCTATGACAAATCTGTGAGGATCTTTGACGCGAGCAAAGGTCACTCACGGGACGTTTATCACACAAAACGAATGCAGAGATTGACTTGTGTGGGATGGTCTCTTGACGATAAATACATTATGAGCGGTAGCGACGAGATGAATATCCGAGTGTGGAAAGCTAGGGCGTCTGAAAAGCTGGGAGTGGTCAGTTCCTCCCTAATAAAATTGAATCGTTTGATTATCTCCCGTCTCTTACAGCTCATCTCATTGTCTCTGATCTCTTTGGTTTAGCTAAGACCTAGGGAAAGGGCAGCCCTCAATTACAGCGAAGCTTTGAAGGAGAAATTTGCCAGTCATCCTAAAGTACGGAGAATTGCTCGCCATAGACAAGTCCCAAAACATATCTACAACGCTCAGGCAGAGCTTAGAACCATTAGAGAAAAAGTTAAACGGAAGTAAGTATAGAGAAGATGTGTTTAGTATTAATATTATTTAAAATTGTTATATAATCAGTTTATTAAACAATATTGTCTATTTTTTTCAGGGAAAGCAATCGTCGCACTCATTCAAAGCCTGGTGCAGTGCCATTTGTTGCTGAGAGATCGAGACACGTTGTTCGTGAGGATGAATAAACTTGATAATGTGTTAAAATTTGATAGAAATATCGAAAATGCTATTTTAATTAAAAAATTTATTTTTTAATTAACTAAGCTATGAATTATTGCTAAATAAAGGATTCGAATGGATATTTTTCACTGTTTCAAATCTTCGTATTGCGTATTATCAATTTGTCGATTTATTTGTAATAAATAATTTTATTGTTTAATCATACAACGAATTCATAATAATATTATTATTCTTATAATATTACAAACCTCAAGCAGTGGTTTATCATTTCTTTCAGCCTAATATAATATCTCACAGCAGTTTCTCTTTTCCCTATTTTGTATTTTTTGTATTTTTTTTTATTTTAAATTCTCAGTTTTTTGTTTTCAATTTTCTCATCTTCTTTATCGCATTACATATATTCGAATCTTGTTTTTTTACTTTTTATTCTTGTATGTACGAAAAAAAAAAAAATTATGCGCGTGTCGTAACAAACTGCCGTAAAATATCGATAAATTTGATGTATATACTATATGTTGATTCAATATAAGTTTCTTATTTTTCCATACTCTAATAAACTCAACTGCTCAGAAGTATCATTGTATCTATATAGTAATATATATATAATATATATTATACTAGCTCAGTTTAGGGCGATTAAAGCGGTTTTTTCATTTTTCATTTTTCATTTTTCATTTTTCTTTCTTCTTTTATTCGTTTTTCTTATTATTCTTTCAAACTTAGGTAATATATTCTTATCGTCTGACCCCATCTTCTTTCTATGTATACAAGACTAGGTTTTATATTTTATTTATTCTTTTTCGATTTTTCTATTCCTCCTCGCCGCGTTAATGTCTTTTCAATATTTTTTTCTTATCTATTAATTTTACATTTTCTGTTATCCTTTTATTTTCTTTTCTTTTCATTAATCATCATCATCATTATCATCATATGACTTACTTAAGTTTAAATCAAATTAACGTTATAACTAATTTCTCGTATATATAATTAACATAATAATTAATTATTATTTATAATTTATATATATATACAATATAAACACATTTACATCAATTTTTGACAACATACTACCGATTATTCCGCACTGTAATATGGATGGGTAGGTATAAATTGTATAAATTTTTTTTTATACTCTTAGTTATCATTCAATCATTCTCATACTCTGCGTAATATATATACCTAATACGGCACATATATATATTTTTTTTTTTCATCTAGTATGTATCGAGTAATCGCACAATTTTGCTCAATACTAATTATCAAGAAAGTCACGCAATAGTCTTTACACCTTCTTCGTAATAGTATAATTCCTTCTTTATCGCATAATGACTTTACGTTTTATTTACCCATTATAGAGAAAATAATTATATCACTGATATAACATCATTCTCTTTTAATTATTCATCAGTTAGATCCTTGCATAATTCATCATTCTTCCTTCCTACGATTTAAATATTCACTATTCTTTTCATCGAACCCTTGTATCTCCATTAATCACGAATAAAAATAATTAAAAAGTTCATTCAACGTGATATATAGCGACAAGGATCCTCATAGAGTTTCGATCTCTAGTTAAGGCCCATCCCTAGTCGCCCACCTCCTTTTGGTCGAAATGTGTTACATTTCGATTATTATCCGGGCCCAGGCGTCGAAACTGCAAAAAACAGATGCTTAGCGCAATTTCTATTTCAATTCCGAACACATACGTCGAAAAAAATGTTCGTTTCGTGCGAAAATAGAGTCTACAGATCGATTTTACATTGTTACGAAATTATTCGAATTCGGATCGATTTTACATTGTTACGAAATTATTCGAATTCGGATAATTTCGTGACAATGTAAAATCGATCTGTAGACTCTATTTTCGCACGAAACGAACATTTTTTTCGACGTATGTGTTCGGAATTGAAATAGAAGTTGCGCTAAGCATCTCTTTTTTGCAGTTTCGTCGCCTGGGCTCGGATAATAATCGAAATGTAACACATTTCGACCAAAAGGAGGTGGGCGACTAGGGATGGGCCTTAATAGGACGAAAAATCTCTGCAGAAATTATTCGGATGTTAATTTTCAGTTCGCAAATCATCGTAGTAAGTAGATGCAATAAGGAATCGAATTAGACGTTTAAGTCTGCCATCATCTTCCGAAAATCTGCAAGCGTGTTGTAGTCAGGGTCAGAATCAATGTCTGCAAAATCCTTGTTGGAATCGCTCTTTACAAAACTCGGATTGTAACGACTGAGGGATAAAGGACACGGCAGAAGTTCCGGCATCACAGAATGATGCGTTATCAATGCAGTCAGGGTCGTAAATTCCTTGGTAAAGCCCTGTAACGAAAGAAAAGAGTCGTCAATCTCAAATTGGAACACAAAAAAAAAAAGAAAAAAATACTTTTCATTAAATAATCAGATAAAAAATCGTCACCTTGATTTTGTATCCTTTGTTAGTCCGCATGATCAGATAATGCGCTATTCCACTTGGCTGAAATTCGCGTGGTACCCTAAGCGACAAAGCGTAGCATCCTGGTTTGCTTGTACTTTCCCTTACCATGAATGCACCTTCTGGTTCTTGGCTGAGAACTTCGAGCGTTATTTCTCTGCGAAAAAAAGAAGAGGCCCTCATGTAACATATATTCGTTAAAAAAAAAAAAAAAATTGATATAATATAACATGACCATGCTGGGACCTACCTCGGAATTCCTGCTTGAAACCATGGAGCTTTACGAAGCTCGCTTTCCTCAGTGCGATTATTCAGGCTGTCTGTTCTCTCAGGTAAAGGCGGTGGCGTCGGCGTCGGCGTCGGTGTCTGGGTCGGCGTAGATCCGTGTGTACTCCCATCAGGTGGAACGGAACTCCCGGATGTACTGATCTGCGATCTTCTCTTGGACTTGAATTCGGTTTCAACAACAGAATTTGGTGAGTTATGACTAATCCTGGGGAAAATAAAAAGTTCTAATCGTAAAATATACACGTAATGAGAGACAGCAGCCCAGCGTCTCTCCCATAATTAATGCGCATATCGATAAGCCATGTATTCGAAAATGACAAGTTAATTGCCATCGGGATAAAAAAGCCCACCTGTTGTTCTCTGCGTTGAAATTTTTCGCGTTTATTGATGAGTTTATGTTATTGTCAAGATTCTCAGACGCGCATGTGATCTTGTTATAGCTAGTCCTCGTCCCTTCCGAATCGATAATTGCTTCATTAACGTATCCTCCGGACCTTGGCCTGTTCGTAGGACTGGTAGGTGTGCTGCCCCCGCTAACAAGAGGGCAGCTATCATCCTCACCGTTGATACTAAGGACATCACGACCCCCGGCAAGACCCATAGTCAGTCTTTTTATTAGGGGTGGTTTGTCCGTTAATCTTTTATACGAGTTTAACTCCGTTGGTGAATTGCTCTCGTCACTACTCGGCGTGCTTTGTTGCGAGAGACTCTTAGGCCCATCGTCATTCGTTATGGGACCCAATACGTTGTTGAAATTATGCGAGGGCCTCAGACCTGGGATTGAGTTTGGCGTCTGTGTGAAAAAAATCAACGATAATTACGAATCTGTATAGAATAGTACACATATTGTGTATCAAGGGCGGAAATAACTATATTGCGAGTGTGCTGCAATATGCGCTTTTAGCGGGCGGAAAATACTTGTCCGCCCTAGGGCCGCAAAGTTCTGTTTTGCGCCCGCTCAAGAGGTAGCAAAGGGGCATTTTCGGAGCAGGTGTTACAAAAACAATTTTCCTGCACGTGTGAGGGAACTCACTTTGACTGTTGATAGCCGTAATGTCGGAGACCCGGCACTACCGAGTTGCACGTTCATCTCCGCTGTGGAGGGTGGAACACCACCTCCACGTGGGGTTGGAGCCAGTACACTATGGGGCCAGAAAATTGTGCTTTTGTCTGTCGAGTCGCCGCCCCGCGCCGATTGTTTGTTCTGCAGCAGAAAGATAAGAGAAAGGTGATTTCGGTTTTTCGAGTACCTATATAAATGAATATTCAAGGATATAAAAGGACGATGTGAATAAGCGAGGTAATGAATGATCACGTCATTCTTCCGTACCGAATTTATCGTTCGTTCCGGTCGATCCTTACGACGTGATGGAGTCGGTTGGGGCGAGATCACCTCCTGGAGGATCGGCTGTCTCTGGAGTTGCGCCGCGTACGCCATACGAAATGCATTTCCGACAATGGTGTTCAGTTCCTCGGCCTAAGGGCAGATAATTTATTAATTAGCACATTACCTAGTGCATAAGAACAGGTGAATGAAGAATGGAAAGAAGAAAAGAAAAAAAAAAAATTATCGAACATGTACGTAATATTCAGCAAAAGTTCGGAGAGGATCAGTAAAAAGTATGCAGCGATGGAGGAAAGATCGTTGCACCTGCGTCTCGTCAAATCCTTAAGAGTCTGGTTATATTGGAGACGATGGAGGGACTGAAGGAGCCAAACACGTACACCGAAGGACTCCAAAAATTTGTAATTCTAGACACCTGCCAGATTCTGGGGGAATTCCTCAGTGTCCATGCAGTATAATGTGTCAGACGTCGAGCGATATATAGGTATGTATGTATGTATGATGGATATACGGATGTTTCAAAGATGGGGTAAATAAAGAAATAAAAAAAGAAAGAAAATACCGAGTCAAGATTTCCAGGTGAAAATTTACGTATTTCAAAGAAAAAAAATTTCTTTAAAATAATAATCCAAGTTCAAAATTCGTGTACTTAATTCCAGTAGAAATTTCGTATCCTTTGAACAGTTTTCGAACAAATTTTTTTCATACTATGCATATTATCTCAACAGAAACTTATTCCAAGTTAATATTTATTTGGAAAGAGCTGGCGAGGAGCCTAATTAGCCTTATTAGTTGTTCGAGCTACATAAGTCTTCATCATTGCATAAACTTCGTGTACTTTTTAAGTACACCTACTCTTTCGAGAACGGAGCAGGCAGCCAGCCTCTTAGACGTTAGCGTTTACCTGGCTTCTACAACGTAATTTCATTTGGGAGAGAGCGAGGGTGAAAAAAAAACGTAAAAAAAAGGAAAGAACGAAAAAAAAAAGAAAAAAATGGGCTGGGGGTTGAGAGGGATGATCGACGCGTCGGCAGCTGCTGACGAGGCGCGATATACTATACTGCAGGACAAACAGAGTATTATGACCCTGCCTGGTACATGTTGTTAGTTCTTCTTCCTTTTTTTTTTATTTTTGTTCAAATGGGATTATCCATTTGCGTTATCTATACAAGAGGGGAAAAAGAAGAAAAAAAAAACATTCCGATATGACCCTACAGAGGTTTGAGAATAATTATCCCGTTATAATTATATATATGTGTAATAAAAATACCTGCAGGCACGTCGACATGTTGGAATTATATTATTGCGGTTCTGTTAAGCGTGCATAAAATTTGTTCAAAAATGTAATATATTAGCATAATTTCATTTTCAGCACGTTGCATATAAAATTAGTTTCCTCGAATGAGAATACATTTCCATTTATAATTTAAGAAATGTTAATTCGCGACTACAAACAGCCAGAACGATCCGCGACGCTCCCCGGGGGGGTTCCTCTAGCTATAGGTAAGAGTGCACTTCGAAAGTTGTGTAGAAAGGAAAAAACAAGAAAAAAATTGAAAAAATAAAGAAAAGAAACTTAGCGGCGTTAACGTTCCTCCCCATTATCATCGGGCTGGCTACTAGGATATAAGTGTAAGTAGTGTTCGAGCCCATAAGGTACATGCATAATTTCTGAAAAAAAATTCCACCGCCCCCCATGATCCTTTTTCAACCCTGAGACAGGGTCGTAATTAAGACCACTCGAATCTTGGTCTTAAAATTCCACCTGAGCGACAGTCCTCGGATACCCTGAGGCTACTTTCTGTGTAGATATCTCTTCCCGTTGTTTCCCCTTGTTACACCGAGTGGTTTCAACCTCTTGGAGGGTTGCGGCTGTAGTAGGGTGTGGGAGACGCTCCAGAGGCCAGTATGAATCCGCGAGTATGTTTGCTCTAGGATGAAGGAAGCAAGGGCTTTTCTAAACGCAGACGCGAGTGGCTATTACACATTCAGGACGTATGTCTACCTACGCGTGGTGCGGTTACCTATCTACCTACAAACCTGCGTGTACCCACATACGTACGTATCAGAAGGAAGTCCGGCTCCCTCCCTGCAGATGGTATAGAAAAAGACAAACCAACAAAAAGGAGGCACCCGTTACCTTCAACCGCGGAAGAAAGTCTAGACGGTTTTATAACGCTCCGACTCCAAAACGGAAATATGAACCTGGCATGTGCATGGTCCTGAATTTTTATTCCTGACAATCTGTTAGGGACAAATACGTCGGGACCAAACTAATCGATTCCTGTTTTGTCGCATAGAATCGAGTCAGAGATCGTTCGGAGTTTGGGTTGGGGAGAAAAAAGAAAATATAAAAAACCGGCTATTAGGGACACTATTTTTTGCCCCAATGTTTCAGGGAGGGATTTCACCCCTGATGTTTTGTATCAGATAGTATAGGTATGATATGGGTATCGGTATGGTCGGGTACAGTAAGATGCTGCATCTCTGTTTGATGATCCGAAATGGTTGCTGCAGCGATATGCAGGGTATGGGACCGAGAATATATTAGCGTTTCTAACGCGCGCGCGGTTGGAGTCTGGAATTGCTCGGTTGGATAATTTTACAGTCGAAGAGGTTGAGGTCAAGTCATCCGCGCGGTCTGCAGGGGCGAAGAGGGATTCAGATATTTCAATTACGACCCCCTATCTCTACCTCTCGCCGTAACGCCTGGGCAGAAAACGGGTATAGGTATGAGTCTCGTCTGCTCCGCACCTCGTTATACCCATTCGAGAAACTATTTCACCGCTCGATGTAATGATAACTATCGAAATTTCTCATTACTAGAATTTTTCCATCAAAGAGTATTCCCGATTCACAAAACACCCTCATCCCCAAAAATCGAGAAGATATCACTCATAGTCTGAGTTCTTTCCATTCTCGAAATGCCATGCTATTCGCTAGGTACCCATTCACCTAATTTCAGCAATTTTTTTTTTAAATGGGAGGAATATGTAGCAACTGATGAAAGCAGACATCGTCATACATCGCACGTGTCTCGTTTATCGTTCGCCGATACTCATCAGTCTAATCATCACACTCCATGTAAGGTAACGAAACGAGAATTCTAGTACACAATAGGTAGTAGGTGGATGAATTGAAAGCTCGCGAATGAGCGTTGACATTAGAGAGCAGGTATACATCATCAACCCACTAAGTACTCGCGGATGTATGCATATGGATATATGGGTATATGGACGCACCTATACCCATACAAGTACTATGGGTAAGGGAGAGAACTGTGCGGAGGCGCAGGTGATGACGTTCCTTGATTGATTTCTCCGAGCCTCTGAATACTAAGACATTATTATACAAATGTATGTGTAAAATGGTGTGTGAGTATATGATATGTATACTATATATGTATGTAAGAGATGATTCTCAGCTGCGGACTGCTCCCTCGACTTGGGTAATCAGAACTCCTCCTCTCTTTCTCTAAGGTGCGATCAAGGGGGAGATTAGAGGACAACACCGCACCTGTCCGATGGGGCCCAACTAGGGTATCCCATTATCTCTTTCAAGGAGGTTCGGAATCGCGGCCAGGTGTTTTTGGCATTATTCCTGGTACCGTGCCAGGAAAGGGAGAGGGAAAAAAAATGAGAGAGAGAGAGAGAGAGAGAGAGAGAAAAAATGAGAAGATCAGGGTTTGGTTCGGTCTGGTTGGGTTTGGTTTGGTTTGGTTTGGTTTGGCTGGATCAGGTGAGGGACTATGGCTGAGGTCCTGCGAGCATGGACGTCGAGGACCGCGCAGCGGATGCTGGGCTCTGGCGTGACGGGCCACATTCCTAACATACCACGCGGTCACGGCCATATCTCCCGTTCCTACGCCCCAGCATCGCGGAGCGAGTCACGGGAAATGGAGAGAAGAAGAGAGCGAGAGAGGAGCTTGCGCTGAAAGCGACAGCGCCTAGTAGGTAGGTATACATAATGGATACATAGGCATATACACGTAAACACGTTATCGTGTTATGCCGATGTAGTACTACAGATACGCGCAGGATGTGGAGCGGAGGAATAGCGATAAGCAAAAGAGCAATGTTCCTCACGTATTGCATGATTTCTCGATACAATTTCTCGGATCGTTCTTCTTTTTCTTCCAAAAACCGGAAAGGAACTTTTGGATTTCAAACGTAAAACACCCCAGGTTCAAAATTTCTAAAGCTAAAGATCCGCGAGCCTTGAAATTCTCGCATGTATTGATCGCATCGAAGCCAATAAGTGGTAAAATTAATTGCATTGAGATACATTTTGTAGAAAAAAGACATCGTGAAGTCGCATCGATTGAGGTGAATAAAATGAGTTTCCGTAAAGAGGGCCTCGACGAGAATGAATACAACTTTCGGAATTTGAATATTCCGAACTCGAACGTTTCTGAAAATTCCCAATCGTCTAAAACGAATTCGTAATTTCAATTCGGCCCCAGCCAAAGGGTTGGAAAATTCTTTGATCGTATAGATTTTGTGTAGGAGTAGATATCAGAGCTTACGGGCATACAGGATGCTCACAGGTAGGTGTAATCTATAAATAAACTGGGTATAATGATCGGAGTGACGTTGTACTTGATCGTCGAGCCGCAACCGAGAGTATAAGGCAGCTATACCTAGGTATAGGTAAACCTACATGTATATGTATACCTACCGACGAACCAAAGTCTTCAGTCCTTTGATCAGTAATTATAACTGGCGAGTGGCCGGGCGCGTTATACGCCTTTGGGAAATTACGCGACCGACGGAAAACAGGAACGGTTCGTGTTGTCGACGGCTCTTGGGATTCCGTTGCTTTTTCGTTCGTCTGTTTTTCTCCTTCTTTCGTCCGATTTTTTATTTTCTCTTTATTTTCTCTTTACTTTTTGTTTTCTTTCTGTCTTTCTTTTTTTCCCTCTTCTTTTTTACTTTACTTTACTTTCATTTTATTTTCTTTCACGTCGAAATAACGCTCGACGAGAGGAGCCGGGAGAGGGAGAGAGGCAGGGATCAGCTTGAGGTGAAACTGGCAGGAAACGAAAGATAATTAGCAATTTCCATGTCCCGAGTGCACTCTGCTGTATTATTTTCGAATAAAGTCTGAGTCATAGTTTCATACTGTGAAATATACTATATATATGGTTATAATCGAACAATTACCTTCTCTATATATTGTTTGCTATATTATACCCCTGCAGTTCTATAATCGATCAATAAATTCGTGCTGCGGGTGTATTATAAATTTAAACCAAAAATATCTGTAGCTTCCATCCACCATGATCCGAGATATCGACAGCCTTCACGAAGAATTAGTATTGATAAAACTTTGCATAAAGTGTCTATACCACGAAATACAAAGCTCGAATTGAAAATGTGATGGCAGCTTTGAACCCCCGCGTAATATGGCATTAACCACGTGGCCATAAGGGCACAGGACGTAATACTCGAACGAAAAAGAAAAAAAGAAAAATATAAAAAGGAATAGAAAGTGGAGAAGAGAACCGCGTCCTTTGCACCTCGTGATTATTTCCGAAGGATATATCTTCGCGAAGGCGAATCCTGATCCTCGTCGACAATTCCCGCGTGAGAACCGAGTGTTGAGAATGTTCGGTATGTGTAGACCGTATGGGGTGAGACGTTGGTGCAATGGTAGGGCAAGAGTTAGGTTCAGTACGATGTACGTACGTACGTACGTGAGTACGCGAGTACGTAGGAAAGGATGGCATATAGGTAGGTAGGCGGATGTACAGACGGTAGAGGCCACCGCACATAGTACCAAGCACCCTGTTACCCATTTCGGTATAGGTACGCAAGTGAACATACATACATGTATGCATGTATGTATGTTCGTGTGCAGAGTTACGAATAGGAAGGCACATGTTCACCCGTTGAGATCCGAAACAATGAAAACCGGTGCAGCACAACTCGGCCGAGGCTACAGTTTCATTAGTACCTATTTCTACAGACTGATGAAATTAAACCACTTCGGTCTGTTGCTGGTGCGGTGACAGGACCAAACCACGTACCGTTATTCCTATTCCATTGCATATATTGGTAGGGGAACGGCTCACGTCAGTAGTTAATTAAAACGCTGTGCATCAATTACTGAACTCCATTCCGATTCACTGATATACATATGATACACTAACACGGTGCAATCGTATGAGCTACTTCTTTATACTGGGATATAGGAATGCCTGATATTTTGACAATCCTCGGGTCTAGGGAGACCGGGGCCATTCGAAACCAGTGGATAGTGTCAATTATATCCTCGTATGGCACAGAACTTGAAGGCTCTTTCGGGAAAAGAAGGGAGTCATAAAAGGACCCTTGTAACTCGAGAGCCCGGAGTCACCCATTGTATGTAGCCAGCATGGCCCTGGTTACACACACACACACACGCACGCATATATATGCAGACATCTGCATGTGTCTTGCAGGTACGTTAAGGGAACATAAGGAATGTCCATAGAATGAGGTGGCTGCCGACTATACAGAGATTTCTGTATGTAGGTATATGTGAAGATATATTGTTATTATTGAGTCCTCGTAAGGATCTAATGGCACGTTGAAGAACTCCTGCAGCCTGAACCAGACCAGGTGTAACTTTTGCCTTTGGTAGTTCGGAGTTCATATTGTGCCTGAAGGCTAGCTATTATTGTTGTCAAGTGCCCCGGCAATAATACCGTTTTGTGTGCCAGAGATTATAATATCATCGTATACAAGAAAAAAAATGAAAAGGAGAAGTATATCTACGTCGAATAAAGACCCTCGCGTCTCTTTTAACTTCTTGTTAGACCGCACCCTCGTTTCTTGTCAAATTCACCCCACATATCCGACCGATCTTGCACGGAGATGATCTGCACATAGGTACAAACTAACCGCACAGTGGATCCTTGGGATATCTTTTATTCCAACGAACGATGTCCGAAAGACTCTATCAATCCAGAGCAATTAATTTCCTCATCTGTAAAGTTCTTTATCCACAATTCCCCTGCACGTGTTGTGCTGCAGTAGGGTATAATTTTGTGCGATCACTATCGACGATGGTTGAATAATAAGAAGCTACGTCCACCTTGTATACCCGACTACTATTTTTACTGCCTACACTGCTTACGCACACATAAATTAACAAAGCAATTAGTTTAATTGCTGGGATAGTGCGAGCTCGCAAGCGGACCGAGTACTTTGGTATGCTCTCATATAAAACCAGGTCCAAAACTCGACCGGAGCTACGACGCGACTCGACGTTCCCTAATTTCTAACCGGACAAGTTCACGGTTCAACTGCGATAACAATTATCATTCGTACTACACCGTGGTTCCAGCTGAACCTAGTTAGACCCATTGTAATCTCTTTATCTCGAGGGGCGGTGAGCCGTCAGAAACTGTGGGAACGAGCTCGCGCGCTTATGTACTACCACATACGCGCTCATTGCGATGAGAGATACATGTATTCTAGCCGAGGCATAAAATCGCGAGATATTTTATCGGCATACGTGACTGAGTGCTGCTGCAGCGAAATGCGAAGAGATTTTTATCCAACTTTGTATTCCGATCAGCAAAACTCGTTCGTCCTAATATCGATATAGGAGCAGGCAGGATGTATAGCTAAGCAGGAAACTCCTGGATGAATCTCTCCGGGCATCTACCTCGCGTTTCTTCATCCCAGCATCCTCCTCCAGCCTCCTCATCTCGCGGGAGTCGTCATTTGCAGAGAGGTTCAACGTCGTTCCACGTGGTTCCGCGTAATTGCCTCGTGCATGAGTACTTGTCCAGCAAATTACGCTGCGCCTGGATTCGGCGACATAGCGACGTACGCTTCAGCGGTTTGCAAAACAATAGAATTATATTACTTGTCTAGGAATTGATGTACCTATGTGTACGAATTCTGGCTAGCGTTACCCTGGTTGCATCTAAATATGCAGAATCAAGTCACACAAATCTGATCCAATAAATGCGCATTGGATTTGACCCAAATGGTAATTCAATCGTAGCAGCTATTCAATCTACAGAATGCCACGTCACGAAGGCATGGCAGCAGTTTCGACGATAATACGGTGACGATATCGTCAACCATACTACCGTAAATGCAACCGACGTATTTGCAATAGTTTTACGAAATATTATGTCTTGATAAATTATACCGCATGCTACTTTTACGCCTACTTTTCAAACAGCTTTTCATGCATACACGCACGTATTCAGTCCTGATGATAAACTCCGTTCAGTAACTGTACCCGGATAGATGGATTACCGAGTATAACTACTCCGGGTTTCCAGTTGTGTATAATAAATGGTTCGGCGCCGTGTGGGCGGGCATCGGGCAGATCAGAACTTCAACTCCAACGTTGTATGTGAAACCCGCATAACCATCGGTTCGTAGATCTTTGCAAATGGGTACATAGTGGGCATTGATGGAGGAGCCCGATGAATGGTAATGCTCATTTCATCACACGAGACGCTGCAGAGATCGAGAAAGAGGAAACTTACTTTTAACTTTTGAGTGTGTCCACACTGACAGCAACAGTAAGACATGTAGTCTGGCAGAGCGGGCGTAAATTCTAGTTGTTCTTGTTGCTGGGCAAACTCGTCGACCAGCTTTTGATAATGTACCCTAAAGATGGGCCTGGTCGTTGTAGACGGGTGCGAGGCTCTTCCAAGCCGTCCCATAATCGCTGAAAGTGCGAGGCTGTCGAGGGACTTCCTCATGCCACGTACTACTTCTCACCCTGAACTTATTAAGGACCGCCAGGATTTAGGATTTAGGATTTAGGGTGTATGTATGTACCGAGGACGGGGAACACGGTTTCACACTACGTTTCAAAACCGCCAACACAACACCCACTAAGTTAGGTGCACAAGCCAGGCTCCGTAACAAACACTTTCTAATTATTCTTCACTCGATGGAGGAACTTGACCGAAAACTGTGAGGATACTCTCCTCACAGAACTTTGGTGGCGAAATTACATCCGCACCTTGACCACCGCGCGTTACTTATCACACTTCCTGGTACCAGGGGATACTCGTGATGCGAAATTTCGTCCGTGAGAAGGATCCTCGGCGCTTGGTACCCTTCTTCATTCCCTACTGATCGGACACCGAAGGGACATCAACTTCGTATAGAGGGAGTCTGGAATGTCTGAAGGGGGTACCGAGGGGGCTGGGGAAACGGTAGGGGCCTAGATACGAGACGGTACAGTCGCTCTACGGCACAGTTGCATCTTCGCCGTCCGGAGGCACCGAGGGGGACTGAAGGTCCGACTGGCTCTGCTCGAAAGGAAGCCCCACCGCCACCACCAACTACCACTACTACCACTATTACCACTACTACCTTCTCTCAACCTCAGCCTGGTTTTGCCTCCACGTCTCTCCCCATCTCGTCCAACTCTCCATGAGGTCCCACCAAGCTCCTCTGCAGGCTTGCCTGATGCTTGCCTCTGCCTGCTTGCTTGCTTGCCTGCCTGCCTGCCTGCCTGCCTTCTTGCTTCAAACGGCGCTTTTGAACACATTCACCGACAGCTGGCATCGGGTACACTGGATACCTGCACGCATCGACTCAATGCCAAGAGCTGCCATGAAACGTTTCGCTGTTTCCGTGCTTTGACCTCTCACAGTCGGCAGTCGGCAGTCGGCAGGCGAGAGGTCGGTGCATCGGCTTTGATACACTTCAGGGTTTGTTCCTGGGTCATGGAACGACCCCCAGCTCGTTGTCTTATCTCCTGTACTTGGATATATTAGCAGACATCAAAAAAAAAAAAAAAAAAAAGAAAGAAAAGAAAAATGAAAAACGAAACTCTTCCAAGACTCTAAAAGTCCTCTCCAATATCCTCCAGCATTCAATGCGTATATAAGATGGAATGAGATCAGCTCAGGATATCATATACCCCAATCGATTTTATCTCGCTTCTTTCGTCTGAAGATTCAGGAGTTTTGCGGAGGCTTGGTAATTGCCTGTTAGTATAGATACCTACCCAGTGACTACCTAAGATCCTCACGTTATAATCAAATGAATGTATAGCATTCAAAGAACATCAATATATCGCGTGTAGATGCACACCGGATTGCAGAAGAGCCTTGAAGACGTTCGATACGTATCGCTTCTTCGAAAATTCTATGTACTACATGATACAGAAATTTTTTCTAAAGTCTGATAACTTTTCTAGAAAGCAGGAATGTTCCCTGCGCTCGAAAATCGAACCTCGAGGTCTTACACTTGGATATGTGTGAGATTGGTTTACCTTTGGCATTAGAAAATAGGGGATTCCCCGCGACTCTCGTAGGATGCCTATGTCTATTTACTGTTCCTTTACCTCGCACCCATCATTCTTTACCCGTACCTCGGTGCTTACCTTCGACAAACAAGTCTTCGAGCAGCTTTAAAACGACTTTTTGACGCTACCAGTCTTACGTGAATACACGTACTGTATGGATACCTAAAGCAGCCTACCCACGCTTTTTCCCTGCTAGCGGTTCTCTTCCCCTCCTCTTTCTTTCTTTTTTTCCACAGGAACTCTTTCTCTCCTTTTTGTTCTCCATTCGTTAAAAATTGTTCGGAAGTTTTTTATCACCAGTTTGATCAATCAGATTGAAGCAAAGCCTAATCGCAGCACCTAGAGGCATGATATCCGTAATCCGGCCAAGAAGTATGCGTCCACGTCGACCTATGTTCGCAGCTAAACTGGCCATTATCGAAACGGGTATGCCAAGGTCGGCTTCATTCCGAAGCCGCACTTCTCTTGGCACTGGGAACGGCGATGAGAGTCAGAGAAGAAGAGGAGGGTCCGGTTATTCGCATTATCAACCTCTCCGAGTTCGCCAACCCGCACTGTTCAATCTGTTTCAAATTTCAGTTATTCTCATTATCGGTTGAATTCTACTGAAATTAATTGCCAGAGATTGGATGGAACGGAGAGAACGCGTCTTCATTGTATAATGTACGTACGGAACTTCGGGATATTAAATTTGTTTACTGATTTAATCAGCCGCCGTTATTCCGTTCTTTCATTTCAATCGTGGGATTGATTTATCAGTTATACTTGGACCCTCATGCTGTTGAGACGTTGAGAAACGTTGCGTTGCAGTGGTCGAGTTTCCAATTTTAAACAGTCCTGAGTCTCGAGTTATTCGTTAACCGACAACGAGCTAATTTAAGACACGACCAAGATTAATAAGGGTCGGGTTTTAAACTAATTACGTGTTTGTACGACGGATTATTTATGGGTATGGGTGCATAGGAGGCATAGAAATGGTAGAGAAAGAGTATAGAGGATTAGAAAAGAAATAAAATAGTTTAGAATAACGCGCGTGTAGGTTCGAATAGAGAATGCTTCGGATGCTGTGAACGAGCGAGAAACAAATCGAAGAAGATGAAAATGAGGCTAATTGTATCTCGTTAGTTGTAGACGATTCAATTTATAAACTTTCTTCTTCACTTTATCGGATGGAGCACAAGATACACCAATTTCATCAACTATATCATAGGAAATATCGATATGTTAACAAAAATCTTCCGATCGTCGTCCATATCTTTGAACCAAGTTTATCATTCCTTCGATGAAATGTAAAATTTAGCGAGTGGTATAACACAAAGCTTTAGTAATTTAACTAATCATAAATTATAATAATAATTAATCAACTCTCTGAAGTATGCATAGTTTCGGTCTTGATCTTCGAAGGTAGGTAGGAACTCGGGCCTGACGGAGGCTCCTAGGAAACTCGATAATGTCCCACGTCTCTCCGAGGGATAATGCGAGAGGTATAGATATAATGTACACGTAGAGCTTTTGACGTGGCTATAAGGTCTGCATGGCTGTAGAGAAACCTTTACCTGACACTCGGTATAATCTACATAGTATAGGTAGGTGTAGTATACCAAGTAATCAGATCCTGCACTGAGGCCTGTGTACCCTGCACGTCGAGGAAAAGTTCCAACCGAATGCAACCGAGAAGAAGTTTATACCCACCGCGTCTTGGTGGGAGAAAGATTTTTATAGAAAAACTAGAGAGAGAGAGAGAGTGGGACAAAAAAAATTGCAAAGTCTGTTCAACCAGACGCAGTATAAGTGTAAGTATGTATATTTCTGTGGGAAATTTGAACAGTGTACCTATTAGCTGTCGTCGTCTTCGTGGGGGGAGAAAACTAAAAGCATGTCTTCTCGGCCTGTTCTAATTCCGTCCTATCCATCCTACAGCACCTTTGCCCTCGTGTATTTTCAACAAACTCCAGCTGCACCGAAGATATACTTCCACATGGATATATTATAGTCCGATGTCTTGTTTGAGTCGAGCTGCAGCATAGACCACCCGAGAGGCTTTACTGCAGGATTACTGCTCAGGGTATAAAGCTCTAGGGAATTCTTCAAATCTCATTATCATCGACCAGTCTGGACTCTGGATATAGAGATTAGAATTTTCTAGTCATTTGATTAGGGGCGGGGTCGAACTTCGGAATGTTTAAAGTCCTGAATTGTGAAAATTCCGAATTTGAATATTCCGAAAGCTGGGGATCCGAATCTTATCAATTATTTATGACGTCATGCAGTTATCGATCGAATTAGCTCAGATGGGATTGTTGAATGGATGAAATCACGATTCCTTCACATGCATAATGTGTATAATGGTGGTCTCGTTCTCACGAAATGTTTAAAAAATCGCTTTAGAAATCGTCGGGGTATCGGGGTGCTTCCATCACTTGGATTGTCGGTAGCTGGTGCAGAGAGAGGCGAGAGGCTGGGTAGTCGACAACCGACAACGGGCCACTTGGCCCGAGTATGTAAAAGGTTTATAGGACGTCGCCGTCAGAGCTGTCGTTTTCAAGATGCGAACGAGAAAATACCTTGAATTCCACGACGAGGACTGTGCACTGTACCTTTTAACCTCGTACGTGTTACTGATGCTGCTGCTGCTGCTGCTGCAGCATGCATGCACTACCACCTCCGACCAATGTAATACCTCAACACCTTTAGCCCAAGTACGACTACCGACTGATGGCTGCATTGTTTTCAGTCAAGGGTTTAACCCACCCGACTATTCCGCATGTATTTACCGAACTCGACATTTTTCAGCTGCGGTTTCGTACAGTACAAAAGAAAAAAAAAAAAAAATTGGCGTCCATTTCCACATTTTTAAGCTTTTGGTTCATTCTCTGTCTTCGTCATAACTTTCCAAACAAAATTTGCTGATGTATGTAGCTGGTGATTCGATACGTCGATGTAATATGGGTATATCTTATCGATACGTGTAGAAAAAGGGTGCATGGGTTGGTGAATTTTGTACAATTAGTTTCCCCTGCCCGTTAACAAATAACTAATGTATATAAGTATAAGGTAAGAACCTGGAATTCTAAAAGGAATCTGAAAGAAGTGAAGGAATTTATAGGTGGGGTTCGTTCATAGGGTGCTATTTTTACCAGAGCAGAAGTCCTCTCCGTGTCTCTTCGGGGCAAGATTCCTCGCTATGGAATTCTCAAGAAGCTTTGTTGATATCACCGTTGCATCGCGCGAGTTATACTCTTTTTTTTTTTTGTTTTTTTTTCTATTTCTTTATCCTTTTTCGTTTATCCTATCGCACAGCCAGCTGCAGCAGCAGTAATTGTCGTTTGGTTTTCAACTCCGAAGAGTAAAATCTACGCTATACCGAAGTATGATAATAATAATAATAATAATAGAAAAAGGAAACAAAACTCCACATGAAAAATTAGCGATAGAAGAAAAACCGAAGCACAGCTTAAAAATTTAGAAACTTATAAAGCTTCGATGGTTAAAGTTTTATCGAACACCTATACCGAGATACCTCGCTCGCTATTAGGATCAGCAAAACGTAAAGTTCTAAGTTCAGAGTGCAAAGTCTGTTCTTCTAAAGCTCGCCTGTTCGTCGAAGATGCTCGAGGCCGTCCATAGGCTTGGGAGCTTGCGGAGCTAGTTTTCAGAAAACAGGGGCATGCTTTTAGATCGTTGGATGCGACGAGGAGTGGTTTGGGTAAGATCTTATTCTAGACGCCTTGCGGGGTCTGTTCTGTTCCTTCGTTTAGACTCGAGAGTTTCGATCAAGTCTTAATAGACCTCGACTAACAGCTGCACTTTTTGCACCCTCGACTCTAGACTCGCAGGGTCTTTCTTCTTGTTCCGTGAAACCCGATTCTCGCTGCAGTCTCTCGTGTTCAGTTCAGCGAATTATTATCTCATTCGATTCCTGATCAACTATGGGCATTGTAATGTAATGGGAAAGTGAACCATAGCCGGAATCATGAAACTAAAATAAGCTCATATTTTCCCATTTATATTACCCGAGCAGCAGCCCCTCAAGAGGCGAAATCTTGAGTCGTTTCGCTCTCCACGTTTCATACGGTGTTCATGGAAAACTTGTAAGCCGCGAATAACTATGAATTATTCAAAAACACGCTCACCTGAATAATTGATATACATGGAAACTCAATGGGCCAACTTAACGCGGCATATACTCGACCTCCTCGCAAGCTCGACCGAATTTTCCTGCATGTGAATAAAAATCGCTTGATGCAGTTCTTTCAGGATTTATTTATTTCCCTAACTTGTGAACTTTCATGCAGCCGGCCTTCAAGTTCACGTCAAAGGTTATTCTAATTGCATAAACGATAAACTCTCGCGTTTATATACGAAGTCAAAGAAACCGTAGAGCCATATGAGAAGTAAAGCGGCAGAACGTCGGTCACTGAGAGAATTATTTCACCCATTAAGCTCAGCTTTTATCGAATATGACTCGCCCACGGCACTATACAACCATATAGGCGAACCTTCGTCCATCCGTAATCCAGCGCCTCGGACAATAGCGGACAGTACAAGCCCGAGGGACCACCAGCTATTAAACGCTCAATTAACCAAAATACTCAAAGTAGGTACACACCCTGCAGGATGCATCATGTCTAGAAAGCGCGAGATAGTGGTAGAGCATTTTAGCCCATGTAACAATCAGGGATTCATGATAGACGCATGCATGCAGGTGAAAATCTCCGCCACTAAGTTTTAGTCGACGATGAAGATATAAGTCGGAAGTTTTATTTCTAAATTTGGATCAAAAGCTCAGAGACTCATTTCCACAAAGCTTTCGCCGGGATAGAGAAATAGAGAGATGAAGGGGGTTGTTCATTCGAAGCTACGTCTGTACCACGTGTTGTTATACAATTGACGATGAACACATGTACCTACATACGAAGATAGTATCTATTCTCTATCTATGTGGGTATAGATCGAGGTCCTATATACATTTGTGGAAGTCGATATTGTCTGGCATTGCCTCCGGGCTTGAGATGCACCGCCGCGGCGACAGCTGAGGATCGGAGAACCAGAACGTAGCGGAATCTGCGGAATGACGCGCTGCAGCCTCGCGTCCCGTAGCGCAGCGTCGGTCTTCCGTTCACCGTCCTCGTAATCCTCCGCAGTAACCTATACGTATATATGTATATGTATACATGGTATAGGTACCAGTCAGGATCACGTTTCCCAGTGAATCGAATAATGACGACTGTGAGTCTCTTTTTTCCCTTTTCCTCTATCTCCATCTCTTTCTCTCAACTATACCAGACGTCTTTCAATGTGAACCGATCCCACGTCCCATATTCCATGGTAGGTACATACATACCTACAGTATTCTGGCCTATCGATTCTTCTCATTTTTTTATACCCATCCTTCACGGTTCTTTTGATCTTAACTAGAAATTCTCGGTCTTTGCGAATCGTGCACAAATTCGATCATTTATTTCTTCACGTCAATGCAGATGACTGTTGTTCATTGTGAGAGAAACCTTGAGAGATTTGAGGCGAAGCTGCGGTGTCGATATCTATTGTCAGCGAGTATTCCGCCAGATTTAGCTTCCACATAGACGTTCAGTTTCACGGTTCATTTCCGGCTTTGCATAATCGCGCATGGTTTACAAACGACAAGTAGTAAAAGTGCTCTTGCTCTCCCCACTGCAGTAGTAAGTACTACGTACTACACGTTATACGTGTCATGGCCATTTAGCAGTAATAGGTACGTGTCTGCGATATGAGATGGGAAAAACGTTGGAAGACGAGAATGTAAATGTATCAGGCTCTGTGTGTAATGACTGATGTGACGCGTGCAGTGGGTATTTCAGAAATATAGCTGTGTGTGCATTGCGGGAAAACACACACACACCAGAATGACCATGTTTGGCGATAGAGAATCGGCTCCCTCAAAGAGATACCTAATTGAGTGACCATTCGAGTGTTTACCTGTTCAGGAGTTTCGGTGATGAAGGAGTGGCAGTATTGAAGACTGAAGTGCGCCCCGGGTTCCCTTGCCAAAAAACTGAATTGCGCGTGTCGAGGCTCACAAGTAGCGTACGAAATGCGTCTCAACGCATGTGCCATCTGCACGATCTGAAAAAAGAATATTTATTCTCAGTTTCCTGTTGAACGGAGAATATCGAGTAGTTTTACAATTCTGGTTAAAAATATTGACGCTTCATTCCGTTAGATGATATTCCAGAATATAATAAGCTTGTACGTCTACTTTCCCACATTCTGTATCCCAAGAGGTCAGACCTTTATCGCTCTTTTTTCCCGGTCTAAATTATGGCTACTAATTAGGGCGATTATCTTATGCAGTGATTTGGTAATACATCAAAGAACGCCGAATTGAGAAGACAAATCTTTCTATTACATCACCCACACATATATACCTAAGTATATACAGATGTGCTCGTACCCCTTTCACCCACATCTCAAAATTACCCGTCGTGGTTCCCAATTAGCATCCTCCTTATTCAAAGATCATACAATATGCATGGATTTAATACACTCAATGGCTGCGAGAGGGAGAGATGCTGTATCTCCGGTCCCATTTCCGGTGTATAATCGTATCTAAAAGTGAATCTCCAATTCTCAATTCGGCCTGCGATTTCTTGACTTCCTCATAGGCGATGCACGTATATTGTATACAGTATAGATATGTGTGTGTGTGCATCGTAGAGTAGCTTACGTAGATATAAGAACACGAGTAAGATTCGTGTGTATATATTAGTAAATGAAGCATCCTTATTAAGGAACGAGCTAGTAATAAATATCACTTGAATCGGGTGCGCCTGTCGCGAATATTACGACTCGTTAGTAAGGTCGTAAATCTTTCGGTAAATCTCTGCAGTGCCTACCTATATACAGATTCGAATACAGTTTCGAGTGTGTGTTGATTAAAAGTAAATTGCGACGATCTTGGTACCGGATAGATGCTCACGTTCAATCATTGATTTATTGCATGGAAGTGAAACGGATGTCGTAGGATAAAGGTAGTCGTACATGGTTATTAAAATTTCGAATTATGAAAAATTATAAAAAATGGTATATCATCTTAAAATATTCCCTCCAGTTTTGAATGAATGAAATATTTCTTCAAAACTTGTGATCAGTGATTTGAAAATAATGATTTCACGCTAATTCACGTCCAATTTCGCGGGGTTCAAGGGGCAATAAGTGATTAGGCTCAATCGTGTGGTAGTGGAAACGGTGAACTTTCATCCTTTGATGTCTTGGCTTTGGAAAATCGCAACAACCCTTGATATGAAATGAGGGAAAAGTCGAGAGTCCCGGTACGCAACACTTGTAGGAGCCACTATAATCGCGTGAATTAATCCACCCGGTTGAAAGGACTGATCTGTATACCATATACACCATACTAGCTGGTATAGCACTGCGTAAGCGTGCAGCAACAGCAGCAGCAGCAGCAGCAAGAGTTATATAAACGATGTAGCAACATGGGGATCATCAATAACTCTGCGGGTGCCCGCGCCACTTCAACCCTCTTTATTTTTCCCTTTTTCTTTTTTCTCGTCCCCCATCGCCCATCCCTTGGCTCTCCCTTCATCCCGTCCTGATTCTCTCTCACGTTCTTTTCCTATCAGCTGTCTTTACCTTTTTCTTCTTCTTCTTCTTCTTTCACGCCTGCAAACTAACCCCTGTCCTCCCCCGGAGACGTTATCTCAACCGGCACACGCGGTTCGCTAGAGTTAATTGAAAAAAAGGTGCCCGTGCAGATCGCCAATCGATATTATTCTTGTTAGTCTTTCATGCGGCTTCCATCGCGAATATGGATGGCGATATTGCGATAGTTCTTAAAGAACAAAGATCCATCAAATATCGGCTGAAACCATTATTAGATACCCTATAAATTTGGCAAGAAACGACGAGTGAAAAACTGAAGACCCTCGCGGAGTTCGCAATTATAATTGAGGGACCATGCAGGTGTTCCAGATTTTCGATGTATATACATTTTTTACCTCGTTATAAAGCAGAAAATACTGAATAACATTTTCCCTATTTTGATGTCGTTAGTCGAGGACGCGGATGCAATGGTCAAAAGTTTGGCTATACGAGGGGCCGTGTACGCTTTGATGGTGAGAGTCCGAGAGACGGGTATGGGTACTACTAATGGTCGAACTTCCGCATTCGGTGGCTTCTCTCGAGAGCATCGTTTCCACCACCCTCTAAGGGCGTCCAGCGAGGCAGATGACTTTTGGTAGTAGTAGCCTTAGCCTACTACGCCTTCAGGTCCAAATTATACCTGTGTATGTGGTATGTATAGACGTGTACATACCCATACCCGTACCCACATGTAGGTGACTCTGCGACACCGTGCCTAATTGCTTTGCGACCCGGGACCAACCCTCAGAGTCGAGAAAATATCCACACGTTACACACGTGCATGTATGTATACATTAGGGTGATCCTCAATTCGGTCATATTCGAATTTCGATGTTTCCATGCACCAGGACGTCTCCGAATATCCACAAAAAAATGTAGTCCAAACCCCAGGTTCCTATCTCAATCCTAAGTACTGCTTACCAGCCTCCGAACTTCCCCATTCAAATAACACACGATTTGCGATGCATTTGGATTCGAAAATGATTAAATTAAGGACCACCCTAATGCACACACATGGTATCGGAATCAGTCGCACTTCGAAAGCGAAATAAGTCGAGTTGAGCAAAAAGGTAAAAGGTACTCGGTGTATATCGGTATGGAGCGAATGATTTCTCCGCGTAACTTATAAAGTAGGGAATAAATCCCAGCGGAGGATGTGCCCGCCTACTCGGAGGCCATATGGAATGAATATCTGTGTGAGTCGGTGAAGTCAGGAAGTGTGGAATTACAGTTGAATGCTTACAGCGTTTGGCTTTCCAGAGGCACGTTTTCTGGCCCTGGGAAGGCCTTCCTTTGCCTCATGGCTCACGACTACCTCACACAGATCAAACCAGCCCCACGCGGTTCTATGACGCATGTGTGGATGTGTATTTATGTACATATAAGTGAGTGCTGGGTGCGAATACCGTCCGAGCAGAGAACTAAAGTGCTGTTTCGTGTCCGCACCGGTAAATCCGCGGGCAGACGTCACGCACCATCCCCTATACACCAGCGGATAGAGGATTGACGTTTGCCCAGCAATTGCTCGAGGGAAAATGATACACCCCCCTAACCATCATCATCATCATCCCTCGTCCCTTCGATAAGCTTTCCTAAATTTAATCGGAAATATTCACCCCCCAAGTTAAATGAATGCGCGATTTCTGAAATTTTTTCGAACATGAGTGAGACGTGTGTATACCAAAGACACTTTACCACCCCTAAGTAAACCGGGGAGCAGGTGAGCGAAAGCTAATTACCCACTTCAGAATACATATCCTCCTTTAATCTGTTCAACTTTCCCGAAGGAGGGAAGAAAGAAAGAAAGAAAGAAAGAAAGGAAAGTCCGACGCATTTTTTTTTCTTCTTTAATTCAAAATCCGTTTCATTCCACGTCAGAGACGCAGATTGGCGTCTGGAATTATTCTTCCAGGTCCCTTGAAGGTTGTATAAATTTCCTTCAAGCCTACTTTGACTTTAAGGTTTCCTGGGGGCTCTACATCTAACAATATCTATCTACGTTTCTTGCTTCGTTGACAGAAAATATCTAATTCGGCTGGTCTATAGGGCGTCTCAAAAATCGATCTTCGTACTTTGATAGTACGTGCAGCAGTCGTTATCGGATATGGACTATTTCTCATGGCTTTAATACGGTTAATATCGTATCTCTGCCAAGTTTCTGGACTTTTGGAATAACCGCGGCGAAGCAACAAGTCGCTTTATGCCCCTGTTTCAACGTTTTCACTTCATAGATGAACAGTTTTTTCTTTTCTTTTTTATTTTTGTTTTTTAAAGAGGGTACTACGTGCATCGAGTACGTCTCGTTAACTATACGATCGTCGTGAGAAGTATGGAAATACCTTAAGCGAAATTCTGCGTAATGTGTGCAGACGTAACAACGTCGAGCATACCTATTCCCTAAAATCGTGAAATTTATGTGAGTAACTGTATAGGTGGATGTGCGGCGTATTGATAGAAACGGGGCGAAAATTGCGTTCGCGAAGTATAATTGAAGGGCAATTTTACTGTTCAGTATAAATCACAATAATCTTCCGTAATTACAATCAATTACATCCCATTTCAACGCGGCGAACATACGCACGCACGTACTGCTATTCATCCACCCACCCACTTACCCGTATTAACGGAACTTTCCGTGATCCTCCCTGCCTCCCTCTACTCGTCTATACATACTATAATCGATCTAGTCGTCTACGGTAAACCGACGAGCGGTAATCGAGCTTGTGATAAATAAAAGAGTCGCAGATTTTTATTACCCCGTTTGAAAATCGAGAAAAGAAAGAGGAAAACGGTGAAAGAAAAAAAAGAAAAAGAAAAAACGAAAAAACGAAAATAGAAAAACGAACGAAATGAGAGAAGACGGGAATTCGCGGACCGGTCATCCAACCCCGTTACTCGATTCGGGGAAGGTGAGATATACAACGATAAACCGAGTCGAGGAGATAATTACACGATTCCATCAGAGCAGCTAGCCATAGCGCGCGTATCTCATCTCGCATTACGTTTACGCGTCACGTTCCCGTGTGAAACTGGAATTTATTTTATTCTCTTCTTTTTTTTCATTATATGTATACTATGTATGTACGATGGAGGCAAGTAATTGCCGCCGTGAAATTCGCCTCTTAATTGAATGAAAAAAAAAAACAAAAAAAAACAAAAAAAATACACCCCTGCCTGGTGTATCAGTGACAGAGTTCGTTATGATTTTTACAAAGAATTTATTAATTTTCTAGCGCGTTTTTTTAACGACGATTTGATTTTCGGGTAATTAATTTCGTCTGTGAATGTCCCGGTTTTTGTGCAGAAAAATAAAAGTAAAAATAATGATAAAACTGAAAGTAAAAGAATGAAAATAAAAATGGCAAAAGTTTATTCTGCCAATGAAATGATCGACACAAAACACTTAACTTTGGGCCATAAACCTATACGATGGATTGAACCCCGTCTCGGATTCGCACAAAATCGTAAGCCAGTTCACGGGCAGCGTAAACCAGAACGAGAAGCCGTAAAGTCGAACTCGTGGTTGAAACCAGACGAGAATCGAGGTTTTAGACCAGCTGCCACTTCGGCATGCAGCATGCAGTTCCTCGTCGATATGGGATCGTTAAAGATACGTTATAGCCGATCATCAAATCGCCGTATATGTATACATTCGTTATTCGTTATTGCTACGACGGTGTATGATATACAATGTCGAAATATATTTTCATATTCGTCACACGTCCGGATTTCGTGACAAATATAGTACCTGTATGTATTTCTGAGCTTCGCTATATAAGCAGCCTATAAAAATTGATCGATTCCGTGGAATTTGAAAGTATGCAATATACGAAACCGATTTGGATTAAAAGATTTTTGAGGGCATAATTTTTGAAGAAATTGAGTTTAGGGGTAGTTTTTCTTTTTTTCTTTTTTTTTCTTTTTTTCTTTTTCAACTTCGTGATCGTTTCCTGTCCCTCGTTACTATTAATAAGAATTTGATCGATTCCGTCAAGCTTTCGTATCAGCCTGAAGCACGAAGACTGGGGAAATACGTGTGGGTTGAGCTTTGAGCCGAAGTGGGTGATTTTTTCAGGTAGAAAATTAAAACGAGGGTTTATACGTAGCCGAGTGAGGGGCGCGCGCCCTCGAAGTAAAATACTAATTTTGTTCGATCGGTGCATTCTCTAGAGCAAAAGAGAAAGAGCAAAAGAAAGAGAGAGAGAGAGAGAGAAGGGGGATTATGGCGGGGTGTGTTTATCCTTAAGAAGAAAGAAGCGAAGAGAGAAAAAAAGGAGAGAAAGGATGAAGAATTTGGGGGAGAAGCTAATGAATGGCGATGAAGAATAATTCCTGTAATAATAATAAATGTGAAAATTTTCTCGTCACAGAAAAAGACACTCGATAAAATTTGTAGCTTAAAAATTTGTCGGTATGATACGTGACCCTCGCCCTTGCGAAGGAAACCTGGAGGGTATATCTGCCGGGACTTTAGACACCATAAAACAGAGTGATATACGTCGGCGACGCTATTGACAAAGATACGGCTCCCACGGGAGGTAAGGAGGACCTGCAGAACCAAGGAGCGAGTGAGTGCTCAGCCCCGGGCCTTCAAGAAAGGTCTAAACCGATCTCGTCCTTACTCTCTTACTCCTTTTCCTTTACTCTCTCCCGCCTCCCTCCTTCCTTCCTCACCTGACTAATACATACTTTCCTATAAATTCGCCATTTCGTATATAAGATATTCACTCACGCACACTAATGCAGCAGCTAGGTCGAAAATTCGTACCAATACCACTGCCATGGTATAAATATGTACAAATGTATAAATGTATAAATGTGGACGAGGGAGGAACGTCGAAGCTCCGTTTCTCTTCCCTTATAGCTCCAGAGCCGAGGATAGATACCGAGCTTTGATCACTCAGGAGTCGAGAACTTTCGCAATTCGAACGCAGCTAGCAGCTCTTATGGGTGTTGACATCCTGTAGGATCGAGTGGGATGCTTTTTCCACTTTTAGTTCGACTCAAGCTCTTTGATAGGGTTTTTATTGCCTACCAGAGGTGCACTGAGTTTTATCTAATCTCATATAGGAGAGAAAGGGGATCATCGATATCAAAATCGAACCAGGCAATAAGCAGCTTGGCCAACTATCTATGTCCACGTTTTTTCCGCCCCTGATAGAATTCCCTTTCTTCCAATTTTTTCCAAATTTTTCAAAATTGCTTGAATACCATACTCGACTCGACAGGGTCTGGTCCGTTTTGAAGGTTCACGGTGAATCGATCGTTCGGAATTAACGTTGTTAGGTGAAAAGCTTTCAAAAGATTAACAAGAACGACAGGTTGGGTTAGGTGGCGGGTATGAATTTTTATTCGATACTGACTGAACGAAAAAAAGGTGAAAAATTTATCATGAAAGCCGCACTGCATCACCAGCACCAGTATCGGCATCGGCATCAGCATCAGCATCATATACTATATATTGTATAGGCGGTGTGTGATTTGCGATTTCGTCGATTTTGTGATAAATTTCATTCATTTGTCAAAATATTATTAAAGCTATACCTGTGTATGCACAGAGGCTGGCTATACCACACATGTAAACCCAACGAATTTTACGTACACGTAGGTAATGGATAGACAAAAATTTTACGTGAATTTTTTTCCGCTTCGATGAACTGATGAAAAATGATCGGTGTATTGATTCGGTTATACTATATCGGGTCTATATATACGTCTAGTAGCGGTATAGGAAAGCTCGTGTCGCTCTCAGTGCGGTAAACTTTCCTATAGGGTTTGTATAGTACATATTTGGAAAAAACAACAGTAAAATAAAAAAATAAAAAAAGAAAGAAAGCCAAAAGGTTCGTCGAGGACAACGAATTTAACCAAAGAATTTTCTACCTCGTCGAATTACTGCTAAACGAAATTCTACCGTTTGAATTCTAGCTGTTGCAGTATATATGTGTGTGGCTGTATACCTTATACCTCTAGCCCATAAACCTACTATACGAATTCAATCGAGAACCAGACCCTGATTCGAATAACGTTTCGGTATATAAATAAGTACGTCGCACGTTGAACGTTTGAAATAGTTCTTATGTACTAAAAATCAGCGAAAGAATGTGGGAGAGGTCCTCATCCGAAATAGTATATTGTGCAACTAGGGGGGGATGACCATTTCGCTCAAAATGGCCATCCCCCCTAATTGCACACTGCATTTTTCATAATAATGGCCCGAAATGGGCCTTTTTTGATGCGCGTCGATCGGATTGGGAATGGCGCTGGGGCGGGAGGGAATGAACATTCGCTCCCGCTGTTGGATATTCGGTACTCACGTTCGAAACACGTGATTTCCTCCCCCCCCTACCGACGAGCATGAAAGAAGGCTCATTTAATGCCCGTGTTATGAAAAAGGTATTTTCTGAAGAGAATCATCTGTGGAGCGTTGATTCTCACTTTCGGTATACTTATAGAAATGAATAGATGCCTTGTGCCCTGAATTGAAGACGTATAATAAAGAGGGATGAATCTAAAGACTGAATGATGTTGATGTCGAATTACCTTGAGCATAAACCGAGTTTTTCTTCCCTTGATATTCGCCGTAATTTCTGTATATTCAGACGTTGCGTATAAAATGAATGGTAGAACGTAAATCGAGGAATCAAGGTAGAGGTATATCTGCAGCGACGTGGGGTGGTTCAGTTTGTCGTCTCTGTGTCCCTGCATGAACGACCCACTTCTTAAAGAACGAATATTGATAAAACTTGGCGGAAGATATTTCCTACCAAATATAAGCCGGAGGCAGCTGAAGTTTGAAACGATATAGAAACCGTTGGGTTGTCTTTCATCCTAGAGCTGTAGGTATACGTATAGGGGTAGCTTTCCGTGGAAATCTTTATTCTTGCGTAGTATATAAAATATATTTTAAAGAAAATATACCCTGATGCTAATATCAGCATCTTGTCTCATAAATTTCCACTGCATTCGCATACATCCCCTTCAGATCCCTTTACGCGAATTCTATCCTATATAGTGTATAATAATATACCCTATATCTAAGAACGAAAATTGAGCGATAGGGGTTTCATCTGCCGCCCCAGCAACTTCTACGAGAAAATAAGGCGAGCTGAGCCGAGAACCAGGAGTTTCTCGACGAGGCGCATAGCAGCACCACCGTCCTCGAGATGTTATAGAGAGTCTCGGGGGGTGCGAGGACTGAGAAGGGATGAAAGATGCCAGGCGCAAAGAGTCCAACAGTCGCATTCGCAGGAGCAGCGCTCCGCTAAGTGAAGCCAAATTTTCCGCGTTCTTGAACCTCGAGTTCGTAATCCAGGCGACACTTTATACGATTCGGTTCCTCCCCCGAGTCGGCAAGCCTTTTGATGTGTCGAGGGGCTCCCGTTAAATGTCATTTCACGTTGTTAGACTCGGATAGCACTTCCCTAGCTTTATGCTAGTGTGTCGCGCATCATCCGACTTTTCTCCAAAATTTGTCACCAATCATTTTTTTTTTCACCCCTACTTCATTTTCCCCACCATTATCATTCAATTCGCCTTCGAAAAATGGCAAAACACTCGAATTTCTTTCACCTTCATATTTTCAGCCCAGCGGGCCATAACGGATTATAATATTATGATCGAGGGTGAGTGAGCCAGTCCTATCTAGGGGTGGTTGATAATCGTATAATCTGACCCCCCGCGTTGGTCCCGAACGATGCGATGGCGCTAAGCAGGTAAACATATTACTGGAGTACTGGACAGTTTAACCCCCTCGTAATCCTCAGCCAGGATTAAAACCCTTCGCCAGGCTCAAGGATATATATATACATATATGTATACCTATATCATTCCGCGTACCAGCATTGTTCGAACCATGTGCTGTGATTGCGCCATCTGTTCGTTCGTCTTCTCGGGATTTTCTATTCCCGCAGTCTGGACAACTTTTGCCAAAGAGCCCAGCTAGGAACCGGGGGGACGAAGATGGAAAATAATTTTGAAATGTGGAAGTAGTCCAAGTTGTCGTATAGGAAGAGTTTTTTTATCAAGAGGAAAAAAAGAAAAGAAGGTAAAAAGAGGTAAAAAGAGGGAAGAAAAATGTTGATATTGCGATACAATGGAATCGATTTTTCCTCCATTCCCAAAAATAATAATCGTCGAAGGTAGAATCTGCGCAGAGCCTTTATAGAATCCAATATTCCATTTAATTGAGATATGTAAAGATAGAAGTTCGTCGCCTCACACCTCGCATCATTATTCTCGAGTTGTTACTTATTAATCTGTTGCCAGCTGCAGCTGGTGCAGTTTGTGAAAAAATAAATGAAAAATAAATAAATAAAACCATTGCACAATTAAAACATGATTGTAGTTGCCTCTGACTTAATTGCTATTCATTAAAACCTTGCAGAGTTCATGCTATGCAATAATTGCAGAATTGCATAGGTATTATTATTACTTTTCGCTTTATTTCGAGAAAGAAAGAGAGAGATAGAGAGAGAAAGACGGAGATTCTTCCTCTCATATTCTTGGTTAAGCTGGTTATTCAAGTATTAAGACCTATGGTGGTAATGATGATAATAACGACGATAATAATCCTGTTTGTAACAAAGGGAGGCTTGGGGTTGTTGCAGCTACTTGGCTTCGGCGGAGCTGTTCAGAATTGAGGAAATATCAGAACTATAATGTAATACAGGGTGAAAATTCGTTCTTATATACATAATACACCGCACCCTCATTTTCGAGGCATATTTAAATCCTCTCCCATTATTATTATTTTCCTGATTAAATATTGTTATCAAAATTAAGGCTCAATCCACCTCTGCAGGTTCCAGTGATAAACTATATGAATCATCGGGTTGGACTCGCCTCGAAAATTTAACGCACTCGATTGACTCATGCGGTTCATTATGCGATGAATCCTCCCCATCATTTTTTATCCCCCTTTTAATTTTCTTATTTTACGTATACCTATACGAACTTTCTTCCGAGCGATAAAACACTGCCGTCATTTTTCGCCTCCAGTTTTCAACCGATTACATAATATCGTACTATGTACCTACTCGAATAAGGATCTCTATTTTTCCAAACTAGTGACGGAGCTTTTTCGATATTTTATGTTTGAAAAAAATCTTTGCGTCTCGAATTGATTCTTCATACATATTTTAAGACGTCGCTAATCACTGTTCAGTATTTCTGAAAAATATATACCTATCCCCCCACGTCCTCGGCCTCAGCGAGCTAAGAGTTTCACCGAAGATCCTTCGTAACTCGCGAACCGCGGGTGACGTACGTTTCCTTGTACTTTTCCCTAATGGATGCAACTTTCTTCGAAACGTCCAACTCTGGAAAACCGACTGCACGGATTTTCTTTGAATTCAAAACTTTTCTAAAAGATTGTCTCTATCCGAGTATTCCGATCTTTTTGACAAGCTATATAAACCGCAAAGAGGGCCAGGATCGCTAGGATGGAGAAGGACGACTGTCCACCGTAAATTTTTATCCAACTTTTCTTTTTACCCATTTATCGCTTTACTCTATACTAAAAGCTCCTTCAATTTTTCTACCTACTACGAAGATTTTGCGAAAATGATAAAAATTTATAGACTTACTAGGTACTGGGTATATAAATTCGCCGAAGATATATAATATCCCGTCAATAATTGCGCGAGCAGGTTTTATTTTTCTATTTTTTTTATCCACCTCCCGAGGAAATTGAGTCGTTCGCGTTTAATAAACCGAAGAAAAATGAGAAATCGAACGGTCACGTACTTGGGTAATGTTTCACCGGTCTTACCTTTTTGCTCAGGCTAAATTTTCCTCGCCTTATAACTATATAAACGTGCGACGCCATCGGCGTCGGCGTCGGCGTCGGTGTTGGCTATGGTCACGATAAACTTTCTTCATCAACTCCGCCGTAATTCGAGTTGGAAGGCACGGGTTTTTTTTTTTTTCGTTTTTTTTTGTTTTTTTTTTTCTCCTGAAAAAGCCTTACTTAGTAATAACGAAAGGCTTATCCAGCCTTGCCTTATACCTTATACTACCTGCGCTATACTAAAGCCTACAGGTTGTTGTAAAGCCTCGTCGGCAAACTGAGCTAAACTTGAGTATTTCTCCCCTATATACCCCTCGTTCTCGTCGGGAGGAAAAATTTTCCACAATTTTAGCTAACCAATTACTCGACTTTTAATGCGAGCTTGGGCTCGTCCCTTCGCGCCAGCTATATACCTCGCAGAAACCTTTTTCCGCGAAACTCCATGCCTATCTCGGACGAAAACTGCGAGACTAAATCCACGCCGACAGCTAACGAGTTTTAAAGGGTTGAAACCAACCGCTGTAGCATTCGCATATCGCCCATGGCGACTCGGGGCAGAAGAGAAAGACAAATACTTTTTAGGAATTGGACCTATTTTTCCCAAATTCAAGACCGAATTAATTTTAAATGTATTTCAACTCGCTACTTTAAACGACGAGAAGATGGAATTGATGGGGTTACTATGACCCATTTAAAGTTGCTAAGGTTTAGATCCAAGAACTTCTGTCCTTTCTGTCTCGCTGGTGTAATCGATGGGGGTTCAGCGAAAGTTGTAGAGATCTGCTTTGTCGCGTCTTAACGCGGCCAAGATTCTGGGTCTGATTTATATCGAGGGTAGACCAGGAAAAGTCACGAAGCCAGAGAAGGGCGGTCACGTAATCGGCCCAGTAGAGGCCTAATCCAAAGGGTTGTAGGACAAAGCCAGTCTGCAAGGTAGAAATCTCTCCAGCAGATTTTATTCGAAAAAAAATCGGAGTATGAAATTAGGAGAATTCGAAGAATTCGAAGAATAATAATAATAATACGAAAAAGAATAAGAAGAGAAAGAAGAATTCTCGAATTGGGAATAAAATGGTGTTTCTAAAAGATGCCATCAATCAGAATGACAACGATACAGAAACTCGCGACCGCACCGGCATTAGTTCCCGTTGCTTGGATTCATTCGCGCTGTCAATCACAATGCGAAGCTCACAGTCCTCTGGGATTTAGCCCCGGTAAGGTGAGGGAGCCATGAACGTCGAGGGAGAAATCCCGGACGTGGAAGACGCGGATGTAGGTACACCCACACATGTATACCAATAAGGGAATTGCCTGGGCTGGCACTCACTCGCCATTAAACTTGAGATTTAAGTGGTGGAGACACTGTGTGGTATACCCTGTACCACAAATCTGTAGAAATCAATAAGGATCGAATATCCTCCTCATCCTTGTTCATCAACGAAAGATATGATGGGCAACTTTCGTATCACAAATTCATTAATTCCTACGTGCAGGGTGGTGAGTAATGTATATGAAACGAATTTGAGGGCTCATGCATGTAGTGCAGTTTCCCTCCCCTCCCCTCCCCTTCCCTTCCCTTTCCTTTCCTTTTCATCCCTTAGTTTATATCCGTGATTCAACCCTCAGTCGTTGCCTTGACTGCACTGGGCTGGCAATGTCGGGTTTAATGACCACCGACAAGAAGGAGGAGTACGAGTCGGAGTCGGGGATGGTTTGGTCTGTGCCCAGTGCCCCTACGCGAAAAGGTTTATGGGTCGTGAGTAATTCCATGGTTATACTCGCACACGCGGATGTGTTATCGGTTTTCAACCTTTCTCTCGCGAAGGGTAGGTAGGTGGGTAGGTGTTCGTGTTCAGTTCCGTTCCGTTCGCCCTTTTGATAGGATAGAGAGACGGAATAGAATGAAACGCAGGTCCGAACCCCCCGTGCAGGGGTTGTTTGCTTTCGGAGGTATATAAATTTTCGGTAGGTGAATTGCTGCACCGTATAGAATATCCGCGAAAAAGAAACAGAAAACTGGTTAAAATATCTTAAATTAAAAAATCTCTTCTCGCCCGGACAATACATCCGGTTGTATAAGTGACGGCTGAAGAATCTCTTCAGAAATCGGTCAATTGTCCGACAACTTTGGACAAGCAAAACGGGTGGACAAAGAGCTCGACGTCGGTTATAAAAGGCGGGAAATGAAAAATGTCTAAATCTCTAAAAGCGCGACAACATCCAGCGCATATTGTCCGACGCCTTTTTCTCTCTTTTTCTCCTCTTTCCGCCAGCCTACTCGTTTTGCCCGAGTTTCTTTGTGGCGATAGTCGATCGGCGGGTAGGTATAGGTATACGTTTTTAAAACCGACTCCCTTTCAGGGGTAGAAAAACGGCGATTAATACCCCGCCTATAGTATCGATACGCATTAACGATTGCGATACCGAACGCAGCGTGAATATTTCACAAGTATAAAATCACTGCGGATAAAGATAATTAAAGAAGTCGAGGGAACAAGAAACTCACTTTTCCATCTGGACTGCATACTTTGATCCCCGCTAGCGAGATGATTAGAAGTACGGGTGTCGAGCGATGGCTGTGCTGTAACAAAAAGGAAAAAAGGAAATGAAAAATCATACTTTTCGCATCTCTCTCTCATTCTCTCCCTCCCAGCTCCCCCTCTCTCTCTCTCTCTATTCCAGCTTTGTTAATATCTACTACTCCTGCAGGGCAACCACGACTACCATCATCACCAGCACTAGCACTAGCACTAGCACCCCTTCAACCAAAACTATAGAAGATGTAAATTTAAAGCTTTGCAAGCCCCGGCAAATCTCGCAAAGGGGCGTGATATTGCCACAGAGTTGTTTTCAACGACGCTATAGCTCTCTGGCCTACATTACTGCCGACATTATAAGTATATACGGTCTATATACGTACTACATGTACGTACATATGTATATGCATATATATGCGTGCTACACTAGGTATAAAGTAAAATGTTGGAATAGTTATGCATTTTCGGATTTTTCTATGAGACGGAAAAGAGCCGTGTAAGGTACATATTTCGCTTTGAAGTGTTGGAAGAAAATTTCTACCTTTTTTGATTTTTTTGATTTTTTTTTTAAATATTTTTTCAAACACTTTTTACTCTCTTTCATTAACGCGCAGTCTTTCGTTTGATGGTTCGAACGACGCGCGTTGGTATTATATGTTTTATATAGGTACGTATGTGAATAAATTTTGAAACTCGATGCAGTATAATTGAACGCGGTTAAACACGCGACCTAGCTAGTAGCTAGAGTTCGGTTGTTAATTAAAGTTTATCTATAGTTGATTAATTCAATTTCATGTAACACAACGTGAATGTGTTTCACGATCAATTGAATTGACTTGAAAAGCCCCGCTTTTGGTACCTACATGTTTATTATAAAATGAAATGAAACGAAATGAAATGAAATGAAATGAAATGAAATTAATTGAATTAAAATCAAATGAAATAAAATGAAATAAAATAAAATAAAAACTAATACCTTGTATGAATGTATATAGGTATGAATCAGAATTCATACTACAAACATAAAATCACCCCACAGCCTTTCATCTGCGATAAATAATATTTATGTGTTTATTATAGCGCCACAGGCAAAGTTGACATAACTTTATAACAAAGTTTTTAGTCACTTAATTTTAACGCTCGTCAAAAATTATTTGATATACGTAATAATAATTTTAACGTGTTATACGACGTTATGCGACGCGGTGATCATTTTCCTACTGGGGATATACCCTACGTCCTGGGTGCAGCTTGAATCGGTAGGATAAAGTGATAAAAATTTATAATCTTTGAATACAAAAACATCGCGGTTTTATAATCATAAACGAGAGAGAGAGAGAGAGAAAGAGTAAAAAAAAAAAAAACTTGTCTAGAGAGTTTAATGTGTAACTATATATACCTAGGTATCGCGAGGGTGAAAATAACCAGGGTACTCTTTGTTCTTGTACCCGGTTTGTTAAATTACCAAAGAAACACGTTTCTTCAGGATGTTTTACATAATTATAAGTTTTGAGAAACAACGTTTTAAATATCTCTTGTTTTATCACATGGCTAGCTTTATACATACCTACATATACCTACGTATACCTACTATACCTATACCTAACGATAATAATTATTTCCAACAAAGTTTACTTCCCTATTCCTTTACGTACCGCGGAGTTAATCGCGAGTTAAAAGCACTCGTTAGTTAGCTCTTTGTTTATCCCTCTCTTTGCCGTGCGCTTATAAGAATCGGTTTCTTAATTTTGAGATTGAAAAGTTGGCAGAGTCTGCAACACGTAGGACCATCGGACGGTCGGATGGACGACGACCACAACCAGAAGTTGGCAAAGTTATACCCTCGCGTACCTATATATAGGTATTAGGGACTTGTGTATTGGACTCCGTGTGTATTCTCATTGTCTTAAAACCCGGGGGAAGGGGGGGGATGAAGAGACCAAAGACCAAAAGGAGAAACATGAAGGGAGCTGAAGAGGATCGTAGGTATATAATTACTCTAACGCACCGCGGGGGTTGTGCGGCAACGGCCAATGTGCAGGGGGTTGGCTTTAATCTAGACGCTCTGACTTATACGTGAAGAAATACTCTTCGGCTTTTAAAAAAATGAGTATTTCTTGTGAAAAAAAAAAACGAGAAAAAATGAAAATAAGTAAACGAATATACAAGCCACCAGATTTTTCTATTCTTTCTATTCTCATCCCCTGAGGACTTTTCCTATCAATCATATCAATCATATATCGGCTGTGTACATACCTATATCTATGTGGTATAAAAAAATCGATATATAGACATGAAAAGACGGATCGTTCGGCGTTTTCTTAAGTCCCGATCACGCAGGAGTCGTATCCTCATACGAAGTATTTTAAAAGTAATCCATCTAAACCCGACCCGATCGTTTGTCCTTTTAAAAAATGTCTTTTTGTTCTTTTTTTTTGGTTCTTATTTTATTTTTTCCATGGGCAGTAGGGGAAGTATTTTGTCCTATCGATAATACTCTCGGATATTTGATACCGACGTATACCCATACGTATACCTATAGATCTAATTCGCGTTTCTGATTTCCCGAATCGAGGACCGCTTGGCCCCTTTCGAGCGTGCTTTCTCCTCCACACTCTATCACACTGGGCATAAGATATAGGTATAGGTACATGATGTAAGTACCGAGGCGCATCGATCCCGAGGGATATGTACTCGTCAACGAGAAGGAAGACCCTTAACGCAGTGGGGAAAGCGAAGATGATAATGGACTCTAAACGGGCTGCAGGTCGTTTGCCAAAGTTGTGTATAGGTATAAGGTTTTTCTCGTATCACTTTGTCCGGGAAGAAGCTCGTACCCCTCACTTGGATTTATCTATTCCGTGTGGATGATGGGATAATCGCGCAAAGAGACTCGAGCGTGTGAAGTATCAAAATGAAAACTGAAGGTGTTTAATAGCGCTAATTAGTTTTTGAATGGACTGTTGAAACGGTAGGACTATTTTCGAGTAACACTTGGCAGTCAACCTTGGCGCCTTAATTAACGGTGACAGGGCTTACTACCTCATGGCGACACTTCACCCCTTGCAGAGCGAACTCTCCAAAGCTAGCCCAGTTTTACGCGAAACAGGGTAAAATAAGGGCTGCCGCCACTTGGTGACTCGGCGAGTCCTCCTCCTTTTCCACACCCTGCAGCAGGGCAAAACTTTCAAAGTAATTACTCTTGCACTAGGTGCGCGTGTGTGTGTATGTTCATGTACATGCATGTATATGTACCTATATACTATGTATCGCTCGACCCAGCTGTGAACCACAGAATCTGCGAGATGCTAAAATTCTCAGTTCGCGGATGAATAATAGCCAATATTTGAAATAAGATATGTACCTATGTCCCCGGTCTTTTCCAGCTTTGGCTGACATAATCGGGGATTAAATTTCTAAGACTATTTCGAGATGCGGGGGACGTACGTCGGGTATATAAGTCGAATCGAGTATAAGTAAAGTTGGGTAAAGATGGTAGGATAGAATCCGATGTTTGATCGAATGAAATATTCAGAGGCTTCAGAGGTAAAAGGGCACGGTATGGCATATGGCGGGGGCCGGGGGACGGGGGCGGGGGTGGTAGTATAGGCAGGTATAGGTCGATCGTGCGAGAGGTAAGTTTTCGAAAGGCAAGCCAGGGAGCAGGGAACAAGAAGTTTGTGGGCGGTACGACGAGGGACTGACACGACTGAGGCCAAGGTTCGCCCTGGGGCTTATTATAAATTTAGAATCTGATACCACGTTTACCGAGGGAGCTTTCGAGTCGGAGACGGATACGGATACGGAGATGAAGAGATCCCCGCCCAACATCGCAACCTGCAGCTCACCCTTCGAGAACCATTTTCACGTCAAAAGTCAGAATTCCAATTTTAAAACTGACATCAAAAATTTGTCGAACAAAAGAAAAAAAACTCCTTTTAGAGTTTTTATTTGTATTCATTTTTTCGTTTTTTTCTCTTCCATTCCTCGTCGCATCTTCTTCATTCCAAAAACCCTACAAATTTCATTTCATCAGAAAAGAAAGAAAAACAAAAAAATTGTATAATTCAAAAAAAGGAAAAAAAAACGCGAATTCAACGACAAGGTCGGATACATTCCCTTTGGTATTCCTATACCTCAGGGATTTCTCGCTGCACACTCTCTTCCCGAATGGTGCGGCTGATCACATACCCACCGTAACCACCGACGCATATACCTACACAGGGGTGCGGGTATCCCTTGGTTCTAAATCGACCCAGATTTTGACGGAATTGAGTTTTATAATAGGGGCGTGCAGCAGCAACGGCATCGTGGGAATACACCAGGTAACGTATATAATGGAGAAAGATTTCTCGGGGTTATACTAGCCGCAGGGAACACCCCCCCATTGGATTGTGACAGATCAATGCAGAAACTTCTTAAACCGTGCTCCACGGCCATCAAGTTTTCATTTTATTTTATTTCATTTGATTGCCTCCCTTCCTTCTCTCATTTTTCGAAACAATTTCAATATCAATAAGTTCATGAATGCTCCGATAATTTTTTCTCGCCCTCGTTTCCCCGCGATTTTAAATAAAAGTGATAATGTTTAGGCGAAAAGCTTTCGAAAAACGTCGAAAGCTCATCAAGTATGTACGTCGCAATAACCCTTCATGCTGCACTACTTAGCTAGTGATTATTGTTCCCGCGTGAGTCGGTTTACGAATACCTACCCCTGCACCGGATCCCCGCATCAATCTGGCTGGCAAGGCACTATCTCTCACCCCGAGAGGTTTAAAACTCCCTATGGCCTATATGCAACGCCTACTTATACAGCCTCCTCCGTGGCCTACTACCCTGATTTAAAACGATCCCCCAAAGGCACGTAAAAGTGTATTACTGTCTACCCTCAGATATCATATACCTGCCGTACATTTCTATCTTTTTTTTTTCACATTTTCCACCCCTCTTTGCTTCTCCGTTATTTATTTATTTACTACTGATTTTTTTTTCTATCAAACATAAAGTTCGGAATTTAATGCACCCATTAAATTATTCCCTTTTATATGCACATACATACATATAATCGCTACGACCTTTACTCCGAGTTTCGTTTCAAACTTCCGAGGCTGAGGATTCCTAATACGCCTTTGAAGACTCTCGCAGCTTTGTTAGCTGCGTTTTAAAAGGCAATAAAGAGAAAAAGCGAGGGGGAGAAGTGAAATATCGATTTCCTTTATCACATTATGGATTCTAGACCGCGACATCAAAATCCCTTATTATGGTTTGTAAAGCAGCGTACAATGAAGGCTTTCAAAGCTGGAATGTATGTACACTGTACGTACAGCATGCTGCATGCGAGTATAACCGCAAGCCACTTCGTTTTGATTAATACCAAATTATGCCCCATGTAACGAACTAACAATCGTCTTTATCTCGGGGTTAGCTGAACCCTGCAGGGTTCCCAAGATTAGAATATAATCTGTTATACATATATTCATTAATCACCGCTTCCTAACAAGTAAATCCGCCACCGCAAGCTCGCAAGCCCGCAACCGGCTGAGCCTGCGTCTCTCGAAGCTATATGACATGACGCGGCGGTCTTTTAGTTCTGAGTGATGGAGATGTATGGAGCCGAAAATCTTCCTCAAAGATTCTGGCATATACCATCAGCTAAAATAACGACAGGAACCGGAAATTGAAAACAAGATTTTCTATAACTTCTTTATTCCCTTCGGTTTAACTATATACTCATATATAGGTATGTACCTATATGCTGCACCGGTGCGGATGAAGACGTTATTATATTCCCGCATATTAGACAAGAATTTAATAACGTTTCAATAAATTTTCTGGACGACGTTCAACCTGCAGAAATGGCGTACGTGGGTTAAGGCGTGATAAATCAGGTCTCGGTGTCGCCATAGTACATATACATATAGTATATCTATGTATATAATATAGGTATATATGTATTGGTATATGAACGTGGGAATTGCGGTGAGAAGAAGAAATTATCTTCATTTTTTTTGATGTTATGTTTATTTTTCATTTTTTTTTTTGATTTTGACAGGGAATTATTGCGCCTAATATTTTCTTCGAGAAAATAGCGCAATTTAGCTAAATCATTAGCGTCTAATGGTTCCCTCGCTTTCCCGCAGCAGCCACTCTTCAGACGCCACTCGCAGAGCGACTACCTTTACTTCAGTCAAGGGCGCAGCAAGGGCACGCGCCACGCCGCGTCTTACTGGGGTGAAAATCCGAGTTTTTTTTTTTTTTTCCTCTCTCTTCATACCTAAAGAAGAGTTTCGGGCTCTCGGCTGCATCTGAACGCGATAATATTCGATTATAAGAAATTTCGAAGAATCAAATTCAATTATCAAGCCAGCTATGGCCTTCCCCAAGATATTCCTACCTATCTGCGCGGAGACAATGAGACTTGAAATCGATTTCACTCATCGCGTTCAATGAAAATTATCATTTATAATACGCCTGAATTATTCTACTTAAAGAGAGTCAAGTTTTATCAATTGGACCAACTATGTAAAGGTTTACGCTTTTATTTCTGCGAACCTTTTCTCGATTTATTAGTACTACCTGCAGATTGTCATTTAATGTCTGCAGCGGTCTTCAGCCTCGAGACTTCTTCTTCTTCTCTTCTTCTTCTCCTCTTCCTTTTCTTATTATTCTTCGTCTCGTTAGTTCCAGGCGATTCGTTTCTCAGTTATTTCCAATTATATTTCATCTTTCTTTAAATCTTATAATTCTTTCGATCGTTGAAATTGTAATTTCTTTTCTTTTCTTTTTTCTTTCTTTTTCATTCATTTACGTTATACATAGGTATATATCCAAGATTCTCAGGTTATTCTTATTCTACCAGGTATAATAAATTCCCCTAAGAATATATTTCACCTCAATCGAGTTGCGGGGGTGCGGGCGATGTGAAAATCGACGAAATTACAACGGATTTTAAAAGTACCTATAAGTATAAGGAGCCGATATTTCACAATCATTATTTTCACCCTAGTGGTACATTTATTAAAAAAAAATTAAAATTAAAAAAAAAAAAAACGATAGGGATGCAGATTTTCGCAAATTGTTTTAAAAATATGAAATCTTAGAAAATTTTCCGTTTAAAAACAGCGAATCGATATACGTTGTACGTTGTAGAATGACGAGAAAGGAGTGGGAATTGTTTAATTTAGTTGAAAATTAGTCGTGCCTGTATAGTGATTTAGGAAAGCGTCTCGCTTAGGATAAGGAAAATCGGAATCTGAACCCCTGCAAGCGTCGCGTCGTCGCGTCGTACGCGTCGTTTGCGCGTTTACGGGATTGAATTCTCGGCAGACTTGGTAACCCTCATCCTCCTTTTCCTCTTCCTCTCTTCCTCTCTTCTTGAATCGTCCCGTTTCTCGCTCGCCGTCCCGGTTGTATAAGCTGGATGTAAATGTAAATGTAAATGTTTAGTAGGTAATCTATACGCAAAACGACTTAGCAGCAATTGTGTAAGCTCGACGCTCGACGCAACCATAAGGTGGGCGCCTATACAGTCTAAAGGCGGTTTTCTCCAGCCCTCCAGGTCTTTTGTTGCCTTCAACTTGCAGCTGTGCCGCACCAGGATCAGGATACGAGAAAACGAAACGAAACGAAACGAAACGAGAGGAAACGAAACGAAAGGAAACGAAAGGAAAGGGTTAGCTTCTAGCCCCGCGCAGACATAAGACAGGTATACGTCTGCACCGTACCTCCTGCAGGTAAAGTCAGCCTTGCATATTCATCAGGCCCCGCTTTTAATCATTGCAATTAATTAAGCCGCCTGGTGTAATTCTGTATTGCAGTCGTATATGTAGTAGGGGTCTGGTGGTGGACGGGGGGTATAAGAATTATGCGCAAAGCTGCGAACGAAAGCGAGTAGGTAGGTATGTACATAGAATGAAGAAAAAGGTGAATACGGTTAAAGGAATGAGTTTCTTTTCCCTCCCTCTCTCCCTCTCTTTGAAAGTAAAATTTGGCAAAGATTTTTTAAATCCGAGTTTAGGCCTCAATCTTCGTCTAATTATTATTCTGTCATTTTAAATGAGAATTTCATTCACTCGCGGTTTCCATTATTGTATATATGCCGTGGCGAATGAGAATGTCCTCATAATCTGCTCCGAGCCCAGGGGGTGTTTTTGGGTGTTTAGAAGACCTCGGGATTCCGGAAGTGGGATGAGACAGGTATTTCATATTCACTGACCCGTTATACCTGGCAATCTTCTTGCCCTAGGGTATAATTCGGACGGTTCTATAGATCCGCAGAATTGAATTTCTGGATTGAATGTCCTGTGAAATTTCTAACTGATTTTCAGCAATTAATCAACCGCTGCATGTACAGGTAGTACAGGGGGCAATAGTTTCTCTGAATAACAGGTAAGGATTGTTTAACGCTTTTTGATAATCACTCAGGCGTTAATATTACCGGAAATACAATAACCCCGGGCTCACAATTAGAACCTTAAACTTTTGACTCGTTTGAGGTAAAGCAAAGCGAAGATTCCCAGCGACGAGAAAGGGGCGGATCCGCCCACCCCACCCCAACCCACACAACCCCGACGAGACGACGAAACGGGCATTTTCAACCCCCAGAATTCCGCTTTTCGTATATTGACTACGATTTACCTTCAGAATTAAAAAACCTTAAACACGTTTTAAAGAGAGGAATAAAAAGCCCAATATTTCCTCTTCAAAAAATTTAGCGACCAAGTTATTCGCTGTTGAAGCAACAGATCCGCGATTTTTTTTCTCCAATTCCACGAGCGTGCAGCAGTAATTATTAAAATTAATTGGCTAATTATAAGGTACATTCAGGCACTATTCCCCGTTATTTATAACCGGCAATTTATAATCGAGTGTTATAAAGTCGAGCCTAAATCTTTGGCGAAGTAGGTAGGTATTGCGCGAAGGAAAGGTGCCTAAAGGATTTTCGGAATATTATTAAAAAAATAAACTCGGCGAGTTCCTCCGTCTTCATACTGTATGACTGATAAACGTGCAAGCAGTTTCCTTCCCGTGGGGTAGGGTCGGTGGGTACAGACCCCGGATTTCTACCCCTCGGTTCGACTACGGACGAACCGACCCTAAGCCGCCGCTAAGAAACTCGTTAAAGACCACTTCACGCGCCAACCTATTCAACTGTTTCGCAAACCCTAATTATGCTCGTTATAAGTTATGCCCGGACTGCGGTTGGATACGAAGAAATTAGGGGCCTGTACCACCTACCCCCAGCTCTTCCTCTCTCTCTTCCCTCACTCTCCTCTTAAATACCGGGATTATTAACTCATCTAATTTCTGCGGTTGGTAGATGACTTTTTAAACCGTGGTTTAATTGACGCTCTCAGCTTTTCAATAACGAAAATTCAGATTTTTCCAAAGTTGAACCTACTTCTATACATCATTATTCAGTTTTTTTTTTCTCATTTCTTTTTTTTCTTCAATCACAAATTGGGGTAATTTAGAAATAATTGTCGAGGGGGTTTGAGAGATGCAAAGCGAAACCTAGTCTGTATATAGGTAGATGAATGGTTATATCACGACTGTTTCTCTTTATTCTTTTCAAACAATTGTTTTCTTGCGGGGGTTCTTTATTTTACTCGCTTTTTATGGGGGCGAGCTTTCAAAGTGGCTCTTCAATTACAAACCTTTTGACGATTTAGCCACGCGACTGTTTTACTATACGTATAGAGAAAAAAGGGAAAGAAGAAGAAAAAAAAAAAATTAAAAAAGGAAGAAGAAAAAAAGGGAAAGAAGGTAGTATGTATGATGTGAAGGATTCCGGAATGTACATACGCCAGCCCTTTACTCATGGCTCCTAGAACTCCTCCGAGTCCTTCGAGCCCTTTGAGTCTTCAACAACTTGCGAACGGTCTTGAGTGGGCGAAACCAACTCCTACGCGTTTCTCCTCTACCCCATAGAAGGGGGACCGCGGATTTTTGATCTCCCACAAATTATAAGCTCGCAATAAAAAGCTTATGATTCTTTTTTTCTCCTTTTCGTTTTTTTTTTTTTTTTATTATCCTCCAACGTTTACGCCTCCTTTTAATTATTTCCCTTAATTAATTCGCTCGGCTAAAGCGTAATACTAAAAAATCGAGTCTCTAGCTTTCGAGACTTAAAACGACTAATTAATTTAATGTTTACACTGTTACAGAATATTATTTGTTCAACTTCTCACAATTTTTTTCTATTTTTTTTTTCTTTTCATATTTGCGAATACGATATACTACCTGTGCGTTTATTTCGACTATCAATATCACGGCACCCGGAAAGTTATGTGCGTTCTAGTTTGCGATAAATTTAATATCTAAGGGATTACGCAATTATCTCTATCATTCGTGAGGATCTCCCTCATAGTTTGTCGAAGTACAGTTTCTACTGGCGTCGACAGAAAATGGAGAAAATGGAATTATCCAAGCTAGGTAGGTAGGTGGGTAGGTGGGTGGTGGGTACGATCCGAAAACTTCTGACCTAAGCGCGATTTAACTTTTAATTAAAACAAACCCTCAGCGAACCAACGCAACGCCTCGAAGCCGCGAAATTATTAGACGAAAACCCTGGCGAGAGTTTGAGACACGATGAACCGCAAAAGCCTAATCTCGCAAAACCACAAATTGACTTGCGGTGAATTAAACGATCCTCCCCATTGTCAGCGGTACGGACAATTTTATTTTCTTCATTTTTTTAGTATTTCTTTCTGCTTCAGCGCAGTGAAAGAATTCCGTCTACATTCTCCCTTCGCTTTAATACATGAAAATCTTGACCTTCCTTCGAGTGACTCATCTCAGTGGTACTAAACAGCGGCGGAAATCGCAACCGGAAGTTCTCTCCCCGGGCAATAAATGAGGACAAGAGTCACCCGCCGCCGTTATACGTTTCAGGTTTAATGACCGTTGGATACGCGAGGTCCTCGGGCCTTAGCTATCGTGTCAAAATTAAGTTTCCCCCAGCCTTAAAGCTGGTCGTTAGTGTCTCGTTACGACCTACACCTTATCCCGATTAGCCAGGTATCTGGGTCAATGGTTACGCAAAACTGAAAGACTAATAATAATAATTAAGTATTACCCATGTAGTATAGCGTGCGCAGGAAGCCAAAAAGTGAGTAAAAAGAAGAAGAAAACGAAAAAGAAAAAGAAGAAAAAAAGAAAAAGAAAAAAAATGGAGCAAAATGAATAAGGGTTTCGATGTAGCAATTTTCGTTAAGCAAAAAGGAAACAAGACCTCGCGAGTTTCTTATTCCGCAAGGCCGTACAACGGGTGCTGGTTTCAGCATCTCCGCAAGGCCCTGCAACCCTCCTGCAGGAATAACAGGGTCTCTGAGTAAACGTAATTACGTCATTAGCTCACCGGATATTGACTGTATTATTAGGTCGTATAACGATGCCAGCACACGTTGATACCACGGGGACAAATTGGGAGACATTCCCCGTCCACGTGCGGCGTAACTTTGGGAAGGGAGAAACCTCTCCCTCTTTATAGGGGCGATGGGGGGTGAGGGGGGGGGGGCTATATATATATATATGTGTATATATCCCTCGTTCTCTTTCTCCGCAGATTTCACCACCCCAAAAGCCAACCCCCTGTGCTCGCGGGACAATTCACGCGTCAACCCTCAACAGAAATTGACAAAGTTATGGGGTAACGACAAAACACAGAAGTCAAGAGGCCATTTTTCATCCTTTTCGAACCCCAGGGCCCAACGTGCGTTAGTTTTTTTCTTTCTTTTTCTTTTTTCACGTATACTATGGGTATATGTATCGAAAAAACATCGCAGTATGTTCGGTTGCCTATATTACTCTGTCTTACCGACGGTGTTAAGGGTGCAGTAAAACGCCCCTAAATATTAAATAAATACAACCATTATATTTGGTTGAATTGTTAAATGTGAAATAAAACCGATATTCGATACTTTCGAATGAGTATTAAATCGTTGATGACGAAGAAAATAATGACTTATTGGCTAATAAATAACCGACAAATGTCGATAAAACAGATTTGATACAACCATATCCAGGCAACCGAAGTTACATCTGCGTATAAACGAAGTATTTTATAGGCGGACGTATACATAGGTATACCTACTATACGCCTTCGTCTAATAATGGCTGAATTATATGACGTCTTTAACGTCATGATTTCCGCTAATTAGGATGCGGACATCTCCCGCCGTCCAATTACCGTCATGTTATTACGAAACGACTCCCGGGGTTTTCCTTTATCCTTCCCCCCCCCCCCCCCCCCCGTGGCTGCCCGGTGGCATTTTATCCTCTCTGCACCCCCCCGCCCCCGACCAGCACCATCGGAGAAATCTCTCTTGTAGTCGTTTTACCGAGTCGTTTGCCCAGCACGAAAAGAACCGGAGTATAAGGTGGAGGAAGCCTCGGTTATTATATGCAAACTTGTCGATCGCGTTTTGTTTTCACGACATCGGGCGGCGCTTCGCGGGGGACGAAATAGCTTCGCGAAGTGTATATGGTATGGGTTGGGTTTGGGGTTCGGGGGATGGGGGCAGTCGAGGGGACCGGGATGATTACCTAGAGTGAAGAAGCACAAGAATAAAAATGAACAAAAAAAAGCGAAGAAAAAGGGAAAAAAAATGTGGCTTGCAGCTTAGAGAGGAGAGCGCCGACGAGAACGGGAGGCAAAGAATAGCAGGAGGGCGAAATCAGGGTGGAGAGAAAACAGAAAGATATTGATACGCTCGAACCCCGTATAAATACGCAATTTGTCTCGATTCGGGCTTTAGTCGCAGAGCTTCGGTAAGCCTGGGTGCAATCTATTACTCGGAGCCTCGCTAATTGAAGATTTCCGTATATTTTTAAGCCGCTCCTTTTGAACTTGATAATTAAAAAAGGTAGGTAGGTGGGTAGGTCCTACCTAAAACACGGGCTAATCATCTCGTCTCGTAATTTTCACGAATACGAGAATACGCACGTGTATGTACCCTGCATGCGAGTGTAGTTCTACCGATCGTATATTAAGCTTCCTGCAGCAGATTCTAAGTAAACCCTAGTTTCTCCTGCTGCAGCTTCCATCGATTACTTTACACTTATAGTATATTTACTCCGGCGATTATACGGAGTCCGTGCGGTGCACTGTTACTCACCCCTAATCCTTGAGTTAAACGTTATGTGGAGCCGAATAACTCCTGGTAGCTAGCTAATACCTACGTATAAGCACACAGGCCGAGTGGTGCTGCAGGGAACAAGCTGTTAAGTGGGTATACATACATACACACACATGGATGTATCTATACATACATACATACATACACACATGTATATACACGATTCACAAAATGTGAAGGTGCAGTGTGCGAACCAACCAGCCAACAATGAAATCCAATGGTGAATGACCACCGAGAGGACGTATTTGCAATAAAGACCAGACAAAAGCTCGAATCTCGAATATGCCGGTCGACGACGACGGCGACGGCGACGTCGACGGAGCGGTGGAGCGGGATACGCAACTGGATCCCGCGTGCAGAAGGGACGGAGAGAGAAATCGCGGAAAAGAGAAGGAGAGATCGGAACGACAGTGGTATTGGCACTGACAGGTTTTCACCGTCTGGTAGCCAAGGGCTGTTTTAGGGGCGGTCGAGGGGTGCAGCGCGTCGCGACGGCCTGGGGAGGACCTCGCGGTCACCAACGTCGCTTAATTGTGCAGTGCGGAAATACTCAGACAGACGCGGATTCCTTCGATACCGCGTTTCGTACCTATACATGCATATGGGCATATACCATAAATATATGGTGGATTGCGATTAGACGGAACTCGATCTGGATCCGACAAAATTTTTAAGGAAAGTGTGAATTGTTCCTGCGGCGAGGTTAATCTCATCGCGTCGATAAGTAGTAGGTAAATAAATTTTTATCAAAATTTGATACGGAGCGAGACGACGATAAAGGAATAGGCTGGGGATGGCTAATGGCGATGGGTGAGAAATGGACCGATTATATTCGCATTATATCCCTGTCGATATATTATTTACGGCGTCGTTAAGTTAGACGTAAAACTGGCTGATATAAATATTAATCTAGTGGCCATTTATCTTTATCGAGATTCTCATAAATATGGATTAAAAGAAATTCCAGTATTTTAGCCCTTGCTGCTGCTGCTGGGATGCGAACAATTACGTGTTTTGGGTTAATTGACTTTCTTCTTCGAAATTGATACGCTAACGGACTTTAAAATTCATCAATTCGAGGCGAAATCACGCCACAAGTTGCGGGGGTTCATTTTTCGCGAAGCTAAACCCTCGCGAGTCGTGAGGGTTGAGGCGCCTAATTCACTTTTATGTTTTTCCATTCTTTAATCTTAAATATAAATCATAATAAAAACGAACGGAATTAACATTTTTTCAAAATACATATATTTGACGAGAAGATTCCGCCGCAGGTATATGTGGGGCTCAGACCGTGTTCTATATACCAACCCTGTACCCTGCACCTCGGGACAGGTATATAGAAAACCATTATAAAGTTATAATATAGTACTTGAGACACGGAACTTTTCAAATAATTCTTGACTTGAATAATATTATTCGCACGGTATAGACCGCATTATGTGGAACAAAAATACTCGCGAGCTTTTATAAGGGAGGAAAGGGGGCCGGCAGGGGGACAATGGAGTTTAGCGAATCCAGAGGGTAGAGAGTACTCTCGATTCGGTAAAATCCCCCTCATATACCCTCGTCCTCCTCTTATTACTCGTTAATATTATAACCGACTTATCGTTCGATCGATAAAAATTAAAGAAACCCCAAATAACGAAAAGGGTTTCAATTTGTGCTAAAAAACTAAATGCAGGTAGGTATATCCTCAAGAGTATGGGGAGGGTAGTACCGGCTTTTATAGTTTTTAGAGAAATTTCTTAGAGAACTAGGTACTACGTGTATGTATGTAGTATGCACGTATTTTATGGAAATAAAACCAAGTATATATAAGCGGTTGCAGTCAATTACAGAGGAGGCAAGAATCGCGGTAAGTCTTTTTTTTTCTTCTTCCTACGGACGAGTTGGGGGATGAGGGGGCAGAACGAGAGATATTCATAATGGGCTGAATTTCTTAATTTTTAATAACGTAAACTGACGGTGAAGCCTGCGAATAGAATGAGGTAAATTCTCGAAACTGCAAAACGAAGTCTTGACAACAACATGCAGGGGGACGTAGAGTCTGAGAGATAATAATGAGGTAGGATTTAATCCTATCTTTATTATAAGGGAATTATTGTTCAATTTCAATCTTCTACGAAGGTGTATACCTATACCAGCTTATAAGTGCTACGTGAGGTAACTATAGATATACACATACATATTGTACATAGGTATAATAGGTATAGACAGTCGAAAGACTAATTAACTGGAAACGTTCTTACGCATTGAAGCATAAAATCCTACAGTTTTTTTTAGCCCTCCTCCGCATTTCCACCCCCGAAAACTTTTCACGAATGTACATACGGACGTGTATACCTGTATTATATGTACAAGTCTAATTGGTCTCATTGAATAATTAATTATTGTTGCCAGACTAACTCCGTTGGTCCCTACCCCCTCCAACTCGTCTCTTGCAAGCCAGGGCATTCGTTCAAATTTCATTTTTCATCGCTGCACAAAGGCCAGATCCCTTTTATAAATGGATTGGAGCTCACCGTTCGCAAATCTATATCGCGGCCTCTGTTTGTTTGGGTGAAATTGGAGGAAAACATTGTGGTAAACCCTCCGGGCTTTCGACAAGCGAGAACCGCGTCCCTATCGCGTGAGTGTACGTTACCCCATACATAAATATACCTGCAGTATATAGTGGTGCCATGTAACGTGGTATGTGTGAGTGAGAGAGAACCGAGTCCCGTTACGTTCCGTTCCGTTCCATGTAGCCTGGAACCCCGCTCTTCACCCCTGCATCCCTCTATTCCTCGATTCAGCACCCACAACGAAACGACATCGCGAGTTCTGAATAGAAGAGCCAAAACTCGAACTGGAATTCAGAGGCCAACATCACCTGCCCGAATCATGAATAGCCGGGTCCATTTTACAAACCTAAAATACCACGTAGTGGTCCTCGATCAGGATCTAGTGCAGAAGAAATCTCCTTATTCCCGGTGTTAACGCAATGGCGTCAAAAAGATGATCAGTGTTATCGTTAGGTCAGAAATTTGAAATTTTTTCGAAGGATTAGTTGCCCCGAAAATAATTCTGCATTGGTCAAATTTATCTGCACCTAATTCTGACTCCTCCAAAATTTAAAAAAATTCCTAATGTTCCGAACTCGAAAGTTTCTGAAAATTCAAAAATTCTTTGTCATCCCGAAGTAGGAATGATCCTGATTTAGCGAGGATGTAGAATGTGTCTTGGGCATACATACCTATACCTATACCTACATACCTATAAGACGATATCTAAGTTGTGTATATGAAGTTGGGAACAGGAAGTTTGAAATGATATCTACTTGGCAGGGTTGAGTCACGACTCACGGTGTTTGTCGGGGTCGGAGGTGTAGGTACTGTGCTAAGATTTAATTAACACCCTCAGCTAGCTAGGGTGAATGATCCTTTTCCAAGATTCACCGCGTCTACTTGAGATTAACTGACTTATGGGCGTGTACCCGCTTCTCAAATTAACTAAAATTTCGTTACAGATTTCATAAAGGAATTCTGAACGACATGAGCCGATTTATTAAACTCCGAAACATTTCTGCACCTGGATTCCCGGATTCCTCTATCATCTGTTGCTCACTAGTTAATCTGGTCAAAAAATGTCTCTGCTAATTCCTTTCCTCATTGATGAGCGCGAAACGAAAAATTGACGTTTAAACGCATTTAAACGCCTGCAGATGCAAGTACACGTCTGTTTTCCGTCTGTGATGGTCTAGCTGTCTTAATTCTGACGCGATGCCAAGACTATGTTTACCCCGGGGTAATTATAACTTAGCTTCAAACTTTCTGTTAAGTATACCATATAATTTTCACCAAAGTTTCACGACATCAGAATACCGAACTTTATGCTGACGTTTATATAGGTAAATATCACATTTTTATCCCATCGATTTTCTCCCTCCGAAAATCGGGTCAGAGATTCATAGGGTGTTCGTAAATGAGGAGAATTTCCTGCGGGATCGATTACGCGTAGCTTAGGGCTTAGGTATACTCGCCGTTTACGATCGTCGTTCAGTATCCTGAAAAATGTCATTATTCATTCTCATTATAATATTTCTTGCGTACGTATTAAACTATAGGGAATAAAAAACATCGGGGAACATGACACATCGCCAGTCGATGTTCCCTTTTATATAGGGCGCTAATTGATTCATCAACCAAAAGGGCGCGGATCAATCATTCCTCGCGTCCCTGCAGGATATTCGATGACCGAATTAACGAATTAAGGCACGTGCGTCGATCATTATGACTCGACCGCACGCCTAATTACCGTTTCAATGCTTCGAGGAATGAGGATATTAAATTCCTGGTTATACATAATATGTTTTGTCGAAAATGTGACGAACCCTGATTTTCACCGTCTTAGAAAAAAAAATCTCTTCAATATATGTATGGAAAGGTGTATAATACGTGCGTGAGTAGATGGCGACGACTTATGGCGGCAATAAAAGATCGCGTGTTCGAGAGCGTGTATACTAGATTCGAAAGACGAAAAACGAATAAGAAGAAAAAAGAATAGGAAAGAAAAAAAAAGAATAATGTCAACTTTTTTATAGTCTCTAAAGTAAAATTCCTCCCATATATTATATCGGGGAAATAATCGGCGCACGATATTCTCGCGTTAAAAAGCGATTTGCGATGTGATTTATCGGCGAGATAGGTAATCCGGGCCCTTTAGAGAAAGATCTCGGGTGAAAAAAAGGTTCGAAAAAATGTCGATTTCGGCAATCAAATTCCCCGATTAAATTTGCGACAAATTTGCATCTCGAGGCTCGGACTGCTACGCGCGGGATCCAAAGTCGAAAACGAGACGGAACGGGGTATTGTGTTCTGTGGTCGACGAGCAAGAACCGCAGACTCTCGATTCTGCAGGATTCGCCCACGACCCGAACTCGAGTGTTTCCTTGCGGTCCAGCGATCATCGGGGTCGCGGAGGTCAACGAAGCGAAGACAAATGACTTTCCGAGACGAGTGTCTAGATTTATGATGGTCAATGAAAAATAACAGAGCCAAGTACCGCATTCATTGTCAGCGCCGAGTGGATATATATCGAGGGCTAAGGACCAGAAGGGCGTAACCCACGTTTTTTCGACTTTGTTAAATTTTCTGCCACAAGGGCGTACATCTGAGAATTCAACACGTGAGCCCTTCCGGCAGCATTCGCAGTTTTCTGTGGGTTACGCCCTTCTGATCCTCAGCCCTCGATATGTATACTACACCGTCCCGATACTCTCAGACCAAGATCGAGTCCCGGTCCCGAACCCTCGATAAAACGATCCTGCACAGCTTTTTTATACATTCTGCTTGACATTTCTGACAACTGACTCCCAAATTTTTTTCTTCAAATTCTGCGATATGGGGCACTTATCACACATTGATCGTCACGATGTATTCTTGACATCGGAGAGTATGAATTTTGGATTCGGAGTGGTAAACTCGCGTCATCACTTAATCACAGCGAGTATTGAGATGAATTATGCGCAATTTTAATCGAAATCCCTCGGCTGATTAGCTTCGCCTCCGCGTATATCTTGCAGGATAATCTCCGTTATCTTGCGGAGCTCTACTCGATTCCGTCCGTCCGAGCGATTGCAATGGAAGTAGATGTCATGTCGACGTCTGATCCTCAGCCCATATAGGCTCGTAATTAATCCTGATGAAATCCACCGCACATACATATACATCGATCCTCATAGCAATTTGATAATTAATATCCTCGAGCTTTTGACTCCCGATCACTTAGCACTAAACTCATCGCCGATAATGATATAAGAAAGTATGAGCGTAAACGAGGGCTCGGATTAAAGCGAATCTCGTTTGGCGGTGTTAATCGTAGAGTTGGTATATTTCCCGCGGAGGTACCTAATCCGGATATTCGGGGTCAATCCAGGATCCCTCGATCTCTCCGAGTGACGCGACCCTGAGGGCATGCAGCTTGAGGAATCGGCAATCTCTGTGTATCGTTCGATGGAGTGGAGGGTAGGGGTAGGTATGGTAGTAGATGTCGCACGAGAGGCAAGACGTTTGCAGGGATACGGTGTTAATCAAGTCCGGGACTTTTTACGACGATAGCTGGCCAGGACCTGTTCGAGGAGGGATAAAGACCGAGGGGATGATAGAGAGCGAGAGATCAAGGTATAGACAGTGTACATTGCCAAGGGGTGGAAAAAAAAAAGAAAAAAAAAGAAGAAAAAAGAAAAAAAAAGGGAGACGAAGATTCCTCCGGTTGGATTAGATTGCTCTTTCTCCCTACGACCGGAGTCAGTTTTGTGGTACCTTCAGCCTTCAGCCTCTGCACGTCGATCGTCGTAAATAAATACCTACTGTATGTGTCTCGTGTATAACCGCGGAGGACCCCGCCATCTTAATTTCATTTCGCCGATAGGATTTCGTCCCCCTATACCAAAAGAAGAAAAGAAAAGAAGACGAAGAGATCGACTAATTCTCATATACGTAAACGTCAGACGAATTTCGTCTTATTTTCAGCCTTCTGATTATGGCTCAATAAATTACCGTTATTACTTCATTGGTACAGAATATTTCCACGGGTTGTGTAGGATATAGGGAAACTGTATTATTTCTAAGAAAGGAACAATTGTGTTTCCAATTATTTTTACCAAATGATTATTTGAATACAAGTAAATTTTTGAAAATTTCTACCCATGACAATTACTATATTCTCGATGTGCAAAATTTGAATTAATTATCAAGCTTGCAGACGAGGTTGGTATTTTGTGTTATTGTAATAACGTGGCTCTCCTCGTTCATGTTTAGCAATATCGAATAAGCGTATACCTATATATATATAATAATGAACAAACAATATAGTATAACTTACAAAATTACTTTAGCATACAGAATATAATGGCCGATGGCAGAGTATATTGGCCCTATTTTGCCTCGATAGTCGATACCTACCCGTCAGTTGTCAGCCTCATCGACAAAGATCAAAAAAAAAAAAAAAAGAAAAAAGAAAGAAAAAAAAAAGGGAAAACCATTTGGTATTTACCAAAGCGTAGAATAACTGTTATTATCATCAACGATGTGAGGATAAGCAAATAATTACTCGACGAGAAGATCAACGATTTGATGGATTGATTGATTAATAATTTATCATACTCCGCAGAGCTGCAGGAATCGACTATACATCCGTTGTAGTATGTAATTTATTATGAATAATCGCAGTAGGTACTCGTAGTCAGTATTCTGAATAAGTTCAGTGAAGGTAATTTTGAAAAAAGTGTGAAATAAAAAAGGAAAAAAATGGTGGGTATACTAAGAAAGAGGAAACAGGGTTGAAAAAAACACTCGAAAGAAGTGTCAGTTTCTGGAGGCTTGTACACTTTTTCTTCCAAAGTGACAAGACGGATGAGTGCCTCGCGGAGGCTCACCAAGGCTAGCGCGGTGTCCCGTCGTTGCCAGCGCTGCTGTTGCTGCTGCTGGTGCTGGTGGTGCTGGTGCTGATGCTGCTGCAGAGTTTAATGAATTCCGCGTTATGAGAAACACCAAGTTTATAAATCACATCCCCGCTAACGACGCGAGGCCGCGAGCACAGGCGCGGCGCGTAACTCTCGATTAATACTGGGAAGAGCTGCTCGTCCCTAATTAGGTAGCTACGCACGTGAGATGAAATTTCGGTTTCTATATACCGCGAGACGTATGAAAACATACGTAGGTGTAGGTGTATGCGGGAGCATGAAAATTCGAATATCACCGAATTGATGGGAGAAGATCCGTAGACTCGGTCTGACGAATTGATTGTATGAGAAAAACCGTATAATACTATCGTAAGAATCATAAGAATTCATTAGGATTGATTAGTAGCTTCGAAAAAAATGAGTCTTGTCTGCGAACAAAGACGAGAAGAAAAGGTAAAAAAAAAAAATGAAAGAGAAAGAGAAAGAGAAAGAGAAAGAGAAAGAGAAAAAAAAAAACGGTGACTAATATATATCTCCGAAAAAGAAAACGCGGGTATTATTCAACATCGCGATGCCGAGGGGAGGTTTGCACAGGATCGTTGAATAAGTGAGGCTGCTGCAATTGTAAAGAACTCGATGTTATCCGAGCTTAAATACCTATGTTGGTCCTTGATGGTTATCGAAACGACTATAGGCATATTATATGCATACATATGCTATAACAGAACCAGACGTATCATCTTCAATACCTCTTCACCATATTTCATAGATACGATTTCCAATTTTACGTTCACCTGTCTTCTAAAAATCGTATTTCTATCATTTCGAGTATAAATTAAATGATTTTATTTTCAGACAGAAATTATGAAAATTGATTAAAAAATGATCCCGTAGTACAGAATGAGGTAATCCCGAAATAGTCGTGTCAGAAAGGGACAGATACCTATACGTTCGATCGAAGGTAGGTAGGTGTATAATATGAGGGCGGATATATTCAGGTTTCGGTGGTTACGCTGCGCAGGGTCCGGTAGCTTGAAACTGACGTCTTGGTGAGAGATGGATGAGGCGGACAGCCGAGTAATGAAATGAATTTAGACGTGAGATAATAAAACCTGATCTCGGTGTGGCATGGCGTTGCCTTGGTTAATTGATCGATGGGCCCTTGTCGTCGTCCACACGTCATTCGACTTGAACGAAACGAAACGAAACGAAAATCTATTCTATTTTTTTTTCAGACGCGACGAAAAAGCGACAAAAAAGCAAGAGCAAAAAAAAAAGACAGCAGAATTACTTTTTACTTTCGTTATTTTTTATAATTTGACAAATTCGTGAATATAGGTACATAGTAGGTACCATTATTCCTCGTTTCACCGGCACATGTGTGCGGTATAGAACGTCCAGCTTTCATTATACACATTTCCGAATAATAATACAAACTCGAAGTATCGGCGATGCGGAATTTACGAATTCACGCTCGATTTGAAACGTTGACAAATATTAGTAACAAACTAATTTGTAAACCTATATCCCCGACTAGCAGTGGGAGGTAAAAGAGCGAGAGAGAGAGATAGAGAGAAGGGGGTACGATTTCACGCCGACTGGTCAATTCATTTGGATACAATAATTTTGATAACGAAGTTGATGTTTTATTATTTTTTGATTTTTTGATTGATTAAAAAAGACAACAAAAAAAAGAAACAACAAAAAATTGGATTCATCCGTCATCCATCACTCGTTTTACCCGGCACGTATAGGTGTAACGTCCTACACCATGGCTGCACCCCCGAAGCTCTGTGGCAAATAAGGCGGAAGTGAGCGCGGGTAGGGCGTATAGGTATAAGCTTGCTCGGTAATCTTTTGGCATTGATGCTGACGCACGTCTCGTACGATTTATATTTTCCACGTGTGTATGCGGACGTATATACGGTACACACATACGTATCATATATGTCATAGGAATATGAATCTTTACACGCGTATAGGTATACATATGTATAATGCGTGTATACTATATTGATTGCTTTAATCCGATTTATGACGTTCTACCAATCACGATTTATTCCTATTAATTCGTATTACTTGATCGCGATTGATATTATGCCGATCGAATAAAGAAAAGGGGAAAAAAATTTAAAAAAAAATTCACGAGAAAGAATAGAAACAATCGGTCGCTTTTCGATTACGAAATAAAATCTTTCGCCATTGCAGGCCCCAAAGCGGTATATGGATTGTAATTGCAAACTATCCAACCCCCTACCTACGCAGTTTTAGTTATATACGCGTATTCGATATCACGTGTGATCGTCGAATCGGTTGATTAATTAATTAATCGACTGTTTAATTAATACAGTTTCATAACGATAAATTAACTGCTCAAACGTTTTGTATACCATTTCTTTGTACACGAGAATAACAATAACGATAATAATTATAATCATTCATGCATATGGCTAATTGAATGAAGAATTGACGTCGAATAAATTGAAAAAAATTTCAGGTCAAGAGTCAGGCATGCTAATATCGAATGAATTGACGCGATTGCATGCAGTATTCAATCTAGCCCCTAATTAATGGCAGTTTAATCAATCAAGAGAATTAGAAATCTCGGCAGATTCTCTCGGGTAATTTTCACGTCTGTGTAGCTGGTACTGCGCCAATTGAATAATATGCAGAATGAAAAAGACCGTAAGCAATATCGGAGCTTTTTAGAACGTAATTTTCAACAAATTCAACCCCCCCCCCCCCCGTCCCCCTCCCCCGCCATTCTGTATAGAATTATAAGCAAATTGAACCGTTTTTAATAATTCGTGATGTATAGCTCGTTCCCTCGCCCTGTATTAACGATAATTAATATTAATATCGATAAACTGCACCGCGTGCTGATTCCGGAAATATTTTTACCTCATCATAACCCGCCGCAATAATCGATTTAATTATTGAAACTGATTGAATTTTTATGATTATCAAAATAGTTTTTTTTCTTTTTTCTTTTTTTAATTACTTTCTCGCAGTTTCAAATCAAGTAAATTTAATTAATAATTAAAATTAGTTGGAAATTCTTACCTCAGCCTTTATTGCCGATCATTCGATAGATTCGATAGATTCGATCGCACAAACAAAATAGTTTCTTCAAATCATTCACATGAGAATAATCAAACTGATTATTTCTAATTATTGTACTAGTGGGTAATTATGATGATTACCATCATTGTAATCATCGTTATTTTCGTCGTTAATCATATTTGTTTTTTGTTTTACAATTTTTCAATTTTTCACGTGATTATAATAAGAACTGTGAAAAAAATTTTTGAGTCGGTTAAAATTTTCACCAAAGAACACGAAGGAGGCCCTTTACGAACGGCTGTATCGCGCGAGGCTCGCCGGGCGCGACTGACGTCGCGACGCCCCGACCACGTGGGCCAACGTTTCCCTACGGCTGACATGCGCGCGGCACCCCCGCCACCTGCATCGCAGGTTTATACACGGGCTGTTCTTGAAAATAATTAAGCTTTTTCCGCCGTACCTGTGGAGCCGGGAATAAGGTACATCGCAGAATTTATAAAAACACGATAAGACTCCTCAAAATTGCTGATCTTTCATTTTTTTAATAATAAAGTAAAATAGTGGCGCGAATTAGTAACCAGAATGGATGTGTTACCTACCTAAATTCAGTAATCAACGATATTTCCCCACTCCAACACCGATACACGTCTATCTCCCTTGATTATACAGGTACATCCCTATTAATGACTTTACAACTTATTCCCGAGCCAAGAATTAGAACTTGACTTATAACCCGCCGACATGCATTCCGTGCACAACGCAATTATATACACTATACATATATGTACCGGCCATTCTCTTAATTGTAAGCAATTTTTCCTGCTGCCTTACCCTGCAATTAGTTTAAATTTCTAACACGAGTCTCGTCATTCGTGAGTCAGCGGTTAAATGTATTTTATCTTATTTTCTAATTCGAATTTACCATATCCAATTAAAATTAAACGATTAGCGATAATTAACTTAATCACAGTCAAAGATTAGCCGCGATAAGTCCATACCCAAGTGTCGAACGTATAAATCTAGTAGTATAGTCCTGTGAGGGGCTAGAACGTGTCTTTAAGTGGTGAAAGACAGTAGCGCGAAGAACCGAACCGAGATGAGATGTCTGACCAGTCAACGGCTACAGCTACTTGAAACTAACTCGCTATCTGGTTTCTCGGCCGTTTTCACTGTTCTTTCTGGAAATCTAGCAACGTGGAGTGAACAGGGGATGACAAGTCAACTTTGTGCCGAATTTTTCAATGAAAAAATTCTAATTCAAGTAAAAATATATAAGGAGACCTTTTTTTCTATCAGTTTGAATTCTATTCGGCATAACTTAGGGTAAAGCTCGGTCAACGCGCGGCTCTTGTGGATACAAAGAATTATAGGAATCGACAAGTCCGCGATTTCTAGCTTGTTACTATCACGGAACTAGTCCGGATTTTTGCTGCCAACTGAATACCGTGGCTTATCTCTGTCCCCGGCATTCTCTGAACAGTCGAAGTCGTTCTGTAAAGTCTCAACGAGGGGAAACTAGTCCGGGGACCTTTTCTCTCGGCATCGAGCTTATGTAGCTACAGATATATCCATTCCCACACTTAGCCAAGTACCTAAAGATTCACGTAACAGCCTCATCGACGTATTTCTGTCAGCTGGTGAAAACACGGTCTAGGTTCATCCGTGGGCGAAAATCCTCATTGTTTGTGCGGAAATCTTTCTTGACCACGCCGCGGTATGCACGGTTGCAGTGCGGGCGGCGCGGTTTTGAGAAATGAAAAAAGGAAGTCGTGCGCGGGGGAGGAGGGAGATGAGGAAAGAGAGGAAGCTGGAGATGAAACGGGGAGCCTGAGGATTCTGGTGGAAGCTGCTAATTACCAAGGCTTGTTTGAATCGTTATATACCTATACGTGGTAACCATCGTGGCGAGTAAGCATAGAAGCGGGTGCCTTTCATTGAAGCAACCTGCACAGCATACGGACGAAGAGAAGAGAATCGGCCGGCAGTGTCTCAAGCGTGTTAATTAGACGTGCTTTTGTTTCGCAAGAAGCCAAAATGAAAGCCAAAATGAAGCAAATATGAAAGCGACAGTTGGAATTGGGACGGGTAGTTGGGATCATTCCTCGAACATGTGAATTCGAGATGAAAGGAATCTGCTATGCAGGGAAAGACAAACTTCCCGCGACTATACCTCGATCACCTCAATTTCAAATGGACATTTTTCTTACGAATGACTCCAGATATCTGAGTACTACAAGGTATAAGTATTCTGTATTCTGTGTTGGGTAACGAGCTACAAAATGTCGGTGATATCATCATTTGTCTGTTGGACAAATGACAGAAACCAAAGAAATCCCGAGGGGCAGTTCTGCAACGAGCGACAAACTAAACGACAAACCGCCTTCCTCCCTTCCTTCCTTCCTTCCTTCCTTCCTTCCTTCCTTTCTTCTCTTACTCCAGACAATGGAAAGATATTTGCTTCTCTTCTCTCATCATTCGTGTATCTCAGTTTATCTCTTCATCCTTCTTACACCCTAGCGTCTCTTATTCCACGTTCTTTAAACCGGTGCATTGCAGCACACATCGCACATATTCACGTCGACTAACCCTGCGCAGCGTGCAGTGCAACGCTTCATACATACTCCATACGTGTGTAACGACTCCAGGAATTGTAATATAAAGATCGTAAAGCAAAAGGACTGAATTACTTGACATATATCCTTTTGTCTAACGATCCAGCAGAGATTTTTCTAGGTATTATACCTGTATGTCTACGTATATGTATAAGTATAGCAAAAGCTTTAGTTTTTCTACTCATAGAAAATGTATATCCACACATCGAGATCACAAAGCTGTTGGAATATTCTCAGAGTATTAGCGCTGCAGGCGGGTGAAGAGAAATGTTATGAATAGATGATATATATACTATATGATATATGTCTTTATGTATATGTATAGTATATATGTATGTGTATATATGTGTGTGTATTTAGAAGGCTGCCCCAGCGAGGAAAGGAGAATAGACTTCGTCTGCGTCCCGTTAGAATTATAGTTACTTCTCTCCCGTTTCAGGGCTCGACAGTTGGTATACATATGTATACTTATGTACACCATCCCCCGTTAAGCTCAGAGCCAGAATATCAGAATATGCTGGTCCGTGCTTTCCGTCGCGTCTCTTCCAACCAGCCTCCCTGCCTGCCCACTATTCCTACCCATTTCCACCCTGCGTCGTTTCCGCGACTGACTGCTGTTTACATTTCAATTATCTGAAGCTTCACAGTGCCATTATTAGTATTTGCATGATTTAGTAGCTGAAGAACCGTGCGCCTCCTTTACGAAGGTCTTAAACATTGGTTGGCGTTATACCCACCTACTACGTATCAAATAATTCTACTATACATGAAAAAATAGGCACGGAATTACGAGACATAAGCTTTCACGATCGTTTCGTATACTATATAGTTGACGAGAAACTTTTCTTATTCTCGCAACATTTACCACATAGAACGACTTCACGGTTCGATTATTATCTCGCACTGGCATATGGGGAGGAAATTTCCGTTTTAAACTTTACTTCGAAGAATCGAATAACTCAAATCTAGGTATATACCTACATGTATGTGTAACATGTATAGTATACGCAGATTATATAGGCATTAGAGCTTTTCTTCGCGTTTTTCGCGATGCGTCATCCCTTGCACTAATTTATACCTATATGTACATCTATGGGTGTATATGTGTATATGTAGGGGTGGTTTCTCCGGTATTCATCTCTCCTCGATTCTTCGTTCGTGCGGGGTAACTCGCTTCGGTTCGTATAGCTCGACCGCAACGCCGACCGAGCTTTTCACCGTTTCCGTAGTTAAAAGGTACTATATTGTACGGCGACACACCCTCCGAGCCAACCTGCACTAAGAGCCTTTTTCCCATTCCGTCGACACGTTCGGAAATCTAAAAGCTTTAAAATGGTGTAACAGCAGCTGGGGAACTGCAGCAGACGAATTCAAATTTCTAATCACCTTATCGAGCTTATGAGCTGAAGAAAGAAAAAAAAAGGGAAAAAAAATGCGAAATGATACGGTTTGTACGAGAGAAGCCTATTTTCTAGCTCCCTGGCTATATAGGGACACGTTTTCCCCATCCAGACTCCAGACTGTGTATCGGTGATCGACAACGACGTCTTCTTATCTTTAGCCCGACTCCTCTCAACTGCAGTTACTTCGTTCTTGAATGGTTCGCGATCCTGGTCTTCGACGAACTATCGTACGATCTGATATTTACAAAGTTGCCAAATAAAGGGGATATGTTACTGCGGAGATGGAACCCTCGGGAGTTCCGACCACCCGAAGGGAGGTGTTACGGGCTTTGGTGACAGATTAGCTCCAAGATCTTTTTCGCTAACCATCGAATCCCCCAGCGTCTTATACCTCTTGCTTCCCGCAGCCGTGAAGGAATAAAGGAATCAGAAAGATTCTCTCCTTCGTAGATTTTTTTCCCCTTCTTTCTTTTTCTCTTTTTAAGGAATACCTTGATTTTTACACCCCGAGTACTTTACCAATTATATTTTCCTAACTGAATTAGTTCGCAATGAGGTATTCCTCCTTTTTCAGGCGTCTAGGTAAGCAGCTTCTCCTTCTCATTTTTTATTTTATTATAAAAAGTAAGATAAAAAATAGAAAAATAAAAAAAAAAAAACAGCCAAGCTGAACTCTGCTCGCTTCTATAAAAGCGCGATTTCTTTACTCAAACTTTTGAGGAGTTTCTTCAACTGAAAAAAGTCTCGTCCGCATTGATTCAAACTCACAGTACTACCTATATGTATAGAGGCATAGAGATACAGAGAACCTTACCTACTCTTCAATATTCGAAAAAGGATTATGAAGAAAAAAATAAAAATATATAAAGTCCGCACGCACGATCGATCCTCCTGCGTGAAACAGGACCCAAAAATAAACTCGTAACATCGCGATAAATGTGTATACAATAAATAAATAAGATCCTTATAGTCTCGGAGATAAGACATATCGATGGATATTATCACGAGTAATGCCCTCGAGGTGATCCTATAGGTTTGTTCGAGCCTTGTTTTTCCTTGACTCTTACACAACACCATATATATTGCGTGCGATGATATCTGACCGGGGGTGGAAAATCCCCGCGACGCTTTGGGGGTTGCGAGAGCGGAACCCCGTGGATTCCCATAAAGAAACTCTGACTCGTCGAATTTCCGGTTTTCACGACAGTACGTACGTACGTACGCCGCGATATTTTATTCTTTCAATTTATACTTATCCGTTCCATATACCATATTACTACCCCCTTACTCTTACGGGTTATAACATATACATATACAACGTTGACGCAACTTTTTCTACTTCATTTAATTCCCTCCTCCGCGCATCTCTCGAGAAATTCCATGATATAAATGTAGAATTTCAATGGTATAAAACCCGAGGAAATAGACTCTTAAAAAATTGTAATATTAAACCGTTTCAAATCCTCGCGTCTATTTTTCGCGATGTAAAAATTTGACCTAGGGGTTGGTGCAGTCGAGGTTCGAATAGTTGAACCGAATTGCCCCCGGTTTAACGGAATAGAGGAAGGCTGGAGCAGCGAGAGACTCTCGTCGCGGGCGTTCTACCCCCGGGAGGCCTTACGTATGCCGAATCCACATCCTCGAGGATTTATAGCCGCCGAGTCCGATGGCGTGGTGCTGCTCGAGGTCTGCTGCAAGCCCAGGTCTGGCCGCAGGGTGTGCACCACCGCTAGTCAGTGGTGGAATATTAGTTTCAACTCGGAAGGTCGCTCGTGGGAGCTCTTGAACACGCGCCAAATACGATGCAGTTACTTGAATTTTTTCACCAACCCCATGTTGCCGCTGCAGGATATATAGTAACACATATACATGTGTAGATATACGTATATTTTTTCCTTCAGTTCTATAAATGGTCAGAAAAATGAGTAGAAATATATTCCTCCAGCCTTCGGCGGTCATTTTTACGCTGTACATATATTTTCGAATAAAAATTAAGAAAAAACTTCAGGGTGAAGAAACGGGTTGTAAATTTTGAATGAAAACAGGTGGATTGTGGAAGCGACGCTACGCGCGACGCTATCTTCTGCAGTTTCCCGGCTTGAAATATAGATACTCGCGAAATAATAATACAATTAAACTTTACACGCGATAGCGAACCTTTACCGTGTAATAATAATTTACCGAATCCCATAAATAACGGGAATCTCCCACCCTTAACTGATCGGGATTGAAAATACAGCTTGCACTCGAAATTTCCGCTAGACTAATGCGACTGCATGCACGGGTCCTCTAATATCCCTGGAGGTAAATTGCCATTGGACTTTGATTCGGCGAAAAATTCTTCAGCATTTTCATCGCACGCAGTGCAGGACAACACACAGTCACCCCTTTTATCGGCCCGGTATCAGAGCGGCAACGGATGGTCGTCCTTTATTCGTATTTGCATGCTCGAGAGGCGAAGCTTTCTCTAGGGGTGAGTTTGCGGCAGCGTCGACCACCACTGTCCAGAATAGAGATCGGCTGGTCCTGATGTCTGCCCTCGGTCCAGTCCGGGTCAACCTGGCACTAGAAAATCCTCAAATATGTTCGCCGCAGAGTCACGTTGATCAGCCGATTTATAGTCTCGACTTTTTCCCTCAAAAAATCTCTCGTCATTCTTCGTTTAAGGGCTTTAGAAACGAAAGGGTGAAAAGGTGATACAAGCTTTTACTTTTCAGGGGTCTGCCAACTCCGGCGAGTCTTACGTCAAGCGATTTTCATTCCACGTTAGTATTTCTCCGCTGAATTTTATCCCACTCGGTAGTTCAATGCGGCATACAAATTCTGTAAAGGCATACGCGCAGGGTCGTAGCTATATAAGCTAAGAATTACGACTCCGAGTAATCGTGGAATGCGCGGGTAAGTACCTACCTAGGTACAAGCCAAAGCTCCCTCGATTACCCGCATACCCTTCTCAAGCCCCTTTGATTCCGAAAGAGATTTTTCATTGAATGAGAGAAAGAAAGAGAAGAGAATTTTTCAATTTTTCAATTTTTCAATTTTTCATACAAATACGGTTTGATGTTCATCATTTTATTTCTATTTCAACCAAGGGATGATTTCACCCAATCAGCCAGACCCTTGCTTGCGACTAGATGATGATATTCAGTGGGAAGATTGAAGCGTCGCATATATACATCTATACCTATACAGTGCCGTTATATTATGTAGGGAGAATATTTGCACCTGGATAATACCGGCGCTGGCTTATCCTTCGCTGAATGGATAGAAGTGGAGATTTATAACTTTGAAAGGACTCGGATCCCCGTCGATGCAGAGGAGATTACATATCTTGGTGTGAGAAGAAGGAAGAACGAATAGTGCGGATTCGAGTCTGCAAGTATGTAGATATACGGAGATATGTGTGTGTGTGTGTATGTGTGTGCTTTGGCATCAGTGTGTAGCATTATACCTGTACATCGAGCGCCCCGATCTATCGGTTCGATATTAAAAGAGTGATGCTGCTTCTGCAGGGCTGATATTCCCACCATAAACCATACGATATTTGATCTTCTAAGTCGGTATCACGTTCTTGAACGACACGCAGGTAGACGTAACGAGCGTAATCGCCTACATGGATTTCACACACGTATTTACACGTGCTGAAAGGGACTACCAGCTAGCTCAAAGACGAACACATTTGCCACATTCGCGCTTTGCCAAGGTTCGAGACCCCGGCTATGCACACAACGAGGTAACGTCTAATTAGCACTAAGTCTGGAGGTCTGATGACGACGCGGTGTTGGTTGGACAACGATAATTAGCCTTTGATCCAAAGCCGAATTCTTCCCTCATCTTTCCTCGTTTGGGGGTGAATATATATTCGTTCGGTTATCTCTGACAATAAGGGGATTTAATTAAACGAAATCTAGTTCGGCCTCAGAGTCAGTTTGTCCCGGTCATCGAGTCGGAGTTGTAATTAGAAAGTTGGGCCATCGAGCTAGGCGGCCAATTGTCGGTTGGGGGTTGCGTTTCGCCCTGTTCTACCCGCCGCTACCACCATACCACCCTTACTGCCGTTAGTTCGTCGCATTTGACGGAGCCAATGACAGGATATTAAAGTCTAGGTAGCCCCGAGACTCCAGACTGTAAATATCCTTCGGTAAATATACCTACCCATCGAGTTTAAGCCGCTTGGTTCACTTTGCGTCTACATTATATGCCCTGCACGGTAACAATTCCATACCCATGAGCAAACCATGGGGAGGTTCACATATACTCGAGTATAGAAATCCGTGGGGGATTCTCGATCGTCTTTACATTATTCGCGAATCTTTTTTTTTCAGTCCCATTTAACCCCGAGGGCGTAAATCAATTAGCTAATCTAATCTACCGCCTATTACCTTGTGTACATGGGTACACATAACATGATTGTTTGAGTTTCGACCTCTTTTGTTATCTCACTCCCTAAACCCTGGCTAAACTAACTTAGCCAAGTCGGCAAATGGATAGACACTTGGTCCCCCGGTTTACGGAGGGTCGAAAACTTGCACACAGCGTAACAGAATGAAAAAACGTTTCAGATTAACTCGACATTCGAGCCAACGATCGAACCTAGCTGCGAGCTATCATCAACCGGGCAATTAGCCTTCGTAGTAAAGTTTGAGTAACAGGTGCTGGCTGCAGCGATGGTGCATGCAGGATAGTTCAACTAGGTTCTCGTTCATAGTTCGGAAACTATTTCCCTACAGATTCCGTTATATCGTAGGCATTTCGTTTGAAAAAGTTATTTTTTGTCTTTTTCTCAAAACACCGACCCTTCATACAAAATATATTATACCTACACTTACATTAGGGCACATCCAGGATAATTTAGAGCTTGTTAAATATGGGAAACTCTGTTTTGTGCGAATATATGAATGCCAATGATGAGATTTCCCGACGCGACGCGACGCGACGCTGTATAAGGTAGGTACCTATATACTTTAGTCAAGTTAATAAAGACCAAGCTGAGAAAACGAGGGCCAAGAGCCAGACCAAGAGCCAGAGTAAGAGAGAAACCCGGCGAGACAGATGGAGCAACCAACGGCACGGGGCACGCAAGGCCGAGGTTTACTTACGAGGTCGGGGGTCAGGAGGCCTTGGGTAACGAGGGTAAAGCACGGAATATACGAACTTGGTACTTTCAACGTATGTACATCGTTCAGTCTCGAGTTTCTCATCGTCAATCTTAATTTACAATCGGCTTTGCTGATGGTGGATACGGTTTTATCTAATATTGTCTCACGTTTTCGTTTCAGAAGGAGAAATACGGGGCGAAAGAAAGGAGGAAAGCACCTCTGGATTATTAAGAAACATTAAATGAACAATATTCTGTTTGAAATGGACGGACAACGCGCAGTACATCGCCTAAGTATAAGAGAATTCTGAAACACCGAGCGCAAAACGTGGCAGAGAATTTCTGAAATTCGTTCGATTAATAATTCAAGTTTTTGAGGAACGCCAGATGGAATGTCTCCGGCATTTCTAAACTATGACACCGTCGCGCTCTGGATTCTCTTATGCGGGAATTCGCGATCTGTTCTTAAGCGAGAGATTTGAATTTCTGAACAAAAACGTCCGTCGACGCAAAATTCACGCTGCTAATTCCGCAATCCAAACTCGGCTGTGGCTGCAGGGCAAAGACATCGCGCACAGATATAAGAAAAATGGCTCGAAGTTTGTCTTCCGCGGTTTGGACACGCCGTACGGAACTCTCTCTTCGCTAGGATGTAAAGAAATACAATATACATGATTGTGAGTTCAGTCTCGCGGATTACGGGTATTCAAAGAATAGGAGAACGAGGGTGCAGAGGGCGAGGGCGAGGGCGAGGGACGAAAGCAGCGAAAGCAGCGGAAGCTGGGCGAGGAGAAGACAGATTTTCGGAATACGAAAGCGCGGTATATCTCTGCTCGAATAGGCAAATGTATGGTTTTTCCGATCTGGCGCATGAGAGACCGATGCGATTCGAGTATTTTCCGTACCCATAGCTACTATCCGCCGGGGCTGGGGATTAAGTTAGCCAAAATCGAATCGCAGAGGGTATTCGGTTCCGCATATCGAGGCCCGTCGAACTCCTTGATATGAGGAAAACATACGTCGGGCGAATGTCGTTTTATATGCATATTGCCTAATGCTAGAAACTTTTCAATCCGTTGAAAATACATCGAGATAGGATAGGTATACCTATAGAACACGCGAGGTTCCACATACGTAGGTATGTCTTCATACTTCTCACCGAGTTCTTTATCAAAATTGAAAAAGTCTCTTCCCCAAGCGGGTGGCTCCGTCCCCTGTACCTCCGCATGCGGTTCGCGAATCGCTCCTACAGAAAGAAGACAAGAGTATAAGGTGGAAGTTGAAAGTTCGAAGTTAGAAGTCGGAAGGTGATCGACCCGCGCACCGACCACCGAGGCTTTGCAAACTGCCTGCCGGTTTAAAGTGCAGCCTAGCCGGTGTGCAGCGAGCGTGCAAAAACGGCAATCCTACCTCCTCCAACCCGTTCAATGGGACCTCAGAGTCGGGGAGGTCTTTAACGAGAGCGTCTAGTTCCCTATAGCTGTACCTACCACCCTGACTGCCAGACCATGTTCTGATGTTCGCCTGACCTATATATCAAGATTCCAGGATGTTGATGTAGGCGTGAGTCGCCAGGTGTAACAAATTACGTACAATTTTCTGATTAGTTTCGTTTAAAAGCGGAAAAGAGGCCGAGTAATTCAAGTTTCGAATCTCAAAAGTCCCGAACGATCGCAATTCCGAACTTGAATTTGAATTTACGTTTTGGAACAATGAGTCTCAAAATCGTATCAATCATTCATGACATCATGAAGTTATCGATTGAAATATATAAAATGGGTTTCCGTAAAGAGGGTTTCGATTAGACCATTTAGTTCAGAGAAATGTAGACCGAAATTTTCGAACTTCTGTGCCTTCGGGGGTCTGAACTTTCAATTCAATGAAATGGGAGATTTTTTGGTATTTCTGTCGATTTTTTTTCGATCGTTGAGTACATATTCCGATATTTTCGAATGCCGTAGAGTTCGACGGGTTAATTCGTTTAGCAATTGACACGGCGTTAGCTGGGATGAAAAGAAAAACGTTTTAACGCAGCAGCCTGTTCGACAGAGACAGATATAGAGAAAAAGAGAGAGAAAGAGAGAGAGAGAGAGAGAGAGAGAGAGATAGAGAAAAGTAGAGAATTGAATTCCGCCGCTTGGGTTGTTTTGAAAGAGGGATAAATTCTTATGACAGGAGTCTGAAATTATGACGTTGTAAAATCGATGTGGGTGCTTTTGAAGGAAATTGTTTGAGGACCTCTTCTTCCCCTCCTCACACTTAAATTTTCGAATAAATGGCATTGCTTTTTCCGTATATATTAAGTTACGTAATAAAATATCCCGCAATACTTAATATCATTCCAACCGATTGGAATAAAAATTGCTAAGTACTGCAGATTCGTCGGGCCTTATTCATCGCATTTCTTAATTATCCTAAATTAAAAGGCTCTGATTATTCTACGGACAATATCCTGAATTCGTATTCAATTGTTTCACATTGAATCGAAAATAGCGTCGCGATTAACCGCACGGCGTAGGGATATGGGGAGGAGGCTGAGCCTGTTTCTCGCTTACATGACAATTCCTGACAAATCTTTCTTATATAGGTATATATATATGTATATAGGTACGCTCGTCGCCGAAGGGGTATATGAACGGGACGACTAAGGGAGACGATTTTTCCACCGAGTTGGCCACAGACCTCGTCGGCAGCGGGTTCTATTCCCCGAGAACGTCGAAGAGGACGGGGCAACGTTGAACCCGGCCAGGGCTCGAAACAATTAAACCGGCGGAATCTCACTGCGGTAAAAAGTAAACTGCTGAGTACGACGAGTGACTGTGGTGCGTAATTGCATTAGTCGCTTTTGCATCGCCGAGGTTGCCGTCGACTCTGCCTCCTGGTTCCTGCGGTTCCTGGTTTCTCTCGTTCCTGCGGTTTTCAGCCTAGAGCATTGAGACGGGGAGGTGTAAGGGATGAGACCTGGCTGAAGAGACAGAAGATGGAAAACGAGAGACGGAAAAAACTGAAAAGCAAAAAAAGGTTCCTGCAGGGTCCTCCGCATAACTTCGCGGGGGGTAGTACCTCGTAGTTGCTGAGAACGAAAAGGAGGAACGAGGTTTGAAAAAAAGCGTCGGAGGGCGACGACTGGCGAAAACGGTGTCGATGAGGGATCAACGCTACGATTGGGTTACATTGTTCACCGTATTTCACAAAGGACCCTGTGAATCCCGCTATTCCTTTCCCAGCCATCAATTTCATCGTGGAGACGGTTGCTTCTAATTCGCTTATTCGCACCTCGCAGATATCGATTGATTTTCTCATTCGAAGGGATGCGTTGCGCGTCTTGTTTCTGCACGCTAAGATTTTTCCACAGAGCGAAGAATTGGCTGAACGAATAGATTTAAGGAATAAAAATGAAAAATAAAAATAAAAATAAAAAAACGCGAATATGTGGAAAAAAAATGGGAAACGTCAATATAGGTACATGTTTTATGGCATTTCATTGAATTTTATGGAACCAGAAACGGCGAACGGCAAATGTCAGCCAATATCATCGACCCGCGAGCGAGCTTCCACTCCTCTGCAGCACGTCTTCTTCGGCCGCAATACGCGACCCTCGATATACCATTTCACATGCATACCAAGGCGGATCTTGACCGTGCGTCTGACCCGCTAGTATTTTTTATTGGGATTTATGGTATCCAGAGAAACTCCTGACCACGTACCATGTTATATACATATATATATATATATATATATGGACGTAAAACTCGGCCACCGGTCCATTCTCTGGCCTATATTATACATACCATATACCTTCATATGGGTATATAATGCATATAGGCATCTGAATGCCAGAACATGTGGGTATTAAATATTATTGCATTATTTATTATATATGCATATATACTTTCTTAAAATATATTTTTCAAATTGAAAGAAACTTTTTGGTGATTACCTACTGTTGTTTTTACGAGAGCTGCAGAGATTATGAAGAGACGAATTTCTCACTCTTCCCGTATATATATATATGTATATAGATATGTATATACGGCACCCTTGAGTGGCAATCGTTAGTGATTAAATTTGAATCCCCCGTTTCTCTCTATCTCTCCCTTAGTCGTTTCGAAGAGAAATTCATAATTACTTTGGTAAAGTTGGTTCATTGTGAGACGGCGTTGACAGTCGTGAGTCGGATGATGGTTCTGCTCGGGCATGGCATGAAGAGGCTAGGTGAAGTACCAAATTTGAGGGTATTGTGTTCGTTTATAGGTCGTAAACCCGCGACGATCAACGATAAAATAGTTTCGGTCTATCGTATATATCGGTAGAAAAGTTAGTTTTATACGATCTTGTCCTGCGCGCATAGTACTACCTACGAGCGAACGACTGGACAGATGCGATTACCCGACCCCCCTTTTCTCATTGATAGCTGGACGGTCCTCGACGTAGTTAATTGAAAAGCACCGGACGTAAGAACTCGAGAAGGTCCACTTGTCTCTCGGATAACCATTATTTTTATAGCTCTTTATACTCCCCGTCATAGTATATATATCAAGGGAAGGGAATAAAATTGCAAGTTGATAAGAAAAATGAATAAATAGAAGAAAAAGAAGTAGAGTCTAGGTACACGCGACTTTCGAAGATAATTAGTGTAGCCAAAGGGGAATAAAAAGAAGGAGGAAAATAATGAATAAGACGGATAGAAATATCGGAGTTATACACAATATCATCGTCGGTGAAATATTTTTCTTATTTACTTTCATTGTTGTGTAAAGAGGTATAGGTAGGTGGGTAGGTAGGTATAAAGAGGAAACTCTGGTACTCGAGCATCGAGGCGATTCCCCGCGTAGCTGCGTCAGCGAAGCGTAATTTTCGCCTCATTAAGTTCCGGTGTATTCATGCAGCTATTATGTAAACATAGCTTAAAAATCTGATCCCTTAAATGCGAGCTACGGCTACGGTGGCAAAGAAAAATGAACAAATTTATACATTAATTATGCATGAAATACACCGCGAACTTCACTCGCTATATTGCATAAGGTATGGGGTGCGTAAAAGGGACTAAGGGAGTAGATGACCGAGCTAGCCTCACCACCAAAAATCTCCCGCGTAGATAAATGAGGGGAATAAATTTGCTATTTTTCATTTTCAATTTCATTTCTCCGCACCCTGCAGGGTGGAGATTAGGATAGCACAATACGATCGCTGATTTCTTTGGAATAAAAATTTTCGCAAAAAATGACAACCCAACGTCTTAAATTTCGCTGCAATAACTAGCCCTTGAATATTCAACGGAGTTATCTGATTCGTTTAAAGTGTATTAGTGTCGTCGCAATCCCCTGCACCTTGAGGGCGCAGATCCCTTCTAGGGTAGAAAGTTACGTATCGGTTGGTCGAAGGGTGGATGAAGGTACAAAGTTTGTGGTAAAATGGTAGGGTGGATAAGCTACGTATAGTATACATAGATATACACATATGCATATAGGTAAATGGTGAAGGGGGGAGGGGGAAGTCCGCTCCGATGGACATCGAATCTTGCGGTTAATAATAAATTTATCTATAAAGTAGAAACTTATACGTGGCTAGGAGGGGCGATAGTAGCAGCTTATAGCGAACAGCTTTATGTGGTAATTTTAGTTCGATGAAATTTAATGCCTCGATTCAACACACACGCACGTACGCGATCAAGCTCGGGTATACCTACTTGTAGAGGCTCGAAACGACGAACACTGTTAAAACAGGGTGCAGTCGTTAAAACCGAAGCTACATCAAATCCCTGCAGAGAATAATATATTTTTAACGATGGAAAATTTTACCCCATAGGTACTTGTTTTCTACTCAGTCATCAATTTATGGTACTCTGAAACAATTACAAACTGGAAAATTTAATTGCTTCGTTGTCAATGGCGTTCGTATAGCATATAATATACAGATATACCCCAAAAACACCCCGTAGGAAAAAAGAAAAAAGAAAAATTATCGTAAAAGCTTCGCTACTGAAAAGCTGTTATCTCTTGGCTTCTTCTCATTTCGATTAAACTTACCGTCAAACGAAAAATCTATGTTATAAAGAATAGCTTCCACGACTGCAGCCAAGAGGCTGGTGCTCTTTAGATCGGATCGGATCGGAGCGTCGACCACCTCGAAGCTAACAGATGGAAATGCTGGGGAACGGATAGAATTACCGGGCTTAAATATATCATGCGGGAGGAAAACAAAGGGCGAAAATGAATTTGCCTCAAATTTATGAAATTTTGAAATTCGGATTATTGATCCGTTTTCATCATTTTTTTTAGCCAAATTACATTATATGAAAAAAAAAAAATGAATGAACTACCATCATGTCACAAAAATCGGCCTTTTCGTGCTCACGATCTCATGCCATTAGACACCCATGCGACGTGTGGTTAGATAAGGACTAGATTCGAAATGAGAGAAGAATAAAATTGGAATGAAATCAATTTCATGGGTTTGAAACGTCGCCGGGTTGATTGGGGGTCTGATGAAGGTATATACAAGGTACAACTTAACTATATACTGAATTTATCTGAAAAGCGATACACAGGCTTAAGTACGTGAAGCTGTAGCTCGCTATACGCGGACAGGTCTCATTACTAGCTGCAGGAGCGGATCAAAACTTCGAGACTACTACATTTCTATAACCTGAAGCACATAGTCTCTTTGATCTTTGAACGAGCTATGCTAATGGATCTATTTCAGTCCGGTAACGGTAACGGACGAGAAATAAACCGATCTGCATCACAGGACCGGCGGGTGCAGCGGTATACCTATATCTGGTTATATAAAACGCCGAAAATATATTAAGGGCGTTCCAATTACCGTTTGATAAAATAAATGAGGAAAAAAACGAAGAAAAAAAGAAAAAAAAATAGGGGAAATGATTTCGTTATGCATATATACATATATAAGGGATGGCTATATTGTTTCCTCAACCCCTGCAGGCTCTTCTACTAGTTGACTCGAGATACATTCATCCTGGACATCCGCTCGGTCAAACTTCCCCCGTATATAGGAAAAGGGAAGCCCCGGGGCTGAGGCACCGCGTCTCTGCAACCCCTGATTAAAATATCCAGGATATCCTGACCGTCCTGGACGTCGGACCTTTGCCTCTTCGATTCGAGCACGTATCGTTTGTATATCTACTATATACATGCGATATTATACATACGCGGGGAAAAATAATCAGTAAAGAAATATAGTAGGTATACCGGTAAAGATTATTGAGAAACTTGTGTAAGGAGGAACGGCGCTTCGTGCTTTGAATTCGAGGAAATAATTTCCTGATTCATATCAAATATGGACAATTTTCATATTCATATATATACCTGCCTATGTGCGTATCGTGGGAATCTACAAAGCAGATAGAGTTCATCCCTGTTTGAAAAATATCAGCAATAATGTAAAAGGGATGATTTATCATGCATGCAAAAATGGAAAACAAAGTGTATCCTAAAATAGGGTGGTGTATATGTATATGTATATATATTTTCAGCCGAGATATCGGCCCATTAATTTCGGTGGTATATATCTTATTGATTCTTATATTATGCGACGAAGCGTACCGGAATAATTTGTCTTAGGGTTGGTTGCTTAGCTTTGTTCAATAGGGTGAAGAACCGGAGACGAGAAGATAAATATACAGAAATAACGATGCTTGCCGGGGTGGGGGGTTGATAATTTGTTTAAAATTGTTATTAATTCGTGACGTCCGGAGGTCAGATCTCGAATCTGGATTTCAACGAATGATAATAATTCAGCCGTGTTAAGACTAGGATTAAATGCGAGATGCAGATGATGATTGATAAGATCGAGCGATCTACTCACTCTGAGACCCTCGAGTCGTGAACGCACGTACTCTGCTCGTCCAGCGACTTCAGGACTTCCAACAGCGAACGATCCCATGTACTGTAACAAAAACAAAGAACGAGAGTAAGTTCTGCCTCTCTAAAGGGACACAATCAATTTCGGTATATTTTAAATGGTCACTGATCCTCGAATCCTCGAAAGGGGGCTCTCTTACACGCGACAAAAGATACGAGAGAGAAGAAGAAAAAAGGTGACTTTGAACAGGGGAGAGACCTTCGGTATAGAAGAACTTCTTACTTGCGAATCCTCCTTTTCCCTGCGACGAGAAAATGAAAGATTCGCTCGTAGAGGCAGGTGCGTACTAGGTAGATTGAAAAACGATCCCTACTACTTGATATAAACCCCATTATATGCCGTGGAACCAATAAACTCCGAATTGGTAGACGGAGGCCTCGAGGCCAGGGCATATGCCGGGACGCAGGATACACAGGACTGTTTGCAGTCCCACAAGCCAGGAACTTCGACCGTGGTCCATCGCCGGCTATACGGACACCGTAATACGTATACACCGATCGATTTCAACCTCGCACAGGGTTCCAACCTTCCAATGCCCAGCTGTGCTCAGTGCAAACAATATTCCTTGCAATATCAACCCCTCTGGCTGACCGCGAATAAGATCTTCTGACCATGTTACGTAGATTGGATTCTGACAATCCAAGATGGAATCAGACTTCATCTTTCCTATATACCTACCTACCTGAACTTTAGCTATATCTGCTCGTGTAACGAATGGATATAGTATTACACATATGGTCTCTTCAGTTTTTCATCAATTCTACTTAATCCGCATTGAACTTTTGGGGAAAGGGGTGATTCCCCGAGAGTCTACATAGCGGATTCCAAAAACTTTCACACGAAGAACACCGGAGGTTCAAAATTCTGAAAGCTAAAGGTCCGAAATTTTCGAATTTTTAGTCTCAACTTTCGGAATTTTAATATTCCAAATCGAACGTTTCGGGAAATTCGAAATCGTCTCAAACGAATTTGGAACTTCAACTCGGGCCCGAACTTTATATCAAACCTTTACACTTGACGGTTGCGATTAGTACTTTGGTTTGGTTTGATCGTGAGTCTGGTTGCGGGAATCCTAATATACCTATAGGTATATATGTACGTTGATTAACGAGTAGGTAGGTATAGGTCCGTTAGGTCGGAAGAGAAACTTGAAACTGTATATATATATATATTTTATGTACTGAGTCAGTTCAGTTTCGCCTATACCCGGCCGCTAGGGGTAGGTACAAACAGAAGTAAGCTTTTATCGAAAACCGGACAACGGCGAGAGCTTCGGCCTCGCGGGAAAACTATACGAAACTGTTTGAGCAAGCGGTAAACTTTCCTCTTTCCCCAGCGCTACGACGTGTTTCAATATAAGGGTTTTGTCCCTGTTTCAGAGAAACAGCTTTTTCCTTTCATCTGAACCTTTCGTGTCAGCAGCTAAAGGACAACTGACCCGCTATTCTCGTTTACTAGATTTTTCTACATTTCGGAAAGTGATCCTATACGCCCGCAGCTATAGTATATCTACCTGTCCAATTTCTTACATCACCAAATCAAATACTTTTCGCGTACTTTCTCGAAAAACAAAATCTTCATCTCTACTGTAGATCGCGAGTCTAGGTCAGAGCGCGAGAGGAGCTTTATTCCGGGTTAAAAATTCGCGATATAGTCCAACAACCCCTGGAGGCTTTTCGGCCAGCAAATCGACCATCGTCATACAGGGGAGTATGGGCAGAGAACAATATGGAGAACGTTGTAAGGAAGCCAAGCGCACCCCCACGTACGACAAGAATTTCATTTCCTTTAGTCCCATCAAAGGGCTGTGATCAGTGTTCCTCGGTGACTCCGACGAATTCGTTCTTCGTCTTTACCTATAAACCTCAGGGGCTACCGATGGCAAATATGTACCCCTATGCATGTGGTATGGTATACCTGCATACGTCTACGTTCCTCGCATACATTGACCCACTGTCTTTATTCTTCAGCCTGAAAGGCCCGCGCCCATCATCCAGCGCCGTTCTTACGCTCGATTTGAACCCTCGATTATTATTGAACCGCGCTTTTGTAAGCACGGTTCACTCATTCAACAGAAATTAAAATGCCAAAACCGAACATCTTTATTTTTCGTTTTTCTTCTATGAAGAAAAAAAAGGGAATTTTCGTGTTAAATTTGACCCATGTGAAACGAAAATGCAACTCAGTCTCGAGCCCGGCGTTCAACCAGAAGCAAGGAATTATACGGATTAGAAAGAGGTTTAAACTTTCAGGCTGGTTGAGATTACGGCGAAATTGCTTTCGCGGTTCAAAATTACGTCGGCGAGAATCCTGCGGTTTTGACTCTTCAGCTATTTAGCCGAAGACCCCTTAGCAGCCGAAAGACCAAGTATTTCACCTCGGCTTTAAAAAGCTCGCTAAGCAAACCGATCGGCCAGTAGCTAATCGTGAACAGGAAGTGTATTCCCGAGTATAAGTGCTCGGTAAATTTGTATAGTGGCTTTTAAAGTTTGACCAAAGATTAGGCTGGAAATCATTCCTCTAATCCCCTCTCCCCGCCTTAATAGGATTTAAGTTATTGCCGCCGAGTGAGTTCGACTTATCATATTATATCTCAGTTAATTGCCTGTCATTCTGCTACAGCTCGCCACAGCATTTCTCAATTCCGAAAATAATCTCCCCGCCGGTCCTCGCCGTTATAAATTACCACCAGAATTTAATGTCAGCTGCTGTATTCCGGAAACAATTCTTCGACTTCAAAGCGATCGCGTGGGCTCCAACGAAACTTTCAAGATTATTTGTCCACTGCACCGTAACAGCGTGGGCGAGATCTCGTCCAAGATGCGCTTCGTGCATTCAATTCGGTCATTTTATTCGATGTAAGGCGTTTTCAGCAAACCCTGCACAGAACTCATGGGCAAGAAATTTTCATCTCTATGCACGATATGCAGATATGTACGTATTCAGACGTATTACAAACGCAGATGTAACTTAAGAACGAACGTATTTCTCCGAACACATATGTACGTGTATGTATATGTATAGTGGATCTTAAAGTGCTTCTCTGGCTTCCTTTCACTCCTACCTTATCTCTGTCCCATTTAAAATCTTTCGTTCGTAAGTGAGTTTCGGAAGGTGCGGTGTAGGTATATATGCGGCGTGAGTCTCGACCCAATCTTGCACAGCTACCTATACGTGGTATAAAAATTTTCGAAAAATGTAAAGCTACGATATATGTATATCCTCGTATCAAGCACTCGTTTCGACGATACAGCTGATATCGTGGAACTTACTAATCGTTGGTTTTCCGAAAACGTGTTCATTATCCCTTTGGACTGACCGGCTAAACTCCGATTTGTCTTCTCGGAACGTTTTCCTATGTGAGTCAGGTGGGATGATCGATACTGCAGGGCTTGAAACGTGTGAGATAACAAATTCGATAATCACCTCGTATGTAAATAAGGAATATAGCCACTGCAGTCGTTGATTCGTAAAATCTGTCAAGGTGAACCGTATAAAATTACGACTCATTAGGTTCGGGTTAGGGCAATTATTATGCAGACCGTATTCCGAGAAGTGTGTGTGTGTGTGTGTGTGCTTTTTTTTTTTTTTTCTTTTCTTTTCCAGAACGATGACTACGGCTCTAAACTATGTGAATAAGTAATTCAATCCATCCATTCGGAGTAGAGAGACGCGCCTCGTCGACTGCGGGGCTAGTTTGTTGGAGTTTGAGTTCGCGTTGGCGTTTCACGGTCTCCTTGTTGTTCACCACGGGATTACTTATGCTGCTATGTGTCTCGGCGCTGTTCAAATTCCATTAAACATAACTACCTACATTGAATTTACCTCAACAGATTTCTGCCCTATATTATATCGAACAAATTTCTCCTTCAATATCAAATCCCATATAAGTCGATCTGCCGTTAACCGATCATATGCGGTTTTATGATTATCTATAGAAGTGAGTTTCTTCTCTTAATAAATTCTAAAAAAATGAAGAAAAATGACTGAATCGAATGATCAGGTTTTATCCTCTCAGCTCAAGCAGGACAACTCGTGTGGTGTCGAGTGTCTCCCTATATCGGAGCATCGGCTGAACCGATATGTGTGTATGGTATCGGATGCAATGAGAAGCCGATTATTCGATTATTTAAAGTAAGAAATACAGCTCATAATCGAGTCTCAAGGTAAGCGTGACGATCAAGTAGGTAAAGTGAATGCGAGATAGGTAGGTATATGCGTAACCTGAAACCAACCTGTACGAAGTTGAATATCTTTAGCGTTGCGTCGGTCATTTGAAACGTGTAAATACTGCGGCTATTTTCCACCTCACTTTCCCCGATCCCCACCATTGTTATAGCGAACCACTTCGATCGCTGTTTTATCGCATCATCGAATCAATTCCATTCTCTTATAGCTATATGGCATGCTGTGCCGCGTTATTCTTCACCCAATTCACCCAAAAAACGATGGGAAACCGTCGGAAACTGCATATGAGAAAATCAAGAACGTACAAGAACATTTCGACGTTTGGCCGCAGAGATCGACGAGCCCAAAAAGCTCACCGCAACAACGTCGGATGGAATGGAGAAGCACGACTGCAGCACTTCGTCACCAAAAAACTAGACTTCACAAGCCAGAGTGTAATCTGTATGTGCAAATTTTCGTCCTTTGAAGAGAGTTTGCGGTCGAATTTAGCGCAGCAGCTTCTTCCCGATGGATGGAGAACGCGATGCAAGTGCAGCATGACGGGCGTCGTATGAAGGCATTTTTCGAGCTACTGCACTCGGTTGCACATGGTAAAAAAAAAGAAAAAAATTACACCATTACGAGCTACTTGGGTCTGTTAATGTCGGCCGAATCCGTGAATCGCGTACAGTCGACTGTGCCAGGGAACTCTTGGGGCCAGGAGCTCGGTCAACGCAACGAACGCAAGGTCGAGTCCCCCGCCACGTGCGCCTACGTTGCACCAGTCGACTAGTAGTGGGTTGAGTCCGAACCGTCGTATGCATAAATCCGTACCAAGTGTAAAAATCGATCATTTACATCCATGAACGGGGTGGCTGGTCCGCCAAAAAGTATCGGAGAGGACGAAACCCCGTTCGAAAAATTTCGAGGTCTAAAAATCGACCCATTGATACCGTGTGTAGAAATTAATCGGCCATGGTGATCGGTGGATCGGTAAATCTTCATGGGATTGAAATGCCAGTAAGATATCAATGATGGGATGACATATACCATGAGTCGACATGCTGTAGTTGTGACGTAGTTAGTCGATTAGAGAAAAGATACGAGGTATAGGTACTCCGGGAATAAAGTAGCACTTAGCTATCGGTAACTTGATACACCATTATACTAATGATCGAGATCCATTAGGCATTAAAAACCGAGCAAAGTGTTCCTGCGGAGTTGCGTATGGCGCGGGTTGAACTGTAGGCAACTAATTTGCATAGGCAAATACATCGAGGATGGTTAATCTGACGGATCGGTTTATAACGGGTCTACGGCATACCTAGACGTATGCGTCGATGTTTCGGAAGTTAAAATTTCAAAATCGAAAATAATTAGCTCCAGCCTAATCCGGGGAGTGACTATACGGGTTAATCAGTTTCAGAGACTGCTGGACCGTTTCCTAGAAAGTTTTCTGTAATGATTGGATCACGCCGCTCTTTTTTGACGTCCAATTGTCAAACAGTTGATGACGGCAAAACTTCAAACAAGATTTGTAGAGAAATAACGTCTTGGAGTTACGTAACGTTGGATATTAGGTATAGACTTAGCCACGGTAATTTTAGTTGTTGATTAAGTTTTCTAATCTACTTCGTGCTAGCTAGCGTTTATTATCATTAGCTTCCATTCTACCGCGTAGGTACATACAGTGTTTAATTAAATTCACAGCTATTAATAACGAGTTAAGCGATTTAGAAATTGTTCTAATTATCGCCAGCACGTGGACGAAAATTTACATCCGTCATATTCGCCTCTTCTATGAAATCCTCCAAATTCCAGATATGAAGAAACCAATTTCTTCTCAGTATTTATCATCCCGCACTATATGATAAAACAAATCCAACTATGTATAGTCAGATCGTGGCAAATGGGATGAGAATATTATAATTGTATCTGCGAATACCTTTGCTGTAGTGAATCTCTTTGAGAAATCCTCTGCCATAATAGGTAGACATTACTTCCAGCTAGCCAGTTGTCTCTTCTTTATATCGTTTCAGTGCGAACACGCGGTAAAGTTTCGAGACGAGATGCTGGGGCAAGAAAAACCTCAGTATGTCTCGTGGGATGTGTAGTACCTCCTCTCCTTTCTCACCTACACCAACCTACACCATGTTAAATATTACAGATGAACCGATGAAAAAGTTTGAAAAGTAAACTGTACCAGCATCTGCAGCACTGAACAGAGTATCACTTTAATCGTTGATATCTATCCTCGCAAGCACTTTAAGCACTATTCCTGAAAGATGGCACGAACTTCACCTGAGGTAAATCGACACGCAAACGATCTGAGACTCATTTGCCTCGCAAGCAGCACCGAGATCATTAATTTTTCTGCAAATCTTATTTTCATGATTATCAGAGCATGAATAGATCAAGAAGTAACGCGTTCTATAGAGACACGTGTGCGAGTTGCGGAAGCTCGTGGAGACAGCTATAGGCGAAGCTATAACGGAGAAGAGAGCTTGCAGTCTGATTCTGAGTACAAGGTAGAAAAAATGAAATAAAAAACGGGAAAAAAATCAGCGAAGGCTCGCGTTTGTGGAAGTAATTGGCGATAGATAGCCGGGTGTCTTTTAGCGAATGACCGAAAGTATTTCGAACGCGACCACAAAAGCCTCGAACAGTTGGTGCGGTGAACTGCGGACCGGTACGACGGGGACCTGGACCTGGCGGTCCGATACACAGCGACTCCAGGGCTGCAGCTGCGAACCGGTTATACACTTTCGTCTCTTTGCTGTTGAGCTCAATCCTTAAAAGAGAATCGAAAGCACAAGAGTGTATAGGTGTCGCAGCAGCAGCAGCAGCAGCAGCAGCCAGAAGAGGAAGAAAAAGCCGAGTTTGTAGAGAGGAGGAAGAGGAAGAGAACGTTCGACGGTGGGCTTTCGTCTCGTTTAAGATTTTTCACCTATACGCGCGCACACACCTATACATAGTATGTGCAGCGAGCCGGTTCAAGTGTCGTTACACTATACAGAACAATAAAATGTCGAAAAGCCAACAATTTTTACGTGGGAGGCTCGCAGCGGTCAAGGAAGGAATTCACCGGCGCGGGGTCGTAGTACGACGATCCTTAAAAGTATCGTGGACACTGCAGGTTCACCGGCTTCAGGGTCCACTGAGCTTTTCAAGAAATCTCTTTCCGCGCATACACTATGAACCGATGCGATAATTCGCCTTCCTGTTTCCCCAGAATTATCTTCGCGGTTTTCTAGTCTGATAAGGACTGTGCGTTACATACCCAAGTATTGTCTTTGAGGACTTGGGTATCTGGCGCAGCGATTGAAACCGATGAAATGTGAACGATGTGTAATCTTAACGATCGTTCTAAGGACGAAACCGATTTACAGATAGGGATTCGCTGCAGAGCTTTTCATCATGTGGCCGCTGCAGGTAAGATAATTAATACTTATCGACGGAAGCGAAATACACGAATTTTGCACACGCTGGTTTGCCGACTGCTCTGTATCCTGTATCTCATCCACCAGTATAAAGCTCGCATATTTACTGTGGGTCACTAAGTTTGCTCGTAAAGATCGATAGAAGCTACACATTTTTTTTTTTTCACCCCTTTCGCAAAGTGGGTCGAAAAATAGAGAACAGAGCTTTGCCTCTATACCAAATGATCAAAATTCATTATTACGTTTGAAAAAAAAATTGTAATAATTGAACAATCTTATCATTAGTGCGCCTTGTTTCATGCAACTCAACTTGTCGATCTGTAATGCAGAAATACTTCGAAAGGGGGTGCTGTTAGCAAGTCTAGGAAGTAGTGACGTCTGGCGATTGCCGCGGAAGTACTTTTGCCGCAAACAGTAAGGCGGGAGTAATTATGAATTCATCGTTGAGTGATTAAGATTTAACATTCGAAATATATTCGGAACGGAAGTTCCGAATCGTTTGTGACGATTTCGAATTTTTAGATACGTCGAAGTTTGGAATCTTGAAAAATTCCGAAAGGTTGAAATAGGCAGACAGGTCAAAGCTCCGAAAGTCTAGATTACCAAAGGCCACATAACTTCGTGAGGTCACAAATAATTTATAGGATTTTGGAACTTTTTTCTCCAAAAAGTGAATCTCGAAGACGATTTTCAAAACTGAACAAATACATGCGTGAATTTCGAGTTTCGTACAAATTAAAGCTACACAAGACTCGATGATAAAAATTTGGTACTTTGGCCCGAGGAGTTCGCCGCCCGGTCGAGCCTCGTGGACACGGTTGGGTTTACACGACGCGTGTACGTAGTACAGCTGCTAGCCTGAATTTGAGTTAAACAACTGGACTTGCTGCAGGTGAAGAGAAAGAGAGAAAGAGATGGGTATAGAGAGAGGGAAGAACGGTCAATGCCGTGGGGCCCTGACAACGCGAGCACGAGGAAACAGGGAAACGGGGAAACTGTATAGACCATTCTATGGTAACTATACTTTCAGTTGACGTCGAGAGCTCAACTGAGCAAGTGCATCGTGCTATGGTTCCGTTCCACCTGACAAACTTCGTACATATCTTAAACAACGAACTTGAATAACTGAATGAGAATTTGACCATCAAAAATTTTGAAAAATTTAAAAAAAAATTCAAAAAATCGAACCGAGGATATAACTTTCATCAGATCCTGTTTTTTCCACTTCAAACACAACAGGATATTATAAGAAAAACTGTGAAAGTGCAGTACACAACGTAGGGGTAATCGGTATTATGTCGAGAAATTTTGAAGAAGAGTTGATAATATAGAAAAAATAATTTGGTGAGTATACATTTTTGATTCTGTAGGATTTCCAGTCTTTTAGACAGTTTGACGTTTAGTCAATGTTCAGTGTTCAGAAGTTTGATAAAATTTTGGTCTTAACGCTCTATGCCCGCCAACTTACTGACGTGCAATTAAAATTCAAGCTAAACTTCGAGGATATAATGGAAACGCGATCATCAAACGCGTTATGTTATATAGGTATAGCAGTTCATCGCTGTAAACACGTACTAACTACCGTATGAATATAGAATATAGAATAAGTGTAGGTATGGAGATTCTGTACTTTCCCTCCGATACATGGAATTTCTTTATTACTTCAAACCGAGGAGTTTGGTTCCTGGTTCGAAAACGAATGTTTCCCGCCGATTTACCTAATTAACAGATTCTCCAGTCCTGACGATCCGAGCGAATAATTAATAGCAAATAGAAAAAGAGAAACGATCATCTTATTGCCTGCATAAGCTGACCATTGTCACCCCAGTTTACATACCGATTTGAAGAATTATACGAGAAAGTTGGAAGTCTTACTACAGGTAATTTTATATGCATCGAAGAAGCCGATTGATTGATCTGATCTTGTTCCTCCAATGTTCGATGAAGCGTGCACACTCGCTCTCTCCGGGATCTTTAATTCAAAATAACCGCATCGATGATCAATGCATCGATGGATGGATATAATCAAAAGCTTGTCGTTACACGTCCGATAGAGAGTGGATCTAATCCCTCGAGATCTTCTGCTGCCTCTATACTTATAAGACGAGAAATCTGTGCCACGGAAATGGTCAAAGTGTGCCAAACTCCTGACTTAATGCTCGTACATACAGGTTTCGGTTTCCGTTCATATAGGAATACCGGTTTTTGTTAATTGCGAACTTCATTCATAGATTCATTATCCTCATCCTGAATTCGCTAGTCGACGATTCGGGATCACCTTGTCTCTCAAAGCTATCACAAATATCAATTTTTCTTCCGCCCGATTGAGTCCGAGCGAAAGCGACTAGTTTATGGTCTACACTTCGCCAGACAAGACCATGAATATTTTATGACGTTTATTGTTTGTAAAACCTGGGGGAGAGCAGACGCCGCACTGCGAGGGCTCGTCCTTCGGAAACACGCATGACAGGTGTAGGAAGTGACGTCATTTTATGTCCGACTCGATGCTATGCGTATAGTACTACATACACATGGTATGCCTGTATACACATATCGTCGAATCACCCGAAAACAGAAACTCCGTAAGGGGGTTCGTTCGGCGTTTCGCGTAAACTTGAACATTTTCGAAAAGGCTACAAAACGCGCTTTCTATTGGAAACTCATCGGACTCAAAACTCGTTTGCTTTCTCAATTTCCTTAACATTTATTTGCAATTTATGAATTCGTTTATTATCTGTTGGTCAAACTTTTATACAGAAGTATACTGTAATTCGATAACCATTCACCCCGCGATCATTCAAGCCGCTCTTTCTCTCATTCTCGAAAATTTTAACCATCTACCGTATACAGTTTCACGACAATTGATTTTATAATCCAATTATAATTATCCCGCACCGCGCTACACGATACGGCTTCGCATCGATGATACTTTCTCTATAATTAGCGAGTGCAGCTTATTCGCGGAACGCGATGTATAGGTACCATAAGACTATAATATCGAGACCCATTTTATACGACAGCTGTAATTAATAACGAGTTCTAATAAACGGCTCAATTATTAACCCGAAGAAAAACGATCATTAACAAACATCGACGTAATTATTATACTCCGATAGCATAGGCGCAATTGCGGTATCCTCACTCCTCGATCTCGTGCATATACCTATATACCTGTCATTGTATCCAGGTGGGAGTTTGTCAGCTCTACAAGGGGCGATATCAGACACCTGCTTGCCACAGGTTCGCCAGCGGTCGAGGTGTATTAAGTATCGCGAATCGATCGATGCCGAATAATTTCTAATAGAAAATTGAATTTCGCAAATGAAGGTCTGGTCAATCTTCGCTGAATTAACTCGGCTGTAATTAATCATAAATTATAATTAATATGAATCCATCGATGTACGAAATTTGACTGCGATATTAGCATATAATGAATAGAGATACAATAGAACTCGGCTGTTGAACCAGTCCGAGGCCGTAATCCCTGGGGTCTACTACTCTTCGGGAGAGAATTTACCTCGTCATCCATACCATGTACCTATACCTACCATGGGGCCAGCTAAGCTCCCCCGTCGTCGTGGACGAGGGAACGCGAGCTCGCCGAGCGGTGGTCAGTCGTCTGCAAGGCCGACGTCCGGAAGCCAGATAATTGTATAAGATTATAAACGGCATTAATTCAAAGCTGGCTAATGTGCGGGCAGCGTGTTATACCTACCTCGATGCGGGCAAGGTAGTAGGTAGATACCTACACCTCTATATCGTAACTAATAACGATTGATCGTTGCCTTCGAATAGCTCGTCGAGGATTCTGCACGACGACCGATCAGACGATTATTCCATGCGTATTAATCGGGGGATGAATTTGTACCGGAAATGCGAAGCTGAAGAATATTTATTCGCTAATCTAGCTCAAATAGCTTTATCGCGTTTTGTTATGACTTATATGACCGTATATAAGGAATTAGCATGGGTTAGCAGATATCTTAAGTAGGTCGTGATTAAAGGAACGAGACAAAATGTAATGAATTAAAAGAAGTGTGTAGATATATGTACTTACGTACCACGTACGCGGTAAATCGGCTTAAAGTATTTTTAACCGGCCAATTTATAGCCGAACACACTTCACACATTCATATCAGCATTACACGCACATAAATTTACGAACATGTAGCGTACGTTGAGCAAACAGTTCGTTCGCACTCTTCACAAGTCGTTCTGCTTGTGCACGAACTGTATCCGCTACGCCCTGCCTGCCTTCGAGTCGGCCTTAAACTGTTTAAAAAAAAATTTTGGTTTTCATAGGAACTAGTGCCACGTGCATATCTTCTCATCACCCGAAGCCTCTAGAAAAGTTTTGTCAATTAGCTGGTTTTTTTTTTTTTTTTAGATCGTATGAAAATTAGGAAAAATCGCCTGGTCGTTGATTTTTGGCACAAGTCGAGTCTCTCGCACTCTTCTCAATTAGAGCTGTGCACTGCGTTCATTATTAAAAGGATCTTGGTTGAATTCGTTGAAACGGTGTACGCGTCGTGGATAATTGATATGCAAAATAAAAATTTACCGTTCTCACGAAAGTTACGTTACGAATTACCGTACTTCAAGTTTTAAACACCGAGACTAACCGGTCTGGATTTTTGGGCTTGATATACCTACATGCACTGTTCTCTTGAAATTGAGTAATAGTGGATATTGCCAGATTGGAAGTGCGTAGGAAATGTTTTGCTTTTCAACTCTCATACACATGTATGATGGCGTGAGAGAAAGCAGACTGGATATAGGTAGACACACGTGTGTACCTACATCACGTCCTTGAATCAATTTTATTCTTATTAATTTTGATTATTTACGACGAAAGAAGACTCTCGTTGCACAACCTACTATACGGCTATTACATTGCATTCGTTTCAGTTTATTACTTCGATACAGTTATTACGTCTTTTGGAATAACGTGGCGTGAGCTATAGGTGCCTATATGTAACATATAACGTCACACTGCGCTTTTAAGAGGATATCTTCATTCCCTAGATAACTTTCACTTACCCAATTACTGCCCGCAGTGTCATTACCTGCAATGTCTAACTCGACACAGTTGACATTGTGACCCATTTGAGTTTTGCCAAAATATTTCAGGTGGAGAAAGTGTCTCGAAACGATAGACACGAGGATGTGACAAGAAAAGATCTGTATCTAAGGAGACATGGTCTCATATCAGATCGTAGATCACCTCTTTTTTTTAACATTTCCTTGTCGCTTCGGGAGTCGAAAAGGAATACCGTCGAAGATGAGAGGGTGATAATGGACCGAATTCTCGATCCCTTGAGAAAAGCGGTGCGGAATTAGGAGAATACCGGAAAAACTGCGTCGCGTCAGACGCGCTCTCCGCGTGGGTGCGCGGCCACGAGCGCAAGCGTGCGCCAAGTATCAGGAGATCATGATCATTGGGAGGATCAGGGGGCCTGCATACTTTGGGCTGAGAGAGCCTTTAAGTACGCTTTGATCCATACGTGCGCGTATGTAGGTATATAGGCATAGGTATATGTGTGTACGAGTACGCGCATATTCCGCAATAATTTGCAGGTCTTGCTTTCCAAGTTGGTAAATTGCGGGGGAAAAAAAAATATAAAGAACGAACAATAAGGAACGAGTAATTAATCCTGAGCATGAACTGAGTTACATAAATTCATAAATCACTAGGGCTAACGTTAGTAACGGTGTTAGACCCGCTCTACTTTCTTTAGGAATTCGGTTGAACAATTTTGCCTACGTTTCACGATGATTCGTCTTGCCAAAGACGCTGACATCGTCTGAAATAGTCGGTCACTATTTAATCACGAATCAGCAGAAACAGTTATGAAAGGTTCGTGTCCGAGGCAGGTTCACGAGCGCGATTCACCATTCAGAGGGCTTGAGTTTAAACCGTATTCGCGGATGATTGCTCCGCTAATTACAATGTTCCGCAAAGTGAAGATGAACAGGCGCAGTACTCGGGCTTTTTCTATCGCATTTACAGCGACAGTTTTGCCAGTGCTTTTATGCGTTTTACATTAAAAAGTGCTTCTTGATATAAAGTATAGAAAAAGTATCGATAGTTTATCAAAGACTGCTGATATAATAGTCGGTGAAAAATTATATCACGGTGAAAATTTACACCTGAATCATAGGGTTGCAGTTAGAGGTGCCTTCTTTGTATTACGATCAGTATTCGTGCCTCTAACAGTTTGTGATAAAGAAAACGAAGAAAAAACAATTTTATCGGTCGAATAGAGTCGGCCTATAGTAAAATGGTGAATGATGCATTGAACCAAATCGAATGATCGTGAGAATCGAGATTGGAATTATTGTCAGTTTAATATTTCAGAGTCAGGATTTCGAGGAATAAAACGCGTTCCATGTTTTCACCTGACGCTATTTTCTCTTTCATTTAATTACAGGGAATAAATCCTGGGAATTTGATGGCTGCTAACAAACGGAGTTAATTAAGTACGCGTTGAGAGTAAGAGGTCATTAATTCAAGCAAGGTACTGCGTTCTTTCCTCTTACTCGGTTATCGAATTATACCTAAGTGAAATTGAGAAAACGCGATTTTTACTAAGGAGAGTTAATGGTCCAATCGACTTACCGATCACACCGAAGAGTCAAGAGACAGAAGAGTTATGTCAACGATTGAATACCTGCCGGAGACAAAATCGCGATGACGACTGAAGAGACAGTTAGAATCATTTACCCTTGTCACACTTTCAAAAGAACACGATTCAAGACGTTATGTCTTCTGATAAGCACTCTGACATTTATTCTGCCATTCTCTCATGCCGGAAATAATCCGCCAAGATTTTTGAGCGATGGACAGACCGAAATCGTTCTAAGGCTCAAGGAAGGATTGGAGACACCAGTTGGTGAGTGTCAAATCCGTCATCATGGCTTCCCTAACACCTAAGTCCTAGTGATTAAAACATTTTTCATTTCTGAACGCAGATAGCTTGATATACAGGCTTCGTGCAGTGGATTCGGACGGCGATGTCCTTTTCTTTGGAATCCGTGAACAACCAGGCAGTGATGTGATCCGGGTTGAAAGTGTGACGAAAAACGAAGCCAATGTGTATTTGAACAAAGAATTGGACAGAGAGGTGAGTCGAATTGGGGTCATATGCTGGTGATGAGGTCGTATTGGATGTCTATTAGTGAAATTTTTGCAGACCAAGGACGAATACCCTCTGGTTTTGACGCTGACTGACGGAAAGCTCGGAGAGGGTAATTACATAACTCAAAGTCTGCTCCTCCTGGTTGAAGACATAAACGACAACGCCCCTATCTTTCGTCCGCATCCAACGACCCTGACAATCCGCGAGGACTCGGGTCCCGGTGTGCTTACAACCGTGGAGGCAACTGACGCGGATGAGGGAGCCCATGGTCAGGTTGTATATTACCTTCAGGAACTGGACGGCGACGATGACATCTTCAGTATCACAACATTTAATGGAAAAGGAGTTATTCGACTAATCGGGCGTCTCGATTACGAGAGAAAATATCTCTACCAATTGAGGATCCTCGCTGTAGACCGTGCCATAAACGAAAAGGTCAGATTATCTTTCGTCGCGATGTTTATAACATGGTGATCGGATCACACCACGCATTCATTATTTCCACAGGTGAATACAGGGACATCAGCAATTTTGGTGAAGGTACAGGACGTCGAAGATCAGCCTCCAGAATTCATCGTCGTTCCACCAGTGACGAGAATCAGTGAAAACGTGCCGATCGGTGCCTCCGTTCTTCAGGGTGAGTGTTGATGCTGAAGATCATTTCCTAAACCACTGCAGTACTTCGTGAAGAATGATTGGTTTTCTGTTTCGAAAGTCCGCGCGATTGACGGCGATAGGGGTATCAACAATAAGGTGGTGTACAGAATCACCAACGGGTCTAATCAGCTGTTGGACATCGACTCTAGGACCGGGCTGGTATTCACTAGGACTCAGCTGGACCGAGAAGCCGACTATAACAGCGGCGGTGCATTCATATTGGAAATAACAGCCACGGAAATATCGAAGATTGTACCAGCCCCATCGGTCACTACCGAAGTGACCGTTATCCTAACGGACGTGAATGACGAGACTCCGACATTTCGCAGCTTATGGTACAGAGCTGAGATCAATGAAAACGCTCCGCTCAATACGCCCGTAACTATCCTCGGAGACGCGGTCCCCGAAGTCTACGATCATGATTTGGTAAGTAATTCCATATGCCTTGAATTACGCGAGTAGAAAAGTGAACAGCGAAGTTTCTGACGCATTTCCAACTGTTGCAGGGGACCAACGGAACCTTCAGAATGTTCATCGACGATGACGAAGGGATTTTCGAGGTGACTCCGTCGCGGGGCATAAACGAAGCGACATTTTTGATCAGAGTTAAGAATTCCTCGAAGCTGGATTTCGAAAAACGGACTGGTCAGTAAAGTCGATTGCATTCGTCGACGAGTACGGCTGATCCTGGGCCTAATCATTGCGTTCTAATTCCAGTGGTGAACCTGACCCTTGTCGCGAAAGAGGTGATATCGGCTGGTGCTAAGTACAACGTAGTACCAGTCACCGTCTTCATTCGAGATCAAAACGACAACTACCCAGAATTCACAAACGCAACTTACGAAGTCTCTATACCAGAGAACTGCAACGTTGGTGCGACCGTGGCTTGGGTACAAGCCCTGGATAAGGACAGCGGAAACTTTGGGACGAGAGGAGTCCGTTACACAAACTTGGGGGGCAGCATCGCTCACATGTAAGAACTGCAGTTACTCATGTACCATGCTGCAATACTACCAAGGCAAGGATATTACGACATTATTGATCTTGCGCAGGTTGATCATGAACCCTGTCACCGGCGTGATAACGGTGAAACACACGGGCCCAAGTTTTGACCGAGAATTGGTATCCCGACACTTTCTCACCGTAGAAGCTCGCGACGATCTTGGCAGAGGGAACAGGAACAGTGCACAGTTGATCGTCAGCATAGACGACGTGAACGACAACGCCCCAGTTTTCCTGCAGAACAAATACGAAGCTGTTCTTCTGGAGAATGAGGAAAACTTCGAGTCTCCTCTGATCGTGGAAGCCTTCGACATTGATTTGAATGGTCCGTGCAGTTTGAGCTCTCCGGCTCTTATACATCCTCCGAAAATTTCATCCATAACTTATTCTCAGGTACAAGAAACAGCGAGATCGTATACGCCCTAGTCGACAATGAGTTTTCCGCAAATTTCACCATCGACTCAAAGCGGGGAGTGATCAAACCCGTCCGTCCCATGGACTTCGAAGCTTTACCCATCAGCCAAGGCCACAAAGAGGCACCGGTGAGGCCTCTTCGTCTGACGGTCAGGGCTCGTGACATGGGAAATCCGAGTCTCAGTTCGGATGCACCTTTGACCGTTTACCTGAAGGACGTAAACGACAATGCTCCGGCATTCGAGAGGGTTCTGTACAAGCGAAATATACCGGAAGACGTGCCTGGTGGTACGTCAATCTTGCAGGTAATGTCTGATGTATTGCGTTTGGTCGTAAAATTTCGTATGAATTGTTGACCGAATGGCAATAATTCTTTGACGATGTGCAGGTGAAAGCTTGGGACAAGGATCTGTCTGCACCCAACAACAAGATTGTTTATCGTATCCAAAGCGGTGCTGGTGACAAGTTCATCATCAGTCCAGAGAATGGGGTAGTCAGTGTGGCACCAGGGTCTAATTTAGACCCGGATTTGACGTCACCGAAAACGACGCGGTACACCCTAGACGTAATTGCTATAGACAGCGGAACCGAAGTTCAACGAACCGCCGGGGTGCTGGTAAACATCACAATAATTGACGTCAACAACAAACCTCCGGTCTTCATCGATCCGGGGACTGTAACCGTAAGAGAAAATACCCAGGCGAGTAATTTCCCCAAATCCAAAGCCCGGTCGATCGATCATTAATCAAAATGCACGTCCCGGTGATCAAATGTACATTGAATTCCGCAAGAGCAGCAGCTCGGGTTCTGCGAACTACTGAATTTGAATAACCGAATCCCTCCACAGGTTGGCGCGTACGTACATCGAATAGTCGCTAATGACCCGGATATTGCACCAGTTCTACGGTACCGGGTCGACCCGAACTCCTCAGAGGCCAGGAATGAGGAAGGGACCCTAATTCGTGCCCAGGAGTACGATTATCTAGCAGCTCTCGAACTGAACGCTTTGGACGGTCTCCTGAGGGTGGTGAGAATCCTGGACAGAGAAAGGGTCGAGATGATTAGACTCGGTCTCGTCGTTGAGGATCTGGCTTCGGTTAAAGGGCCGCAAACAGCATCTGGTACGTAGTGAAAAGATTGATTGATTAATTAAGTTTAAAACTTCGAAACCGCGATACGAGTTGGCCAACTATTGCTGATTCGAACATGTTACGCTCTTAGCTACACTCACGATTGTCATCGAGGACGAGAACGACAACAACCCAAAGTTCCGCAGGCCTTTCTACAGGCGTTCGGTTACTGAAAACAGTAAAAATGGGGTAAACATTGCTAGCATTGTAGCCGACGATGCTGACAAAAATCGCACCATCACCTACTCCATGGAAGGACCCGCGGAGGTCACTGACCTAGTTCATCTCGACGTTGAAACCGGAGAGATGGTAGTCGCGAACAAGATTGACCGCGAGATTTATTCCTGGTTGAATCTCACCGTTAGAGCTACAGACTCGGGTCTACCACCAAGGTATGAAAGCCAAGCCCTGATCCATTCTTACGATTCGATGAAAAACTAATAAAGAAATTCGTAGATCTAGTCTGGCGGAAGTCTACGTACAAGTTCTTGACGAGAATGATAACAACCCTTACTTCGTTACTGATGTAAAAAATCTCACTGCTCGTGAGGATGCTGTGATAGGGACCGAGATCGGGGTCATTGAAGCCATGGACCCAGACAGCGGAGATTTTGGCAGAATCACCTATTTGCTGGATCGGATGTCTTCGCAGGTGAATATTCCGTTTCTCTAACTAACAACGAGGCGTATGATTGTCGGTTCAAAGCACTTATTTCTCTCCATCGAACATAGGGAAAGTTCGCGATTAACCCTGTAACCGGATCTCTGACTGTGGCTGACACTCTAGACTGGGAAACGCGGAGTTCTTATACCCTGGTAATCGAAGCTTGGGACAACTATCAGTTCGGTTATACAGCCGGCGAGTCTAGAAACGCCTTCAAGCAGATCCAGTAATATGCCTCACCATATTATCTCTTCCACTTTTTATGCGGTATAATAATCTCCGGAAAAATCTCTCGCAGAGTGACCATACTGGATGTAAACGACAATCCTCCTAGTATCGAAGTCCCCGACAGCTGTACTAGCATATCAGAGTTCCACGACGTCAGGGATCCAATTAGCATCCTCAAAGCCAGGGACGCAGATGACCCAACGACGCCGAATGGTCGTGTGATGTTCAAGATTTTAGACGGCAACGAGATGGGTGAGTAAAATTTCGGAAGCGACATTTCACACGAAGACGACTGGACCCTTCACCCAATTTTACGTCTTTTAATCTCGTCAAGGATTCTTCAACTTGGAGCAAACCGATTATTGGACTGCCAGAGTGATGGCACGTCGTTCGTTGAAGGGACGTTTCGGAAACTATAGTCTGCATCTCGAAGCCCACGACCTGGGTAGTCCGGTGAATAAGGTCGAATCGAATCTCCACATATGCGTCCTGGACTACAACGACAATGCTCCAGTATTTGTCAGCCCTCAGCACAACACGACGATTCGCGTCGCTGAGGTAGATGCGGGATCTCTTCATTGCAGGGAATTAATGAAGTACTTTCACCCGCGTCGCAGGATTCTTTGAATTTTTTTTTCATTTTCCACAGAATGTCACCGTGGGTACGACTGTCGTCCAGGTCGAGGCTACGGACAGTGACATGGGGCCAAACGGAGAGGTTCATTACAGATTGAAACAGGACCACGCTGGACACTGGAGGAGTTTTATAGTCGACGATAATACCGGCGTAGTATCCCTACGGCTTCCACTCGACAGGGAGACCCAGAAGATTTACGAGGTTCGGTGTATTTCGATAAGATATTCTCATTGCAAAGTGGTTTTCACTTCCTATTCATGTTTCCAAGCCTCGTTCCCGTCTTCATGATAGATTCGCGTCGAGGCTTACGACCTGGGAATACCTACGCCACTCAGTTCAGACCTGGACTTGATTATCTACGTGAGGAACATCAACGACTACGAGCCCCAGTTCCTGATCGACGTTTTCAACGTTAATTTCACTGAGGAGATGATTCCTAGCTCGGAAAGCGTCGTATTACCGGAGACCATCGACAGGGACGAAGTCGACGATCTCGACGATCCGCCGACCCAAGTTTGCTACTTCATAGTCGGTGGTAATGACGAGGAGATCTTCGCCCTGGACCACATGTCTCACGAACTAACGGTAAAGCATAATTGCCGATTACGACTTGCTTCGATTGAATGGGTAGAAAATAATCTCATATAATTTACAGACTGCTAAAAAACTCGATCGTGAAATTGAGGACGAGCATTTACTCCTCATCAAAGCCACCGAAGATTGCAACACGATTCCAGCTAATCAAAGTTTCTTCGATTCAGCAGACGACACCTTGCTCAAAGTCGTCATAGGAGTTAGCGACGTCAACGATAATCCGCCGAGATTTATTAGCCGTGTTTTTACTGGCGGCGTAACGACCGAGGCTGACTTTGGAACGCAGTTTATGAACATCAAGGTAATAGAGGACATCGACATTCCGCCTTATCCATAAATGAAAATAATTTACAAGCCCTGATCGTTTCAGGCCGTTGATTTGGACGCTGGTGACAATGCGGCGGTCAGCTATCACCAGATCGGAAAGATTCAAATGACTCTTTCCGAGGGTCTTGACGATGTCAAAAATCAACCATTCCTAGTTGACAGACTCACCGGGGCAGTGAGCTTGAACTTCGATCCTCAGCGTGGGATGAAAGGATATTTTGACTTCATGGTATCCATTTGAATATTCATTACGCTTCTTCTGACAGAAATTTTAAATATGCGCATACCCTCAGTCCACGATCATTATTTTTTGCCCGTAAACAGGTATTGGCAAACGATACAGACGGTCTGAAGGATACGGCGCGGGTCTTCATTTACTTATTAAGAGAAGATCAACGCATCAGATTCGTTCTACGTCAACATCCACCGGAAGTACGTCAACGGATAGAGACATTCAGAGAGTGAGTATTGCACGAGTATTGTGCAAGTTGCACAGAAATATTTCGAGTAGTAAATAACATGTTCTTCTTCTTCTGTCTTTTCAGGGTCTTGGGAAACGTAACTGGTGCCATAGTGAACGTGGACGACTACAAGACCCACGAGAATCAAGACGGATCAGTAGATCGAACGCGAACCGATCTGTACATTCACTTGGTAAATCGTCAGGACAATTCGATTCTTGAGGTATCCGACGTTTTAGCCCTGGTGGATCGTAACATCGAGAAGCTAGATGCACTATTCAAGGAATTCAACGTTCTTGATACCCAGCCAGCCCAGGCACAGGCTGTTGTGCAAATAGAACAGGCTGGAACAACCCTGTGGCTATTGGCTTTGACGTTGTTCCTCGGTGCGTTGTTGATACTTTGCATTGCTCTGTGTCTTTCGCAGAGAGCATCTTTTCGGCGACAGTTAAAGGCGGCGAAAGCTTCACCGTTTGGTAAGTATTCCGGAATTGGTTCAGGTCAATTTGAGTATTTCAGAAATCGTATTGATCTCCGAATCTCCGATCGTTTCAAGGCGTTACAGAATCCGAATTCACCCGTGGTCCAGGGCGGGTACCAAATACGAATAAACACAGCATGGAAGGGTCTAATCCGATATGGATGCACGCGTACGAGAACGAGTGGTTTAAAAACGACGAATCGTTCAGGTGAGCGAAAGATGAAGGAAAATACGCAATCCCAACTTTTATATGCATTGATCAATGAAATTCTGACACTTTATCACAGTCACATGTCCGACAGAGATTCACTCGACGAAAATGCCCTCAACAACGAAGAGACTATGAATGAATCGAATCTGAACGATGGTCCGAGGGATGAAACTAAACCGTACTACATCCAGCCTAGGACAGCTTCTCTGGCTAGGTATGAAAACAAATAATCTTATTCCAAGGTAAAAGAGGGGAAAGAATTTTCCCGACCTCGTTTAACATTCTCGTCTATTTCGTTCGTCGTAGCAGCAGCATAGACAGTGGAACAGAAGAGCAAAACGACTTGGGACGAGAACCTGGTCAATTTCGTGCCCAAAATCCAGTTGTGAATAATCCACTTGGCAAAAAGTTGGAAACTACAGAATTATAGAACTTTTCACATCGAGTCCGATTCAAATTTCGAGTGTTTGCAATGAAACGAAATTTAATTAGGGTGTACGGTCATAATTATTGTAGCGAATATACTATTTAATTACATATTATAAGATTTTCGAATGTACATACATATATATAGACGATATGTTATTTTATTCATGTTTTATTTATTTATTATTATTATTATTATATCGACGAGATATTTCTTCACATTATTCGAGAACGTTTTATATACTAAACCATGTAATAGGTATATAATATATTATATAGCGCCAAAGAGTACATCTTATATTCCACATTTCTTTTTTTCTTTTTTTTTTGATAAATCCATTTTCCTTATTGTTTAACGAAAAACGAAATATAATTAAGACTTGTGTATGTGTAGTATTATAATTATAAGACATCGACTTTACCAGTAGATAATAATCATATAACGTCCATACAATTTTGTAATTTGAATAAAAAAAATCTTATCCGAACTAATGAGCGGCGATTTCGTTACCCTTGTAATACCGATCGTCGCAATTATAGAGTCGATTGATTTTTGCAACATCTAGTTTACTCACGCGAAATCTTTGCCCCATGTTGGCATCCTTTCGTAACAATTTTGCCGTCAAAGTCGAGCTTCCATCCCTACTGAAAGCCGTGTCACTATAATGCATCACACTGTTTATATCGTAGGGTAAATCCAGAGTTTGAGTATCGGCCCACGTCCTTGCCTCAAAATTACTCTCCGATCCTGCGGGAGGATGAAATTTTGAATAAAATCAAACGAATAATCGCGATCGTCTATAACTATAGCGAAAAATTCACCTGGTTCAATATTGTCCCAATTCACTGTGACGTATTCGTTTCGATCAGGACGCGTATGCTCGTGCCAAAATCCGAGCGAATGTAACACCTCGTGTTGAATCTGTCCTCGCATTTTACAAGCGGGAAATGACACGTAGATTGGCATTTCACCGCCTAAATTTCTGGAAAATATTTCGAAAAGTAATTAGGAAAATAATTTTCGACGATTTTATATCGTGTCTAATCGACTCTTACCTAAGATCTACGAAACCGACTACGGACGCGCAGGTCTTGCCGTAATTTTTGAAAACTATGTAAGTGCTCTCGTCTGTCCTTTCGCGAAATTGTACACATGTCTGAGAAGCCAGATCTGTGAGGGCCGATTCGACGTTGAGTTTTTGTACCTTGTTAAAATCGGCGCTGAACTTATAGGGGAATATTTTGCCTGGCCATAGCTGGGACGGTTGACGAACAAGATTTTTTACCTTTAGGAAAAAATTCGTACATGCTATAACGTAGTTCATGTTTTGGGATTGAATTTCAAGAGTTGCAGGTAAAAACTCACGGAGGAATGTCCCAAGGCGATTATATCGCCTTCTACTAGGTCTCCTTCGATTATAGAATTCCCATTTCGAAGTCCTGCCGTCATGTCCAATTCTAAAGGCAAAGAACCGACGCAGCCGATGACGACGACGAAGCAAATTACGTTGTTCATTTGCTTGTCGACTAAGATAACGTTCTCGTATGAAGAAAGGGTTGAGAAATGGAGAGAAAGATATTCGAAACTTCTTATATAGCGTACGAAGCTCCGCAAGATATATTCCTTTAGTTTCACAACACGTTTTTGTTTCACCTTCCTTATTCGATAAGCTAATCAGGACAGAGATTAACGAACGCACAGGCCACAAACTAACGACTAATTCGAGCCAACGCGACTAGCATTCCATATCTACGACCGCAGCATTATCTGAGTGTTGAATGTCTCACCAACTCTTCATTAGTTCCTAGAATCGTATTAGGCATTGATACGCACATTTCGATCAATTGATTTCGGAATTGAGATCAACGGGCCTGGGCCGAACCCGAAGAAGTTCCGAACGGTATAGAAATTTCAAATCTCAATATGCCGAGTCACAGTTCTTAGAAAGGGTGTCTACATAGCTGATTTGAAAATATTTGAAACGAGGAACATCGGAGGTTCAAAATTCCGAAAGCTGGAGATCCGAAAGGCTAAAGCTCCGAAACCTGAAATTCTGCACGCGTGTATTCATTCGGACCAAAAAAGTTTCGCAATCCTATCAATTATTTATGACGTCATGAAGTTATCGATTTGAGTAGATAAAATGGGAATCCGTGAAGAGGGTCTCGATTAGAATGCAACTATTTTTTGTCTTCACATCCTGAGAATTTTTGGGATTTCGGGGGTCCGGACCAACCGCATCAAGTGAGGTGAGACTGTTCGGAATATTGTTATTGCCCAAGATTTCTGAGCTTATATTTCCAATAATGAAAGCTAAACGTTCGTGCTTTGACACTCAGCTACGATTTGAAATATCTAATGCATCAGGATGTTCATTCGCATTTCTATTATTCCCGTTTGCTTGTATCCAATCGATTTCTTATCTAAGGTATATAATGATTGACGATGCTTCGCAAGCTGTGGGAATCCATCAATCAGAACTTTCAGGATTTCGGTGAGGAGTGACGATCTATTGTGTTAAGAGCTCGGAGTAATATATTATTGAATTACAGCCCCTCATCGATCCGCTAATTTCTCTAATAAAACGTGACTCGTAAAACCGTGTATAATGGAACTATATGACCCGAGTCAGTTTGCCTGGTGAATAACGCAGACCGGTCAGCGAATTGCGGTACGCGCTACCCGGTCGAACAAAGAGATTAGCATAGTGTACCACGCAAACCTGACGTCCAGGAAGAAGATAAGCCTTCCGATTTCTCACCCCTGGACAGTTGCCTTACCTCACAGGGAAACAGGGAAATACTCACCACCTCAGAGGCATTAATCTGAAATTTAATCTCGGCCTGGTTAGTCTCCGCAGATACAATTCGGCTTCGGAATAGATCGCGCAGCCCAAACTACTTGCATTCTATTTGAATGATATTTTTCTAATTTTATGAAAAATCTGTTACTCGCATTGACTAATGACTATAAATTGAACGCGGATCGCGTGAGATGGAATGTAAATGAAATGAAATTACATATGTGACTCGACACGAGGTTCTGCAGGGTGGTAATATATTACACTTGATATCAAAACGAAATAACATTATACCTATACCTTATACCCTCGGAAAAGAATGGAGATTTTGCGTTACTAATGTTGTGGAAAATCGCAGGGTATGATGAATTCGGAATTGCATTACGTTGCGAGATCGCGGGTTAGCGAGTAACGAGGGTGATGAATATCGCTCGATGTATGTTATTGAGAAATGGCAATAAGCTCGTGGGATTGATTTGTCTTCAATAAAAACCAATCGATTACTCATTCCAATTTTTCTCTAATAAAGATTTTAGGGTAAGTCAAGGTATACAGAAAGAACCTGGAAACCCTACCGTTGCGTTCGGCACATTTCAGCGTCAAGTTTCATTCCATCTAATGACCGAAGTTGTGTCTGACTCACGGCTCTACGCAAGCGTTTGTATTATATCGATAACTCCCCACGTGTTCGGCTACGCGTACGAAAGGTGAAATAAGTTTACTGGTTTAGTTTGACGTAGTTCACAGGGTTGGAAGGTCAACCGATTGCCGATAGAAACAAAATCATAAAAAAAAAGGAAAAAAAAAAAGTTTCACAAATCGCGAATAGTTTCTGTGCACAAACGAAGTTTTGAACAATTAGGAAAAATAAAAAAAAAGGGTTCTAATTATTCATAGTAAAACATAGCCGCGAGCCATTAGTTGATAAAGATCGCGACTTACGAGGGCAGAGAGAGGAGAAATAGGAGAAAAAAACCTCCGATGTATACGGATTCGAATCGTCTGGGGGTAACGTACGATTGGTCAGTCGGGTAGTGTGACGTAAGTCGGGGGTTGAGTGAGGGTTGGCTTTAGCGGGAACGTATCGGAGGCTTCGGGGGTCGTCGACGGGGTTGAATCCGGTGACAAGGGTTCGCGGTCTTTCACATGCCTCGGAACGGCGACCGAGGCGACTGTTCAAATGCGAAAATGTCCGACCTGGACTACGGTTGACGAACAAACCAGACGCGGTGGAGATACAAATTGCATAAATAAAACCTCATATATATAAACATATATCAACATTATGTACATAAAAATGTAATATGCGGTATGATAGTCTGCGCGATTTACTAAGACCTGCAGTGGTTCGTTTCAACCGAAAGGAAGCTCGAAGTCCATACCGTGCCATCGTAACTGATAATCAAAGTGACGCAAAAGTGATATTAATTATACGATAATTAAGTTTTATAAGACGAATTTTTACGAGTAAAAAAGTAAATAGGAATGTACATGTACCTTCTGCACCGAGGAGAGACAGTAGGCATTTGAGATCGCGATAATCTTCGGACTCGTTTAGCTGATATGCGTTTTATACACAGAAAAGGATTTAGTCGATTATAAGAGGGAACTTTGGTAAAGTGCAGTGCGAATACCATATATAGGTATAGAGGCAAGATAATTAAGACTGTAAATTATTTATTTTTTAATACCTGTAAGAGATTGATGTGGACAATTTATATTCGATACAAATTTTTATACTATGCTGTTTTCGAATCTGGTACAGATATAGCGAAGTAATACTCATCAGGTAGGATATGAGTTGTGTAATTATATTTAATGTATCATATTATCATGCACCCTTATCATCAAATCCCGAATTTATGCCGATATGATATGATGTGATGCAATGAAATGGACGAATCAACTCGTCTTGGTGCAACTCGCGATTATAAGCAGAAATTCGCGGAATAGAAAACAGCACACTATTGCAACTATGACACGCCATCCATACCTCGTCGCTTAGATATCCGATCGCCCCACATTTTCACCCATCACCTAGTGAAAATAACCTTTACTATCTTTGCTCGTAGTCCGTAAACTCGACCACCAAGTATAGGGAATAGTTCGAAAAAGTTTTGTCTCTGGTTACCAGTCCTCGTACATACATACATACATGTGTTCTTCGACGTATATTGGTATATACATGCGTGTCTAGAAACTTTTCAAACTACCACATACTACCATTGTCTTTAACTTTCGATCATTTCTATCTCATCCAGTCTTTGAATAACTCCGTGATTCTAAAGGATGGAAAAACTTTCTCCAAGTCCTATACATCGCCGTTACGACTTGTTGAACTTTGTGACGATGAGAAATATCCATCGAAGTTTTTCACCGATCGATCATTTGTATCATACCTATGCATAAACGTTTGGAGAAAAATTTTTTACCGGCTCTCAAATTTTCGGCTGATATTATAAACTATAACGAAATATTATAGACGGGTTTCGATCGATCGATTTCATCTGATTATAAAGTTGAATGGAGTTTTAGCCGGAGCTTTTAGGTAATTAGAAAATGTTCGCAGGCTCGTTGAGACTCGCAAGAAATGGTGGAATGATAAAGAAATTTTTTTCGTTTTTTTTCTTTTTCTCTCTGCAAGAGTCAAGGAAAGGGGCAGCCAATGGCGTCGGCGTTAAAATATAAGATGGTTTAAAGTGTACTGATCAATAGGGCTAAACATTTGACCTGTTTCTTAGCTGACTTACAACTCACAACTAACGCCCCAACAGTCACGCACTGCTTACCCCATGCCATCTCACAACCTCGCTTACCGTCACTTCGCTCATGACTCGTGGCACGGATCTCATTTTTACCCCATTTTCATTGTAGGTATCCATTTCGGAAACAGAGTGAGAATAAAAATGAGAAGGACAAACCATCGAGAACCACAATGCTGCCTGTCAGCTTGACCCTGAAAAACGTATAATGCATGTAATGCGATAATCCAATGGCACAATGCCGAAATTTCGTCTATATGACTAGAAAAGCTGTACTAAAGACGTCAAAACTCTTGGGAATTGAGTTTTTAATGAAACTATAACGAGTGCAAAAAAATAAGGTCGTACTGGCTCGTCTTCGGCGTCGCGTCGTCACTGTACTGCAATGTATTGAAAGGAAGCTGACATTTTCATAGCTTAATCGGTATTTCGCCCAGTCACGGAGAGCACAATAGAGATTTTCTAAGTCTGACTTTATACGGTGTTAGAAAGAAAGAGAGAGAGAGAAGTTTGGATCTGGATAACGGGTATAGCTTGAATCTCTAGGTGAAGGGCAACCAATCGATGATTCGATTTCGTTGACCGAGTTTACTTCGAACGACCTAGAATAAATTAACGATTCGATTAAGAAAATCACAAGGTCTTAATTGGGAAAGGATTGAAGCTGTCATCGGTATTTCTAATTAATTGCTTGCCTTGATTGATCGCTCGCACTCGAAACTTTTCCAATAATATTTCAATCCGTTTGAAATCCGCCCGCAGGAAAAGTACACAGCTAACATAGCTTAATGAATTTGTTGGAAAGGATTGCGTACGTCGCGACGTTGATTTGAAATTTAATTTGGTTAAAAAGAGCTGTCGGGTAAATGGACAGCGGGACGTCATTCAATCTGCAATTTCTCAAAGAAAAGGCAATATCGGTATATAGCTATGCGGGATGACTACCACTTCCTGCATAATGAATGAATTGGAATATCGATTTTACTATGTTTTCGTAGAACAGCTGCCTTATAACAACTCTTAGCTATATAAATTTTCGATGACGGTTGCCCCCGATAAAAGTGATCGAATGTCTGACTGAAAAATTTCCATTCCCTAATTACCGCTGTACACATATGTTATAGCGATCAGAAGACAGTGACAAAGTGCCTAATCACCATCCCAAATGAGTTTCGGTATTAAAACTAATTTGCTCTTTTCATTTTATTATAATCATTCAAGAATCTATAATACAATGATTCGTTATACTCATACGTTGGGCGAAGGTTACAATGGATTAAAATTACCTCTAGGTGCCTACGCATTAAAGGTCAGCTGGTTGAGACTGGTCGATATTTTTCGGACCGAATGAAACTGAAATAGCTATTGATTATACCTGCCGGCCAGTCCAACGACCTTAACTATATTTCGTTCTGGCTTTATGGATCTGTACGTAACGAAATTCCCATCGTCATAAATTAGACCAGCTGCGTGATTCGGTTTTGGAAAAAAATAATTCGCGAACGATAAGATCGGGCATTTCAGGTTGCGAAAAATCGTGGAAATTTATGACATCGAGATAATCAATTCTGCATTGCTATTTGCACCGATTAGATTGAAATGGAACGAAGTATACGTAGATAAATCCATCAGGTAATATGCATTACCAATAATTAATTTCCGGCAGGGTCAGTCGATCGATGAATAATCCGAATGTTGGATGTTAGAAAAATGGGTCTTCGTGTTCAGTAGTAGTAGGTACTAATTGAATGATAATAGAATCGTCTTAAGCTCACTCAGAATATTCGACCCTTGACCTGTGACCCAAAAAAAATAAAAAAAAAATGGTCGGTCTAGGATTGACCGGCCGCAGACGTTCCTCGTTCGGGGGAAACGGCATATCACGCAAACACCAAAGGCGGTCCGCCGAATCGAATAAATTATTCGCACGAGGCCCAAGCCGGAAACGGTCGTAAGATAGTCGGCTAAAGGCATACAGCCGAAAGTTCAAGCACCTCAAATGCTGCGGTGGTTACGTAGAAAGATTGGCAAAAATAACGGAGAAACGCTTAATTAACCATGGGAATCGATCGGTCAATTGAGGCTGGGGTCAACTCAACCACTTGTCAAAACTCAAGCCTCATTTATTCAACTCACTATCACGCGATGCCTCGTGCAAAGAAATATTTTCATTTCTTTACCCGAAATCACGAATTCTATAAGCATCTTATTTTCCGAATTTCAGCAGTAATTACCTTCGCTAATTAACCGACATGAAAATATAGTATACACTCGTTTCATAGTATGTACCTACTGCATAATGCATATGATATGGTACATACAACCGAAATGCATTTCTGTTCAGGATGCCTTCGACAACAGCATGGTTTAAGGCATGGATTTATTTTGGATGCATTTCTGGATGGACTGCAGGAGCACGTCCGCAATTTGACACTTCCACAAATATGGGTCTGGTTTTAGTGCCCGCCGACGCAGAGGTCGACTCTGTTATCTTCCGTCTACGTGCTACAGATCAGGATGCTGATTTTCCCCTCATTTTTGACATAACTGGTTAGTGCTGTCTTGCCTCAGCTACGCATCGCCTCATTTCATTGACATGAAGAATAAAATTCCTGTGTTGCTTCAGCGGCTGTTCAGCCAATCGTACGGGTCGCGAACCTGCCCTGCACTCTCTACAACAAAGTTTGCCAAGCCAACGTTATCCTGACGAGAAGACTCGTTCCTGGACGTCTTCACGACTTTGCGGTTCGCGTAAGAGACTCTAAGGGTGACACGAACTCCATGCAAGCCACGATTTCAGTTACCAACGCTTCGACACCTAGAGATATGATCTTTCCCCACGTGCCCGCGATCATTATGGTCCCGGAGGTAAGTTCTCGAAGATCCATATCTAGCGAATCCTCGGCTTGAGATGAGCTTTAGTTATCCATTTTTGTCGGCAGGACACGAAGCCCGGAAAAGAATTGGACTATCTTTTGGTACGCGCTAATCCTTGGCATGGAAAACCCGTCTACATCGAGTTGTGGGTTGGTATTGTTATACCCCCCTCCCCCCCGTAATAAATGTGTGCCGGCGATAAACGTGTTTGATGAATTGATTATATGGATTTTTGTTCATAGCAACCGAAGGAATTGTTCACCATACGGCAACGCCAAACGCCAACGCAAACTCGCGGAGTAATTATCCTGGAGGGAGAACTGGATTTCGAGACACAATCCATGTACACCCTCACCATGTACGCGACGGTGAGTATTTTCCCGCATTAGATGGCTGCTGTTGCACCCTTTCGTCCTCGTCCTCGAAAATTCGTCATTTTTCTTCGCACAGGATCCTTACACGGAGGTGGGAAAGGACACGCGAAACATCGCGGGCGTTCACGTCGTCGTGATTGTTCAAGATGTCCAGGATGTTCCTCCAGTGTTCACCATAGCTCCACCCTTGACCAGGGTTAACAATTCTGTGAAACCTGTGAGTAGATCGTGAAAGGCTTATCCAGGGTTTCATAAATTAATGCGAATAACGATGAACCCTCGGTTTCAGGGCGACGTGATTCTACGAGTCCACGCCGAAGACGGAGACAAGGGCACCCCTCGTGAGGTCACATACGGTCTTGTTTCAGAGGGTAATCCCTTCACCCCGTTTTTCAACATTTCCGAGTGGACTGGTGAGAATTTTTCCGAACATTTTTATTCTCGATATATTTTGTGCTTTGGAGAACGAGTGACATTCATTTGTGGGACCTGGACTTCACAAAGCAATATTATAGCCTCGAATAATTAATTCGGTGTTCTAAAAAAATGGGGTAAGAATTTGGGAAGTGCATTGACCTGGGTTCCATGTTTTTTCGCACGAAATCTACTTATCGGTGGTTGCTGCTCGTAATTACACGCGATAGCCTGAAACGATACGAAAGAACGTTGCCTAATTCCAGTTAGGGTATTCGCGGCTTGCCTCGTGATCAGATCGATGGAAATTCGTCTCTAGCTGAGGATAAGGTAGGTAGAAACGAGTAAAAAAGAAAGAAAAAAAAAAAAAAGGAAATTATGTTCCGTGGCACGGATTTTCATTTTCATTATTCCGGTACAGACGTGAATAAATTAAACGTTATCTTGACGATCGTTAATATAAAATAACTATAACAGCTGTAGAGACACTTAGATTCTATAGAGTTGATTACGGATTTTCTATGGCAGCTGTATAGTTTTTCGCTGAAAAAAAAAAAAATAAAAAAAAAAATAAAAAATTCGCGCTAGATCCAGCAGTAGCATGATTCACCAACCTTATATAAGTAACCTTCACGCATTGCGTGTCGTGTGAGTCGTAAAGATTACGTCGAAAATAAATTACCCTTTGATCGACGGAAGAGATTTACTTTCTGGCCCCTACTTTCTTAAGAACTTATATACACCTAATCTCGGGCGTGGTTTCATCGTCTTAAACATCAACGATAAACAAAACTCAGCCAAAATGAAATGTATTAAGGAGAAAGAAGCCTGCGTTCGAGCTTTAGAAATGTGTACGAAATTTTTTCCAAGATCCACGGGCATAGTGAGAAAATGAGGGGCGCGTCGCTGAAGTTCTGAATTTTTAATTAAAAGATTAGAACATTGAGACTCCGAAAGTCCAGAATCCCTGAAAGCCCAAAAATCCGTAGGTTGCGGTCCATTCTTCAGGATTTGAAGATCAAAAATAGTTCATTCTGATCGAGGCCCTCTTTACGGAGAAACCCATTTCATCTACTTCGATCGATAACTTCGGGACTTTTGTTCACAAAATTTTCTCAATCACCGTAGCTACTTTCTTGTCGCAAGCTGCATATAGAGATTAATTTATCGCATCTCGCGATCAACAAGTAGATACAGTCAATTGCTGGCCAATCATAAGTGTATCATAAAACAGTTATTATGTGCGTCATATTCTGGAAGTTGTCCAACGAGTCGGCCGTCGAAAGTTGTAGGAAAGGGTCTAACATTATTGACCGAGCGAGGTGGTCAGTCTTGGCCTCGTCGTTACTTAGCGATCTTATCGCCTCGGCGAAGACGCACGCGACCTGCTAGTACGCGGTTCTGCGGCTCACTGGCTATTATACAATGGAATATAAAACAGGCTAGCTTAGTAATATATTCTGTACGCGTATGATAATGAGACGAGGCTAGGGAAACGTAGAGTAACTTCGAGGGTTCAAACTCCCATTACGAGAATGGCGAGTTCCCGACGAAAATTGTTCACTTTTTTATATTCGTAAGAAAAAATTTAGTCGTTTTTCTTAATATTTCCTGACGTTTTATAGGAGAAATAATTCTAACCCGACCTTTGGAAGAGCTCACACAAATCACACACGTCGGAGCACCTATTTTGCTCACTGTAGTAGCCGAAGAGGTACGTCGTTCTAGGGAGGAACCACCGGGGCAGGCAACTGTTGTAGAGTTAGGTCTTCTCCTTGGAGAGCCAGGAAACAGTCCTCCTTATTTCGACAGCGATAGGTAAGTGGAAGAGAGAGAACCTTCCACGTCTCTAAATCTTCGGGGTAATTTGACCCTGAATAATTCTCAGCTATATGGCCTGGATGGACGAGAACGCAGCCCCTGGTACAGTGGTCATGTTCGACAATCCAGACTTGACGAAAGTCCGAGATGAGGACATAGGGAAAACAGGTGTCTTCGCTTTGAAGCTCGGCAACAACAACGGTACCTTCGAAGTGACGCCAGCGGTAGCTGAAAGGGTAGCTAATTTCGTGGTCACAGTACGCGACAATAGTTTGATGGACTACGAGGCCCGAAAGACGCTTCAATTCATGGTAATCATCGATAATAGTTCCACGTAAGATTTCGAGGCAGGGTTCTGAAGAAGAACGTAAACTTGCAGATAATTGCACAGGAAGTTGGACCCGCTACGAATCTATCGACTTCGGTCCCTGTTACGATATTCCTTAGAGACATCAACGACAACCCTCCAGAGTTTGAAAAAGAAGCGTACGAGGTGACGCTTGCCGAAAATGTGTCACCAGGCACGAGAGTTATCCAGGTACCTTGATTCCCTTTTTTTTTTGGCGAATGCTCTCCCGGTGGAATCATGGGTTGCTCAATCTTGGGTTGGATCATAGGTGCATGCGAGCGACAAGGATACTGGTTTGTCGGGAAGCATACGATACACGAGGATCCTTGGAACAGGTAGCGAAACTTTGACGATGGATTCCGAGACGGGGATGATCGTCGTGGCCAAGGACTCGACAGGATTGGATCGAGAAATAACGCCAAGTCTCCAGTTGTCGGTCGAAGCTTGTGACGAAAATGGCAGAGGTCTTCGGAGCACTGTTCCATTGGTTGTTCACCTGCTCGACGTCAACGACAATGCTCCGATATTCGATAAGTCGGTTTACGAGTTTGTCCTGAACTCTGATCAAACCAATTTTACAAGTCCCGCTTTCATCAAGGTAATTTTTAATGCCGATTCCTGATTCAGCGAGGTGATGGCGCAAGGAATACATTATTTTCACGTTCAGGCGATTGATGCGGATGCCGAGCCACCCAACAACGAGGTACGATACGAGCTGGTGCACGGAAACTACGGAAACAAATTTTACCTGAACGAAGTGACCGGGGAATTAATTCTCAAAGAGCCACTGAACAAATCTCGACGAAGGAGAAACGACGCCTACGGTCATTTCGCTACGAGATTCAGGAGTGATTTTTTGCAGACTCTGAATACTTTCCAAAAAATCGGTGTCTCCACTGACAAACCGTTGAGGATATGGAAAAACAGAAAGAAACGGGCCGCCGAAGATGTTTTGTACACTCTTACAGTCAGAGCGTATGATGCGGGTGAGTCTTTATGATTTGGAGTAATTACTTGCTTATACTCAAAGGATCAGTCCTGATCTTTCCAATCGATTCCAGGTGTGCCGCATCGCTCGAGCACAGCGAAGGTTAACATTATCAGTGCAGCTCCCGTGGGTGCACTCACTCTAATGTTGGTTGTTCCGGCTGAACATCTCGATCCGGTACGAACAACGGAAACATTGGCAGCCATAACCGGAGGACGAGTAACTATCCAGGAAATACGACCTTACGATCAGCCAGGCGGGACGGGTCAGGGTGGAAAAATGTAAGTGTCCGTGAATGGTGTCTCAGACAAGAGGTCACTTCAGTCTTCAGACTAATTGTTAGCAGATGATTGCATAAAAAGGGCATTATTTATTCCAGGAGTATAGTGGTGGCTCGAGTCGAACCGACAATGTCTGGGACATTCCTCGTCGATGTTGAAACAATCCACAAAAGTTTGGTCGCGAATGGCATGGGCATTGTTCCCGTCACAAACTCGGCTAATGAAGCCGCCGTCAGTGTTACGGTCCGGAATACAGTTGGGAATGATAATGGAGGCACGGCCAGTGGTACAACTGGTGGAAATAGTGGAAATGGCGGAAACGTTAACGTCGTAGAATCCCCCGGTGGGACAGATGGAAATAGCGGTGGTAATGCAGCGAACGGAAATGTTAATGGTGTCAACAGTGGTAATGGAAAAGGCCCCGCAGGTACAGGTGCAGAAAATGCAGACGATGGTACCGGGAAAGGGACCAGCGGCACGAAAGATGGTACAAATCTTGGTACCGAAAAAGACACGAAAGGTGTGGGAGAAGGTGCAAATGGTGGTACCAGTGAAGGAAATGAAGGCAAAGGAGAAAATACAGGCAATAAAGATTCTGGGACCACCGTTGTTGATAACAATAGTGGAACCAACGTTGATACTGGTAGCAATACGGGTGGCAGTACAGGAAAAGGAAATACTATTGGTCCCGGTGGTGGTACAGTCGGAGGTACTGGAGGGGAAGCTGTCGAAGATGGTGGAGCGAATACGTCGGGTGGAATTGCAAACAATGGTGGTTCTGGCGAAGGAACTACAGGGGTTAAGGCTGGAGAAAATGATGGAAGTATCGTAGGAGGCAAAGACGGATCAATTCCAGTTGGAACCAGTGGGGGAACAGCAGGAACAATTAGCGGAGGCACTAATGGCGGAACTGCTGGTGCCGAAAGTGGAGGAAGCGATGGTGGTCCCGGAAAAGGTACTGTCGGGGGTGCTGTGTTGGGAAATAACGATAAAACAGGAGTGAATGTTGAAGAAACTTTGACTAAGATCAACAAAACGACTTCAACCTCAGAGAATGAATATGTAAGTGCAAATGTTACGCAAGCTTGTGATCGTTGTACAATATAACTGTTACCTGTTGTAATTATACGTTCATTTCAGATCGTGTATAAAGCAGAGAATAAACTACTGTTGTGGCTTCTGATACTTCTCGGACTTCTCATGCTTCTGGCGTTACTGGCGTTGATTTTATGCTGCATATGTCCAGGCTGCCCCTTTTACATGGCTCCAAGGAAGAGACGAGTGCATTCGTTCGAGAGTGTGAATCACCCTAATGCGAGGCCAAAGCGACACCTTCGTCGGAAGCAGTTCAACCCGGTTAAAGGTACTTTTCCTATCAGTTTGTGTTAATCACCTAGATTACCGCGACTCATTCTTTCCACGAAAGCCAGCATGAACGACTAGCTAATGGTGATCAGGATGACTAACGACCTAACTCCCACCTTTCCCTATCCGCAGCGGAGTGGTCTGGAAAGAAACAAGCTTGGAGTGCTGATCCGATGCGGCGAAACTGGCAGTTTAACCGACGTAATACGAAAAATCGTGGACTAGCATCACTACCAGGGGATGTGGTCCGGATCGAAACACCGCAGGCACCACCGACAGGACCTGCTCTCCGACTGCGAGACGGCCCCGAGTCCTGGGGCGTCCAATACCCGATTAAGAAACGTGAAGAGGATCGTATCTACGTCGAGGATGTGGAGGCAGGCCGGATGTACGACACAGAAGATGTCGATTCGCTACGTAGACACGAGATGGAACGAGGTTCCGACGTTTTGCGTCACAGCTACCGTCAAGGAGATGAAACATTGCGATTACCTCGTGAGCAGCACTTCTACAGAGACGGAAATGCCGAGGTTTTACGCCTGGTAACCGGAGGCCATATAGAAGGCGAAGAAATCTCAATCCAAGCACAAAGACCGGCAACTTTAGTCAGTGAACATCAGGCTCTTGGATACCGGAGTGACGGTAAGGACATTCTTTTACGCCGGTTCATAGAAGATCAGAAAATGAGACAGCACCAGGACCTGCACAGCAGTGTGCAAGAAATATCTGTGGATGGCTTAGAGTCCAGACGGCAAGGGTCGGATCAGTTTCTTCAAAAGCATGAGGTGATCATTTTGCCCAGGAACTTGGAACTCGATCGAAGACACCATCGTGAAGAGACAGCGCCGAGTGTTCAGCGTCTGATAATCGATCACGGTGAGATTGACCATGAAGAAGAGCTCAAGGCGCGGAGTCAGCAGCTTGAAACGCAAGAAGCAGACCTTCTTCGACAGCAGAGAAAAATGGCAGCAGCAATGCTGGTCGGTACGGCGGTTTCCAGAGCCACTGAAAAGCCGACGACAAATATGAGGACGTTGATGGTCGAGCAGAATGCATCTTCCCTCAATATTCCGACTTATACAATCCACGACGTAGAATTGGCCAAGCAAAACGCGTTGCTGACACAGCTATTGATGGATAGAGATGTTAGACACCTCGGAGTTCCAGGTTTAGACCCTGGTAGTTATTTAGAGACGCAAAGCCTGCCTGGTCAAGTCGCTATTGCGACTCAGACTGACCGAACGGCGGCCACTCAAACGGAAAACCGGAGTCGCAGTGACAACGAAGAATCGGAAGAAGAGATTCGATCGCGGAGGAAATCGAAGTCGAAAAAACGTTTTGGTAGCGAGTTGAGGCGGTCCAGAAGCCTGTGGCTAAGATCACCGATCCAAGAGGAAACTCGATCGTTCTCTGAAACGCGGACTAGTTTGTTGCGTCGGAAAGCGAAGGACGCACGAGAAGGCAGAAGATCGACCATAGAGCCGGAAGTGTTACGAGAAATATCGGATTCTCTTGACGAACAAGCCAGCACACCGTCTGCGGAAGAGGAACAAGTCGGAGATCGGCAGCCTCGGACGATGAAGAATACCAAATATCAAGGTCAGGATCAGGAAGCTGAAGATGGCGAGCTTAGCGAAAATCCGACCCGTTCTTCGCCGGAAATGAGCAAGGACAAGTATCACAGACGTTCGCACGCAAAAGCGGTTATTGGTGAGGTTTTTCAAGCACAGAAGCTGGAAATCGGTACTAGGAAACAGTCGAGCCCTAGTAAGTCAAAAAGTAAGTCCCAAAAGACTGTAGACGCAAAGAAAGTAAGTCCTACGAATAGCGATAAGAAAGATAGCGATACGACGTCGACTGATGCCAAAAGTAATTCGAAAAAAAGGTCTACGGAATCGCAGAGCAACAACAGCGGGGTGGAGGGCAAGAAGGAAATCGAGGATAAGAAAAGGATCCTAAGTAAGCTCGTCTCAAAGGTAGGAGGATTGGGGAAGTCCGGTTCAGAAAAGTCGGTCAAGAAGAATAAATTTGGAGAAACGGAGGAAGCTCCTATAGTCAAGAAGCGATCGATGCTGAGGCACCAAAAGGCCAAAAAGATGAGCACCGAGAGCTCGGAGTTTGAGGAAATTCCTGTCAAACAAAGGCAGTTGAGTTTGAAGGGCAAACCGGCGAAACAAACCGAATCTACGAGTGGATTAAACGCGAAACAAGATCCGGCGAGAGGTAAGGAGACAAGCACCTTGTCAGATGAACCTAAATCACGGAGCTCGGGGACTGACCGTGACCGATTGCCTAAGCGATACCAAAAACTATCAGATTCGACTTCGAGCAGTGCTACACCTGGACAACCGACCGTGAAAAAAGAAAGTACAACTGCCGTAAAGTCCGGAATCGAAGATAAGAAAGAACACGTTAAATTAGGGAAAAAGATAGTCCAAGGTCTGGCCGAGACACAAGCGGAGCATGAACTGATAAAACTCCCAAGTTCCACACTGCTAATTGATCAGAAATTAACGAGCGGCGGTGCTCAGACTAGGGACGAACTCGAAGATGATCATCAATTGATGCCTGAAGCAGTTTCTGATAAAGGTGAAGGATTACTTCCGCAATTCGAATCCGAGGTTTCAAAATCAAATACAGTTTTAATAGAAGATCAATTGAAGCCATCGACCAACGATGAGCCAAAGATAAGTGTAGAAGGTTCTAACAAATCTGAAGAGGCATCTCCTGAAGTAGATTCCGAGCTTCTTAAACCCGGCGACGGTAGTTCAACCGAAAAAGAAGTGGCTGAGTCAGGAAGTGAAAGACTGCTCAAGATCGGTACGGAGATTCCAGAGCAAATTGAAAAATCTGAAGCTTCAGAATCCGATAAAAATACCCGGCTGATGGAAAAGGAGATCGAGTCAAATACTGCCGGAGTATTAGAGACGACTGAAAAAATCTCAGAGAATCTAGACGCAGCGATAACGACGCTAGTTCCTGGCGTCTTGGAAAGTGAGGAGAAAAAATTACTGGTACAAAACGAACCTGAAGCTCCATCTGAGGAAGAAGCGGAGACGAAGGAAGTAATTGCAGACGAGCCGAAAAAAGTGGATCCCGATATGTCAAAATCCAGCATGGATTTTCTGTCTGTAGAAAAGCAATCTGAGTCGAGTATCGGCAAACTACTGCCAGCCAGTGAAAAAATTCAACGTAAGGCTGAAGAAATTCCGCTGAAGTCGGATTCCGAAGCTGTAGAAGCTGACACGAAAACTATTCTACAGGAAAACCAGCCCGAATTAAGTACGAAGAAAGTAACTGAGGCGTTTTTGCAATCCGAGGCTATGCACAGCTCAAAGGATTCACAAGTGGCTATTGTGGAAGCTGGAGATTCACCGGCGCCCGGTGGTACGATGAAAACTTCAGTAACTCCAGATGCCGTGGACGTTTCCCAAAAGGATTTACTGAAACAGGATACGTCGGACGGTGCAAATCTAGTCGGCGAGAAAATCGATGATGTAAAGACTGGCTCAACCGGAGCTAAAGTCGACAGGATAGACGCAAGTGCTCCAAATGCCAGCCACCCGGAAGATATTGGAAGTCCGTTCAAAAGTACCCACGAACAGTCTGACAGTTTTATAGTGATTGAACAGCCTGAAGAAAGACACGACACAACTTCTCCGACAGTTTCGAAACCTGACGAAGAAAAGCGTTATGATGTAATTGGAGCAGGTGGTGGTTCCCCGCAAACGAGATCGCAAACTGATTTACCGAATGGTAAGAAGAACGAGGAAGAAGAACCCAAATTTACAGAAGGCAAGAGTGGGAAGTTGCAGAGCGCAGATCCTCTGGAAACCAGCCAACGTTTAACCGACAAATCACCCACACCACAGGATAAATCAATCGACCAAAGTGAGATTGAACTACCCGTAGTAATAGACAAGGAAGAGGTAAGCGAAGCGGACGATGATCGCTTATCGAGAGAAGCGGCGAAGGAAAATACTGACAGAAAGTCACCGGAGAAAGAGTCGAATCCTACTTCAGAAGAGGGTAATTTTCCGACGGCTGGATCTCCTTCGTTTTATATACTGTCGAGCGAGTCGTCAGCGGAGGACTTCATTCCTGATCAAGGAATCTCTCAATCGCAAATGAATCCTGATCAACCTTCGTCCGAGTATAAAACTACCCTGGTGCCAGATATTTCCAAATTTCCCATGACCGTGGGGACCAGACAGCAGCGAAGTGGCAAACAAAGGTCGGAAGATACGCGAGATAGTCTTATCGCCAGCCAGACCCACTCGAAACCTATAGATCTAGCAGATATGCAATCCGGGGAATGGGACGCACAGCATATCCACATCGGCGATATATCCAGCGACTCTCCTGACAACGCACAGCCTTATCAAACACCTCGACATCGATCAAAGAATAGAACAGGGAGCGGAGGTGAATCTGAAAGCATGGGGATGCCGGGAATAACGGCGCAGTTATTCCCAGAAGAAAAAGACTTTTCGCGGTCTGACCAAAGTCCAGAACTGAGGCGAATCGTGGGTGTGAATGACTCGAGCGATGAGAGGCCTGGGATCCCAACGGCGAAGGTCAAGGATCAACAATTAACTCCGAAATTAATTGCGGAAGAGGCGATTCGCAGCGGAATTCAAGAGATTATTGACTCTGATGCTATGAAACGAGACAGTTCAAGCCAAACGTCGTCGAAAACGTCTCCTGAGAATCAGAGTCAACGAAGAGAACCGCCGAAGCGAAAACCAGCTAAAGAAGCATCGCGAATCCCGACGGCTACAGAAGCGAAAAAATCCAGTTGGGAAAAAAGTGGGAATAGTTCTCAATCAAGCAAGAAGATGGAAGAGGCTCAGGAGGGCACCAGATCACTCAGACCGAAGACAGAACCGAAAGGAGGTAATCCCAAAGAGGAAGATACGCACCAGGTAAGACCTCGCACTCAGCGAGGCAAAACGATCAAACCACAGGAGGTTCCTCTCCAAGAATCTCGTCAAGAGGCGTCAATCCGACGTCCGAAACCTCCGGAAAAGCGACGCCCGGTGAAACAAAACGCCGAAGAAATTAAGCCGCAAGATTTATCCCAGTCAAAATCGGAGGGGGGGGCGATGCCGAAGGAAGGATACATGTCAAGGTACAAACAGAAGCGAGAAGAGATGGAACGGAGACGAAAGGAACTCAAGGAGGCTGCCGAAGAAGAACAAAGACCACGTTGGCAGCGAAAGCCGGCAGTAATCCCTGCTCAACATGTTTCGGGCAAAGAATCATCGAAGAAGGAAAAACCGATTGACAACAAGACTCCGGAAGGCACTACGCCGAGGACTAGAAGACGGATAAAACCACTGGCTAACGCAGAGTCCGAGCAACTTAGAGCCATGGTTAAGGAGGGAAGAAAGCAACGCAGAGCCGAGGGTGGCGATAGCGACGATCCCACGGTAGAAATATTCGCGACTGAACCCCCGACTAAAATCGCAACTACCTTTCACCCTGCGACCCAACAACCCTCGTACAAATATGAGACGATTCCACTCCCATTTTACTTGCATCCACCACCACCACCTCCGCATTCTTCGCCGCAGGTTTCTCCGCAACATTTGGGGCCTATGGATCCTAGGCGACCAGACGATGACCTGGACTCTGGAATCGCAGTGTCTTTGCAAGGGGGCACAAAGCTTCGTCATCAACAGCTTTTGGATAAAAAGAGCGTCTTTGATATCGCGTATAGTGAGGCTGCCCCTTCCCAGCTACGAACTGACAGTACGACACCCCCGTCGTAAAATTTTTATTGAAAAAATGTGAAAGTATTTGATTGCAAAATTTGACTGCAGTTTGTGAATGACAGAGGAAATGACTTGTTTGAAATATAGGATGTTATAGGGTTAATTTCATCGTTACTTTAATAGTTAGGATCAATTCAACGATGTAGGTATAAGTATGTAGATTTGGAAGTGAATGGGGACTAACGACTACCGCCGTCTGAATAAGCGAATTAAACTGCCGTTGACGAAAGGATTGTTTCCTGATCGATGGGAAGTCTCGTCGATTTGATGACCAATTTTATATAACTTATATAGGAATCGTTTAGTACAGAGTGGCGTTTAATAAAAGTTTGTAAATATGAATAAATAAATGAATAACTATTCGTTTCATTCAACTCTCCCTAATTACTGTATACATATATTCAGAAAGAAATATACCTTAAGCTAGAACGATTATCTGCTCCATGACACTCATACATATTTAATAACCGTCTATCTTGGCTAACTTTGCGGTCCAACAACTCGCGTCCAAGTCCTGCTTCTCTGTTACAAAAATATCGTTGGCTCCGACCTTACCCACCACTCGGGACCGATATATCTAGACTTCGCTTTTACCTGACCGAAATACGTCACCAGGCGACGCGACGCGACGCGACGCAATCGATTATTGCACAAGCCTCGGATTTCGAAGCGTCGCGTCACGTCGCGATATATGAGATTGGAAACTTGATCTTCAACCCCTCGGTTTGCGTTTCCAATTAAATAGCTCACCTGAACCCGCACAGCGTATAATTGCTATAATGGCACCACCAAAGAGACACAAGTCTCAAGGTATACAGCTCGCATCAAGATACAAACCCCTCGACATCAAACTATACCTAGATAATTATAAAATATATGTAACGACAAAATGAAGGTAACTCTAATAATTAACCAGAAGATAACGATTCTACCTTCTGTTTTTTAGTTGCCATTGATTTTATACGAAATGTCCTACTTATAGGATTGGAGTTTTTGTGTTTTTATCAAATTATACTGGTTACCCACTTATCCTACGTATATTTTTATGCGATAACTTTATCAGCGATTGGCTGCGGTCTTGCGAGAGTTTTGGTTTGGTCGGTTAGTTACGTAACGTCGTAATCATGCAGAAGTGTTAGCAAAAGTTTTATCGCAGTTAAGATATAGCCGCGCAAAGCTTCTTCGGGTCCTGAAACTCTGTTAGAAAAATATCAACGGCTCCGACCTTACCCACTGGCAGATTGCCATCTTGAGAAACTTCGTCTCTCCATACAGTTATGCAGAAATCTCTCATTACTGTATCCCGCACCTTATGCAACAATAATTATCATCACCCCGTTAATCAATTAATCATGTTATAACGCAGCTATCCGTTGCACTGTTAACGTATCGCTTGACAACAAAATCCCAAGCAAGATACAAGAAAAAGGCGAGAAAATAAATTCTTGATTTATCCTCCGTGGGTCACCCTGTACAGTGTACAAAACCGACGTCGTAGCTAGTAGTCAGACCTCGGGCGTATAAGTAAGTGGAAACGGTCGCGTGGTGTGCGACATCATCGGCCGACCACTACGGACCAGCTCCACGTGCGTTGTGTTCGCCTGATTGAAGGACTGTTTACTTGTCGCATTTCCTTGTGGCGTTTCCGCGCTCGGCACTACGACATCGGGGAATAAACCGACGCGTTTGACGTCTGCGGAACGAGATAAGTCCCGTCCTCTAGCTGGAAGACGTCACGGAGGGATAAACGATCCTCAAAATGTTAACAAATGGCTCATTAGGTCAAGCTTGGATGACTGAAGTTGACTTAAAACTTCAATAGGATTAAAAATCGTCGCAATTAGCCGAACCGGATGATCTCTAACGTCTTACTTTTCCCATAGGTCTTGATCCCGCGCCAGAAATAGCGCCGCTATGATCGGACTAGCGTCTAAATTGGTGGCGTAACGCTCCGAAAATCGGAACCTTTAATTTCTAAAGGTTTATTAGACTAACAAATAATCGATACTCGACGATATTTACTCATCATAAATTAGCGGTATATAATGGTTCAAATTATACGCTGGATTTCGTAACACCCCGAGGATGGTGAAGCCCAGTATTTAGCCCATGATCTTGGGGACGAGCCCCCAATACTAAAGCTACGTCGTCGCTCCATCACGAAAGCCTGACGTATCGCGTGACGCTCGTAATGCAACTAACCTACCGTAATCTAGAACACAATGGTGCATCAAACATAACCGAAGACCGGTAAATCTTTGTAACAGGAATTCATGTCTTTCGTGTTGGTTCGACGCTGCTGCGGCGCTTTCGAGCCTTGGATTCGCGCGATAACGACTGTCACGTGTGCATCACTGTGCGTCGTCACATCGTGACAAAACAGATTTAGCTCATATCTTCTATACATTGCACATACATGTACCTAGGTATATCGGTGTGAGTTACTCAAACGGTGTCGGATATAAATTAATTTGAAAATTTCGGGACGGTGGAATAGAAGGATAAAAGATAACTGGATAACTAATTTTCGTTCAATATTCTACGGCTTTATTAGTAATCGAAGATTTCTAACGATCAACTTCATAGATGGATGAATTAGTATCGTAGAAAAACGGCATCAGAGTTTTGAGAAGGTGTAAGAGAAGCTTTTTTTTTCGTCTGCATGTTATCCCTCGAGAATGACTAGGCGTATCTCGCCAGGGTCCAGCTGTTCGCCTGGTACCAACGGACGTCGAAGGATGGCCGCCGCTTTGTGCCAATCTCTTGGGACCAAGGATCTTTTAATTATATATAAATTAATGCGGAGGTATAGGTATACCGTGAAATGGTTAGCCTCAATCCCTCGGCGATGCGGAGCTATATATAGCCGGTTAGCCAATTGGCATAAAGTATTCGTGAATTTCCAGCTATGGTATGATGAAAAATGAAGTAGAAACTTTTAATTAAAATCATTTTCCGAGTCCTTTTCATGCAATTTCAAGTAGCAAAGTTGGTATTAACGTTTTCTGTACGATTTCAACCTCCGGCTGATCCCATCCGGTCCGTACCACTGAATTTCCGGACCGTACAAGCACACGGTAGAGAACGATGTGTGTCTGGTCCTACCGCCTCTAATCCATCCCTAAGTAGTGCTTAAATTGGTGAATTTATTTGCGGTCAGATTGCCGCTTATTTCAAATGGAATTCAGAATGTAGAGTATTAGGGGATATGCTGCACCTTTTTAGTAGCTAGGATTACGTCGGGTACGTGCAGGCATGTAGCTCAGCTCGCAGTCCCATTAGTTCTTGATGTCCTTATCAGAGCGGGAAGAAGGGTTCGTAAGGGTTCGCTTCGATTGATCGGCCAACAATGATCATGGGGAGATATGAGCGATATGAACACCGCGGGATTAGCGAAGACCAAACAAAACTAGACGGTCGCCTTTGTCTGTTCAAACAATGACGCGGTGTGTGTGTGCGCGTATGTGTAGGGTGAGGTATACACTCAACGATGAATTGCAGAATACGATCCTGCTATCGCGGTCTGATGGAATCAGCTGAGCGTAGAATTTGATCAATTAATTCCGCCGAGTCAAAGTCTAATTATAAATGTACATACATACACAGGTATAACTACGTGTATAGTATCGTTGAATAGAGATCCGTGTGCGGTGTGTAGATGTATCAGAGTTTTTGTGCGCATGCGTCGGTGTGTATGTTATTATAATGTCGAAAGGCGCGAATAAACAACACGTGAATGTTAATTGTTGTTAATAAAGCGGCGTGCATGTTGCTGCGGAAGCGGAAAACAGCACCGCGAAGAGGCAGCTCCGCACGGCTCACCTGGGGGCCCTCCCCGCGCTCCCTCCGCCGTGCCGCATCGAGATCAACACTCTTTCACTCCGGGCAAAATTCCTTGGTCTCTCTTCTAAATGTCAACGGGTCTTGAGACCAGCCGCGTCGCGTATCACCAGCCCCGCGCCGCGACGCTATACGCTATCGTATCATCGCGTACGGTTGTAAGCTATAAGAGACGCGAGGAAGAGCGCATCCACGACGTGGAAGTAATCAATTAATCAATTGAACAAACAAAGGAACAAACAAACAAACAGCAATTTATTCATTGCAATGAAATGGCACGACAAACTCTGAATTAACATCGAAGGCCTCAAGCTTCGGCTCGAGCTTCGGTACGGTTATTTGATTCCCGTAGCTACTACTCCCTCATTAGGAACCCCAACTCGGCTATTCATGTGTCGATGAATAATTGAGTAGTTATCCATCGCCGATACTATTTGCATATGAAAATTGGTGTAGGTATTGTATGATACCGAAATCAACATCAATATCGTACAACGACACACACATATATGATCAGGGAGAAAATAAAGAGATGAAAAAATTCGCGTCGAGAAATGGGTAGGGTGGAAGGGAACTGGTTCTCATGTTTATTGGTCCATGGGATCCACTATCCAGTGAATCTGTTAGAGAACCTCTGGCAGAGTTGGGCCGGCAGTTACCGCATGTGGAAAGAGCGGAGACTGGGATACCCGGTCTTACGATTAGTTTAACTACATAATAACGATCGCATTAAGCGTTTTCGGTACCTTGAGGCCGGCCGAGGTTTGGCCCACTCGAAGAACCATCAATCACTGCCGAATTTTGGCAACGCGTTGGACAACGTTGGCTTCAGGGTACCATCAGCAACGTGGAGTTCGTTCGTGGTCCGCGACGCGGGACGACGCGAAATACTGGCTAGGTGTATATGCTATAGCTATATACGAGGCGAGAGGGACGCGTTCGATACTCCCGAAAATTAAGTTTGCTATGGAAAATGGCGCCGGCGTTTTCGGCGACTCGGTATTCACGGTGCATGCGACTCGGCTTATCAATGTTGAAGATAACTTCGATAATAACGTCGTATGCTATTACTCGCGGTTTAGGTACTCGCATTACCCGGTTTTTGAATACCTAATGAGATGGAAAACTTCAAAGGAAGATATATCTGCGTACTTTATACTCATTTGCGAATACCCAAATTGCCCATATGTATACATGTAGCTAATTTGGTACTCTCAAAGGTTGATTAAAGCAGTCTCATTATCCCTCGAGTTAATCAAAAGCTTTCATAAAACACGGGGACAATATTTAGAGCCCTGGAGTTATATATCTATATAACTTCATTTCCATCGGGAGGAAAGCGCGTCTCATTATTATTCGATCGAGAAATAGTGACACTGCCTCCTTCCGTCTGCACATAGTTATTAAATGACGACCAGAGACAAGTCGAAGTTGCAATGAAGAGAGGCTAATTACAGAGAACCTATTGTGCTCCTGCATAATCAATAACTATCGCTATGCATTGGTCAGGTGATCAAAGAATCCAGTAGTTGCTTACAGAGTCGAGAGCGTCGAGGGTGGTAGTCTGTCAGCTTTGAGGAAAAGAGTCGATTGTACAGAATCTGATTTCGCAGTTGCAAGAAGAAAATAAAAAAAAAATTAAAAAAAAAACAAGGTTGAGGCCAATCATTGCGAGACAATAAAGTCTGGAGGCATTAATTACCGGGATAGAGGATATCGATTAGTGGAAATCCCGACGCGGTAAGAAGAACAAATTGAAGAAATAAAGAGGAAAGGGCGAAGAGGTGAGGAGCGGAGAGGAGAAAGCGAGGACATCCTGGGCGCGGGGTCCTCGCCCTCGTCTCTGTGCCCGTGTACGTACGCGGGTACGTGGGCCAGCCAGCTCCCGCTATCGCTGCTCTCCGGGCCCGTGTACAGCCGACAATTACACGCGTTACGTCATCCCCCGGGTAGTCACCTCCCGGACTCTCGGTACCCGCGTCTCTCACCTCTCGTCCGCTAGCGTGTCTGCATCGCACGCGAAACACACAACCTCTTCGACTACACTCGCTATTTTATTTAGCCGCTATATAAACCAGACCCGGATTTTTTTTCGCTCGTCGATTTTTCCTCGGAGAAATGAACAGATCTACGACACTATCTATAGAAGGTGTTGATTAAATAGCGCAGGTCAATTGATCATCCATCCTGAAAAAAAAGGTCTGATACAAGAAATAAGATATGGGAGAGCGAAAAGATCAGGGCGAAAGTTCGGATCCGTATTTCGGTCAATACATCGACCACACAAAACGACTATTGAAACTTTTTCGAATGTGGGAATCGGGGAATGATCTACCAAAATGGAAGACTACGTTGGTGACCATCAACACTGTGGTATTGTTAGCCAGCAACTTCTGCCTGGGATTATCAGAATTGAAAAAGCTTCAAAGCGCTGCAGACCTCACTAGGGTTGCGTCAGGAATCGGGGCTTTTTGGCTCCACTTTCTTGGATTTTTGAAATGGCTTTATCTCGTATGGAAAGCTTCTTCCGTTATGGACCTAGTTGCGCAGCTTGAAGAATGCTACAACCTCAGTTCAGGGCTTAGCGATTCGGATGAAGGTAAGCGTGATTTACAATGAGCAGATGCTTTTGTTGTAACAAGAATTCAGCATAAATATAGGTGAACAAAAAATACTTGTTGTATGCCCCCCCCCTTTCCCCGCCGCCCTCTCCATACTAACACCAATTCTTTTTCTTCTGTGCAAAACAAAAGTGCTTGTTTATAGCTTCAATGAAATTGACTTCTAGACTCTTCGAAACTTCGTAAAGAAATGAGTATGGCTCAGAAGAGTTCGTTAAAATTTTTGTACGTGTGGAGTAGCCTTGTGCTTTATGGCATCGTGCATTGGTGTATAAACCCGATTATTTTGCAATCAAGCTCTAAAGGTAGTTTGAACATGAGTCTGGACGACAATGGAAGACTTCTTCCTTATGAAGCCTGGATTCCATGGGATACGAAAGAGCCATTCGGATACTGGTACGCTTATCTGTTCGAATTTGTCGGCGGCTTTGCTTCCGGTATCGGAAGCGTCTCTTACGATGTATTTTACCTTACCCTGATAATGATGATCTGTGCACAATTTCGATACCTAAATTACGTCCTGGTAGACCTGAGGGAGCACGATTCTGCCGAGGTATCTATAGAGACGTAAGTATTTTTAAACAGAAATGAAGTGTCTAAGAATTTGGAAAAGTAGACCGATATATTCGGCTTTATATGGGGAATTACAGCTACGCATTTTGTGCTTTTTATTCCAGGCGCAGCAATAAGCTAATCTGTAGCTTCATTAAAGAGAAATTAAAACGTAGCAAGAATTACCACTGTGCAATGCTGAAGTGAGTTTGAAAACATGTCTTAGTAGATGTTTTGTACGGGGTTTGAGAAAAAATATTAAAAACAAAAGTCTTAATCGTTAGATTCTTGGCAAGTTTTGAAAAAGTGACGAGCCCAGTGATGTTCGTCCAGTGTATAGGAACCATGGGTATTCTCTGTTTGGTTTCCTTCGAAGTAACTACCATCAAACTAAAGGTGCCTCAAAATCGATAAAACTTTGATCAAACAATGTTATAGTTAATGCAAAATATATATTGACGTATTTTCTCAGGGCGATATGAAAAACATCATAAAAGTCTGGAGTATGTTTGAATATATAATTTCCTGCTTCACTCAGCTGCTTGCCTTTTGCTATTACGCCAACGAAGTGACTACTTTGGTCAGTACTTGTAGTAGCCAGTCAATTAATCTTCACAAAACATCGCGTCATACACTTTTTCAAGTGATTAAATTTCGACTTCCGGTTCAGGGACTTCAAGTTGGCGATTCGGCGTACAGCTGTGGCTGGGAATCATTAGAAAGCGATAAAAAGAGCTCAGCAGGTGACGAGCCGGCGAAGAAGGAGAGAAAAGCAGTGGGATTTCTGATCCGTGAAATTATAATGCGGGCTCAAACCCCTATTCGATTAACAGGCGGTCCTTTCTACGTTCTTTCACTGGAAACTTATCGTGCTGTAAATAAAAACAACCATAATATTCTCCCACCGACTCGGGAGAATCGAGCTGCAATTTAAAGCCCATGTTTCAGGTGGTCAGCGCTGCATTCTCCTACTCGGCTGTGCTCAGAGAACTAGGCGTAGAATAATTACGGAAATAAGTAGTAAGCGAATTTCTAGTCCGGCACGAGTGTAGCCCAGTAGTAGTGGCAAGTACCTGTAAGACTGGCTACACACAGCGCGTACCTCTACCTCTACCACTGCAGTAGCTTCATACGATAGTATCAGCAAGAGAGCAATCAGTGGAAATTGAGAGTAAGTAGTCCGCCCGTATGAGTCTCCCCACCAAGCGGCCTGTGGCAGTAGTCTATGCCTCGAGCAATATCGGAACTACGCGTGCGTCCAAGCTCTCAGTGCGACTCCTCGCCCGAGATGTTCTCCGAATAAAAAGGCGACGCGCCGCAGATGACTCGCGCAGCCGGTGCGCACTTGGCGTGCGTGATCACCTGTTTTACTGTACTCGGGGATCTGCTTCACCTCGTAGTCGTCCAGGATTCGACCAATCTGTGTCTATAAACCGTATAACTACGGGTCTGGGAACTATAGTCGGATACACTGAGAGATGATGGTTTCTTTCAGATCAGAGAATCACGCGGTTGATTCAACCGCTGAACAGACGCTTGTGGACTGTCCATATAGACACTGAATGTATACCTGCAAACTTATGCATATCAATTCTCATTAAAGTGTTTTTTCTCTGCGGTCGGTCTTCTCATAACACCATAACACAAATAAAGTAGTCGAATATTAGCCGGTCAGACTTTTTTTTTCGAAACAAATAACGCGCTTCGGCGTCGATGAAAGGTTGCTCAAAGAAGCGATCGAGCCTATCTTTGAATCCATCATATTTTTTTACCGATTAAAAATGCTGCGAGTAAGAATGAGGACACGAAACGAGTCGAGATTCCTCACAAAGTTCGTCGGGTGTTGGTCGGCCGGCCGAGGGCCACCCACAACCGTGTACGAAGCCCGCGCTCTGATCAGGAGAGCATGAGATTGTCGGAGCCGAGTCCAGCCTCCTACGGTTTCATGTGCTCCTAAGACTTGGTAGTTGACTGCCGAATGCACGTGGTTGTCTCTCGCCCGTTATTGGCGCCTACTTACGTGGTCCAGTCTCATCGTCACGCCTTTCCTATGGAAGTCCAGCCGGCCTCGACGAGAGGGTACATCTTCGCTCGTAGATATTTCGGGCTTTGCAGGAGGAGCTTCGCAGATATTTCAATACCAACTGACGCGACGCGACGGTTCCTTCCTTACCCCCTTCTATCTGCATAGAAGGTTGCCTCTGCGAAGTGCGCGCCGATCTTTGTCCCGATGGTAACAGGGGTCGAGCCCTGAAGAGGTCTTAGAATTCAAGATGCCCCCGATTGATCCGGCTCCTCGAACCCTATGGGTTCCTTGTCGAGAATCCGCGGGATGCGGGCTCTCTAAGGCAGAGATCGGTATGCGTCACGTGTGAATCACGTACAAATTCGCCCTCGTAAGCGTCCTCGGCGTCATCTCCGTCGGCCCTGAAGCTTGGACTACGACGGTGTATCATTGACACCCGCAACGGAGCCACTCACCTGCCCATCAAAAGACGCAAAGTCATCCGCGCTGGCTAACCGTATAACAGGATACCATGACGAGGTGGAACCATCGCGGAGTAAACCGGCGCAACAGTCCTAGGAGAGAAAGCCTCCTGTACAACGTGTTCGCCTTGTAACTCTTTGGCGAAATGTGGACGCCTTTCGGGAACTGTTTTTCTCTCGATACCTTTACAGCTAAAACTAATGTACCCAGATCCACCCAGGACTCACGGTCACGACGTTACCTGCGAAGAGGCTATATTGTCTGACCTTCGATGATACAGTATATCTGTTTCTATGTCGGAACCAACTATACCACAATTTCAATATCGACGTGCGCAGGTATCGCAGGGACGAAATAGCCGAAGAACTCGGTTCCTCGAACCACTATAGCCCCGCACTGGCCTTACTTTCATTATTTCGTGTATTTTATCCAGTAACGATTACCAACGACTTATTATCCCTCGGTATGCATTGGGGAAGGGAGGCTCAAATATCGCCCAGAAAAAATCTCGCAAGATGGCAGCAGCCCTCGAAAAATAACATGTCAGGAATATGATTGTATATCAGGGTTTAAAATCAGCGTATTTTTTTTATTGTAATGATAAAACATGAAATGACGAATAGAATGAACGTAAAACAGATAAGATACATATTATAGCTCCTAGTCCTCGTCGTCGCTGATCAGCATTGCTCGCTGCTTTGGTTGCTGATCGACTGCAGGACCTTCACCCTCATCTTCACTGTCCAGTAATCGACGTTTTTTCAAGATAGGTGAATCCTGGTCGGAATTATCGGACCTAATCCGCTTGGTATCGTCTGTTTCGAACCGAGGGAAATAAAGAAATGACAAATTTGAATAAAACGTGGGAGTTGATCAGTTTCTTTTTCTTGTAAATTTGGTAAAAGCATTACCCTCCAGCGGGGCTGTTTCTTGGGGAAGTTCTACTTCAATTTCAATTTCGGAATCTGAATCGAGATTCGACGCCTTGATGCGACTAGTGTTTGTTCTTCTACCCCATCCAAAGTCTGAAATTTGATTACTTAAGTAGGTACTACACTGTGCCTACGTATACCTAAGTTGCAGAGAGTTAATAAACTTTTCCCTACTTTGAAACAACGAGACTTGTTAGCTTGATTGCTAAAGTTAATTAACCATTCGGTTGTTAAGTGTACACTGTGATTAGCTTTGATTTTACCAGCTGTTGATAAGAGACTGTAATTCATTATATATTCCATTCATTGATCCACGCACACAACAATTATCGCAGGCAGTATGAAACTGACGAATGGATATATAGCGAACCTTGATCGATTAATGCTTCGGTTATTCATTCATAAACGAATCGATCCACGTGTTGATTTTTAGTTCGGTTCAAAGTCAGCGGAGATAAAAATTGAACATATTTTAGAAAACGAAAAAACGAACGCGGGTTGAATCGAATCGACCTTAGGCAAGTTTCGAGCCGCGGGTAACATTTTATTTCTTACTCACCGACCGCAGCTACGTCACTACCGATGCTGACTACTTCTTCAATTTCATGTTCCTCTGGTTCCGAGTCAGTCCCTTTCCTTGATATTTTACTGAAGTTGTTGTTGCCGCTGGTACTCGCTGTATCGGATTCAAAACGATTGGTAGTCGCTTTATTCATTCGTTCATCGCATTCGTTCATTGATTTATTAATATTTATTGAGCTCTGTTTTGACAGTATTACTTCGAAATTTGACGAGGAAACGATGCACTCAGCCGAGCAGAAAATAATAATAAAAAAAAAATAAAAATTCACATCGAACCTTCCGGCTGTATTCCCGGCTCGTTGTATATTTTTCCACTGTTGTTCATCGTGCCCATGCCCAGCCCGACGTTAGCACGAACAAATAAACACGAGCTTAATAATATTGAATAATATGTACGAACCTTCGTGACTGATGGATTTCGGGGCGAAGAATTTTTTCACGCTTTCAAATACGTCCGCACCCTCGTCACCGCTGTCGTCTTCTTCATCCAGTACCTCCGTGGCGCGTGATTCTGGAGCTTCTGAATTGAAAATGACAAAAATGCGGAGAAATAGTTCATTCCGTTTCCTCTACGGAAAAGTATCACCAGATTCAGCCCGGAAGACGGGGCTAAGGAAAAGTGGGACGAACCTTCCTCGACGAATTTACCCGCCAAAGCATCGGCTATAAGCTCGGTGCGCTTCCGGATCGTGGAACTCAACATGCTGGACGGAATGCGCCAGTAAGTTTCTTGCTCGTTGGCAGGTGGCTCGATTCCCAGGGCGCGGAGGAACCGTTGGAAACTCGGCGAGTCCATGGCAGCGTTTGCAAAGTCGGTCACTGGGACCAGCGGGACTCCTTCGGTCGATTCTTCGTCCCGATCCTCGAGGGCATCCTCCAGCGACTCTTTGACCCACTCCAAGGCGTCTCGGGCCCCGTCTGCGTGGAAAACAAACAGTACCATGTAGCATGCCGAGGGTCCTCTCGAAACGGAATAGAAACTGCCGTCTTACTGTTCGTGATAACTTCCTTGACAAGTCCGGAGAGCTGGGTGTTCGTATAGATGATTTTCGCCCGCTTCTTCGAGCTCGGAACCACCAGACGCTTCTTCTTCGGTTTCATCCTCTGTGAGGTTTGGCTGTCGGAATCGGTACCAGCGTCGCGTTCGCTTTCCGATTCGGTGCCAGATCCGCCTTCCGATTTCCCTACGTTTATTTCTTTAATTCGACGGATATTTTTACAGCACATCGACGTCATGAGAGGGTTATAATTGTCCGGGGGGATGCGGAGGGAAACGGGGGGATGAAAACAAAAGAGAAGGAGCTGAGACGAGTGCAGGGATATGGCGGAAGGAAGTTGAGGCAATCTTATGGCGGGCCAACGCCGAGTCGTTACGGTGCATTGAATCACAAACGAGACGACGAGATGTGCGGAAGCGAAAAACAATATGCCTGATAAATATGAAACTCAACACGGTGCCGTAATGGGTTTTCCCGAAAAAGTGATATCAGATACGGGAGAAAAAATGTTATAACGCTACAACATCTTGTTATTGGATGATATAGGGTTCTGATCGGTTCCACACACTCGCAACTATAAATAGACGCATACAAAGGCAGATACTATACGCAGTTTCTTGGGAGGAGGAACTGACTCGAAATGAAAGAATCTGGCGGAATGGACTATATGCTGATCGAACGACAGCCTGGAACTATTTTTTTTTTGAAAATGTTCAGAGATTTGCGATGCAGCATAGATGAATTTGTACTCAGTTTTATTAATGGAATCCCCGCAAGTTTGATCATAATATTATCGAATTGAATCAAGTTTAATTAATATAGACGAAGAAACCCTTTATGGAAACGAAGAGAAACTTGGATGAGGCATCATTCCGCCGACGTGTAATCACGCCCAAGATATCGATCATTTCCGAGCCAATATTCTCCAACTTATTGGATGACCCTGTGCAACTTGAGGCTGAAGAAAGGGTTTATGGTGATCCAAACAAGATGCGATGAGCAGGGGTTTAGGTATAATGTGTAAGAAATTAGTTATAGTTGAGATAAAAGAAAGCAGGACAATGCTGCAATGGAATATCGCAGGAGAGTATAAAGGCATAACAGATGTGAGTATAACCGAGATGTACTCTCTCCACTTTCGCGGATAAAAAATCATGTATTATTCATGAAATTTATTGGCCTTTTAGAATTGATCATAAGCAAAACATGAAGCGAAAAAAGCCTCTGGGATTTACCTTTGACCGTCATATCAAGAGTATATACCTACAGGGGATATTCCGTACAACTTGGCTGGTCGCATACATACATAGGTGTATGTACATTAGGGTGCAGGTCCTTAATTCGGTCACATTCCGAATTTTAATGGTCCCATGGGCCAGAACGTCTCCAAATGCATATACAAAAAAGAAAAAAAATGAAGTAAAAATCCCGGGTTCCTATCTCAATTCTGAATACTGCCTCCAAAGCCTTTGAACTTTCCGATTTGAATAACCCTGCACGATTTTTAGTACGCCGGGGCTATTCTTTACACCCTATCGCATTATCGCTTCGAATGATCTGAAACTCCGCACCCTCCTTACTTATATATGAGTATAAGTATCAGTGCAAAAATTCACGAATTTTCATGAAATACCTACTAGGAGAGGTGATGTGTTTTATTAAAATGGAAAAATTCGAGGGCTTTGGGGCGGTACTTGGAATTGAGATAGAAACCTATGGGGTTTTTGCTACATTTTTTTGGTACTTATTTGAAGACGTCTCGGCTCATGCAGGGAGCATTGAAGTTCGGAAATGATAAAATTAACGACCACCCTGGTATACCTATACGTGCTCCCGTCAATTTCACGAGTCGCAATCCTAGGTGGGACAGTAGGTATAGAGAAGGTACAGGGGTGTTCATTTCCGGATCAAAGTTATTATCTGGTAAAAAGTGTCATAACGTTTATAGGTAGGTATAGTACGATGATGCAGGATAGGGAAAAATTCAATTACTTTTTTTTTCTTCCCTATACCAAGCAGCAGCGAAGGGAGGCTGGTTTGGGTTGCGGGTTGCGGGTTCGGGTTTGGGAATAGGTACCGATATATCGCCTGTTAGCGTCGAAAGTTCACCGGTTCGATAAATAAGCTGAAATGTCGGTTTAGATAATGGCTCGTGGTTGACGGGGGATGCGGGGGTGTACAGGGTGGGACTTTCTTTAGTAGGGTAAAGGCCAAAAGGGGATGTAGATCTTGAAGCGCTTAACCACCCGAGGGACGTGCGCTCGGATAGTTCAAATACCAAAGACGCAAGAATCCTCCTTAACCAATCGAAGGAAATAGCGACGTCTCAGTGCCGATTAAATTTCGTAAAAAATGTCGAGTGACGTTCTCTACGCGGACTTTTACTATAGCCATATCATGTACACCGGATGGCGGAGATGGAGATCGTTGAGATAAACTTAGGACCCAAAGGAAAAAGATAAAAATAAAAATGAGATAAAATAAATAAAATACACAGCGATCTCTGGCGAAGAACCGTAAACCGTGTCGAATAGGAATGCCTCGAAGAATTTCATTTCAGCGGGGCAGGAAAGGGGAATTCGCCAACGTTGGTGTCGGAAGCTTCGTTTGACTCTGACTGACATCATCCCGATTAATATCCCCCTCCCCCGCCCTTCACCCCGTCTCTAGGGATCGCCGAGTCGACGTTGACGACCAGTTGAAGGATAAAAAAAGTTGCGAAAAAAAAGGGAAATAAATGTACCGAGCCTGATTCCCTTTTCTAGGTGTACATACATGGATCAGGTATACCTAAGCTGCGCTGCTGCTGCAGCAGAGTCGTAATTTTCTCAAGGTATAGAATAACGTGGGTTTTTGTTTCTCCCATTTTAATCGATGTTTATCGTATAATGGACAAAAGACGCACGAATCTTCATCGATCACTATACCTCTCAATGGAAGTAGCGACAAGAAGTTTCTACCGTTGGATAAGAGCTCCGAGGCCCAGACGAATTACGGCCGTACGATAAGACGAAACGCTTAACCTTTATACCCGCGATAGACTTTTTTCTTTTTCTTTTTACTTTTTTTTTTCTACTTCACGACGAAAAGTTCAAATCGTTTGAAAAATCGTGGTGAGAGACCATTTTTACCTCGATTTGAAGTAGAAGAATACAAAGGAACACCATAGGGAAAGATTGATTCAAATTGTCTCTTCCGAAAAGAAAAAAGAAGAAAAAAATATATAATATACACAATTCTCACGAAAAGACTCGGTCACTTTATATATCTTTCATGTGGAAAACATTTCTCCGAGTGTGTGAGTGTGTGTGTGTGTGTGTTTTATAAAAATTTGATAAAACCCTGCAGAGGCGAATAACCGCGGAGAGACACTTTGCCGTACGAATAGAGGGGTGTAGACTTTGATCGCTGTCTAGTAGTAGGTACATTTCATATTGTATGTACAGTCATACGTGTATGTATGTATGTATGTATATGCATGTGTACGATAGGTATAAGGTATAACTATAAGGTATAGGGTATAACCTTGTGCGGAGGCATATGACACGGGTTAGTATACATATATGTACATACAAGAGCCATTTGCCTGTGGTACAATAAAATATTTAAATTGAGTCACTTTAGACACAGGGATGAAATAACACCGATCCACTAAGGGACAAACATCTCGTGGGAGTATACGAAGCAGTAAAATATGGGCAACGTAACGTAACGTAACGTGTAACGTGTAACGTACAACGTAATGTAATGTATGTAACGAAAAGTTCGATCCTGAGTGCTCCTCCACTCATACGCCTCGCACTCTCGCTTTCAATTATCATAATTCATAAACGATGCTTTTTGATCGATTTCAAAATCGAATATCAATTAGGAGTGAAATGGGATTACAGTACAATCCTTGTGCCTAAAGATACGTAGTTGTAATATTTAGGTAAAACAAAAATTTTAAATAACAAAATAAAATTGGTAGGTAGTACCTACCTATATCTTCGATCTTTGGCTGAAATTGAATAACGAAAGAGAATGACATGGGGAAATCAATTTTTTGATCAAACATCCCCCCCCCCCCCCCCCCCCCAGGTATAGATACAGGTATACCTATGTATGTAGGCAACGGTTGAGAATTTTTCTAGAAGAGTAAAGAAGAGCTCATTTCCGGTACGGTAAAAGCTAAACCGAGGCGATGGGCAGCCCAAGTATAAGAATCGTTCGTCTGTGTATAACGCACGGAGGAAACCTTCTGTAAATTGATCGGCAGTGACCCCTAGTTTTTTTTATTTTTTTTTTCATTTTTTTTCACTTTTCTTTTCTATGTTTTTTTTCTTCTTCTCTACCTCTTCGAAGTTCGCTCATTCCACGCAATCCTTGACAATCAGGTTACGGAAGAATTGATTGAACAAGACAGTCGAATAGAGCTGCGACCGTTGCGTTTCGTCTTTTGGCCAGAAAATACGCGGATAAGGTATACACACACATATAGGTATATACTGTATGTATGTATGTATGTACAGCGAAAGACAGACGCGAATGAAATTGAATGGAGTGAGGATCGTCGGGTTGGATTTAGGACTCAGGATTTAGGCCGAGGATTGGATGCAGCAGGTTTGGTTGGTTCCGTTTTATTTAGGATGAGAAAAATCAACCGTCGCTTATACTTACCGGATATATTTTTTCCGCTGCGTTTTTTACGCAGTTCTTTACGGTCAGTAGCCAGTCCAAGTTCGAGTAGCTTATCTTTGATCTTTGATTTAGGTCGTTTCACTCTAAGCTCGGTATAAATCATATCGACTGGATCTGTTCGGAGAATTGAGTTAATCGACAAACAAAATTATTAGCATACATAATAATTTCTGACCGAAATTTAGCGATGAGCATAAATCAATTTTCTATCAAATTCACCATTGTCACCCTTCACAATTTCCCAGACTTCTTTCAGCTGTGCGATCTCCTCCTCGCCCCAATCTTTCGGCAATCTTTTTCGCACCTCGTTGCGTATGGACTGAAATATTATGAAACGGCTTTGATTTGTGCGAAAATTATTTTCCAGGACTGCGGGATTTAGGGCTCAAATCAAAGATTGAAAGATTTTTTCATCGCTAATTAAGCAGTCGAGAGAGTCGATGATACTTTCCTATAAAGACCCTGCAGAGCGGGAAATCAATGATACGAAGCCCGAGTTGGCACCAATTAATCATCTACACCCTGCAGAAGGGGGCTACTAAACGTGTCTTCAAAAGCCCCCCGGGGTTTTTACTTCTTCATAGAATAGACAGACAGACTTAAATCGCCTGTACTTAAAAACCAGGAATTAAATCGAACTCTGAAAGTTCAAGAACCGAATAACAGGCGCGTAAGTTCTTTAAGGGTGCAAGGGTGGAATTAGCAAGCGTTCTGCAGCTGCAGGGTCTGTTTAATTACGGAGTTAACGCGAGACACTAGTGATCGTATATGGCAAGGTGAACGAGATGACTTCAGACCCGAAGTGTTATCGCCGAGAGATGTAGATGGGATGGAAATTTTCAAAGATACTATACACCCTGCGTGTGTAGTACCTAAACCTAAACTGAGAGAAGGGTTTTCGAGAGGATAGTTAGGCGCTTCTGGCTTCCAGGGTTGCAGCTCCTATAGCTTCTAGTCGAACACACTTTGCCTCTTATTGTTAATCGAGTACCTATCGTGCCCTATAAGTCCCTTGTGTGTAAAGTGGGTTTTCGCTTACGCAGTACACTATTACGGTACATGTTCCAGTATTCTAGTATAAAGTATAGACGTCTCGTAAGAGCTGTCCTAGACTCACCTTCGAATTTACTATCAGACACATCTCCTTCAGTTTCTTGATGATGCTCCTCCTTGTACGATTGTCGTTGATTATGGTCTGCAGCAGCCAGTCTATAAGGTCTGTGAAGAAAAACCCAATATTGCGATGTATACCTATGCTAATCATTTTTCCGAGAAAAACCGCTTCACTACTTTCCATTAACTTTATTTCACTACGCGCAGTGCCGCATCCTCGTTAATCTTGCTTCCCGTCAAACCCTCCCGAACGTAAAAAAGAAAAAAAAAAAAACTTAGCAAATAATGAATTCTGACGAATTATTAATGAATTTTTCCCACGGGGTTGTGGACTCTCGGTTCTTTTTTTTTCTTTTCTTTTCTTTTTCTTTCTCTTTTTCTTCATGGACCATTCGACGTTGAATTATTTTCATTATCATCGTTTTTTACTCTTCTTATTATATTTTCCTAGAATGAAAATTTTCTGCATCCGATTTATTTACCCTCGCTATAGTTTTTCGTTTGATGTTCCATGAAGAGGGTGCGAAGCTCGTCTTCCTCGGCCTCGGTCCATACGGTACGAGAAATCTTCGGATTTTCTCCTCCGACCCCGTAGCCTTCGACCATCTCGGTAGCCTCTCGTGTTGTTTTCCAAAACAATAACTCCATGTAAGCTTTGCCATTTTTCTCCGCAACTTCGGCGAACTTTCTGACAATGAAGACAGCGAACTTTCCCAATTCCTGTAAGAACGTTGTGTACGTACAGACGTAAGTTCGTTAAACCAAAAGACGGCGAGAAATTGAAGCGCGGATAACTGTCTCTCTTTCATTTTCACTGCACCAACCTTATGCCCGGGATTATCGGAGTCGAGAATCCTTTGAAAGGTGCGAAATATTGAAGCCTGAAATATCATCGCTGGTGTTTTGCACTGTACAGCTATACGATGAAGGAGTTTAACCCCGCTGTGATTTGCCTCTTGTGTATTTTTATCGAATTGTTGAAGCAGAAGGGCGCAAGCCTTGACTACCTTAACGTTCACAAACCTAAACGATCGATAAAATGGCCATTTAATTATAAGGCAGACCGATAGTTTTCGGAAAATCTGATACATTGCGCGCGGTTCAGAAAGGATCAGGAAATTCTCTCTGGGATTATACGAACCGATAAAGAAACTCTGTGAATTTAAAATCCGTCTCCTCGACGTCGCGTTGTTCGTATTCTTCCTCGTCATCGTCTTCGAGGTCTTCTTCTGAAATTTGTGATCGGATTTCGAACGAACCGAATTATGTGGGAATGCAAGCAGCTAGGGATTGAAACTTACCGTTTTGCGAATTCTCGGTGTTGTGTGTAGCGGGGTTTCGGCCCCCAGAGATCGTTTCATCCTCAGGAACTGGAACAGAACGGAAACGAGGTTGTTGTTGTAATAGCTGTATAGGGTAGACTCAAACAATCTCGAATCTCTGACGGTATATACGAACTTTATGTAACTCCTTTGATTAGCGTCAGGCCAATTTCGCAGTCGCTTAACGCAAACTGTATACTTATACCTACGCGCTTAGAGGTGTAACGAATATTTGCACACCTACGCGATTACGTATTCGCAAGGGCTCCTGCCTCCCGCCTCCCCCCTCCCCCCGTCCGCCGCGCGAAATTCACGCTCATTTTCTTCATTTTATCTCATCACCCCCACCAAGACCACGTACAAATAAATTCCCGCCTCTATTTTCAGACCTTACTTTCACAAAGGGGTACTTAAAGCGATAGCTAGTAACGAAAACGCCTTTGTGTGTTTTCGCCTTCGAATAATCCCCCGTCCCCCGTCCTTCGTTCAAATTCTCTTTCTTTTCTCCCTTTCTCCCTTTCTTTCTTTCTTTTTTTTTTCTCCTCATTTTTACGTGCGAATGTATCGTAATGGATTGCTATCTCCTCGTCTCATTAGACTTTCCAAATAGACTTTGTTACTTTTGAATTAAAGCAACTCGCGGATGCCAAATCCGGCTTCAATTTTGAATAAACAATAATGATTAATGCGTCAGATGAAGTGAAACGCTGGCATAGCCAAGGGATGAGGTGTGTAAGGGAGGTAAAACAGAAGATGAAAAAGGACAGTCAGAGAGCGTCTCTTGAGTTGAAAAAAAAAAGGAAGAGTAAAGGAGCTGGGGGAGAAAGAAGAAGAAGGGCGAGAAGAGAGAAAAGGTCAGGGCGCAGAACCCTCCGCGACTACGTGTCCTGGTTGTCAAAGTGTATGGAAGGACGTGGACGGTCGACGACCACGAAGAACCGCCAAGGCGGTCGGGTCCAGCAGTTTAGACGGTCCAGTTTGAATAAGTAGTTACCAGCGTAATAGTAGTGCTGGGTAGAGATGCTGACTGAATACAGAATTCCCCTATTCGTCCATCCGTTTTTCGCAGCGCTGACTGCGCCGCCTTCTCGGTTCGAGGACTATAAATCCCTTGACCCATGCCCCGCGGACGAGTCGCGACCTTTCAGTTGTCAAAAAAGTAAAATTCCACCCTCGAAAGTATAAAGTGGCGAATTTATATCCGGGTGTACAATTTTTTTTCAATTTTTTAATTTTCTTTTTTTTTTTTGTGTTTCACGTATTCGGACAAATGAATTCGGTTGACGAAAATATGATCGCGATATGTAGGCACTAATTATTACCAGCGATTATACGATACGTTCGAACAAAGTAAAACCGGGGATCCGGAAGAGCGGCTAATTTCTGTCAAGCTTTGTTACAGGTAATTGCAATTAAAATATCAATTATGGGCAGGTCAACTGGACCCGTGAATACCAAAATTGGGCTCCGCGGACCGAGAGAAGAATATATGGCAAATATGTAACGAATTGGAATTTGACGTTGCGAAGGCTGAAAGGGATTTGGGAAAACATGCGTATGACTTACGAGTTATGCGTAATCGCGAGGTAATAGGTGTGCCGCGTGCCGTGTGCGGGAGATTTTGTAAGCTCGAAAGAGTTGAGAGATATGAAAAAAGGAAAAAAGTCAGTTTTCAAAGTGCGTGGACCAAAGGACCAATTAGGTTCCGAGAAGAGCGGTAAGCGACGCGTCTTTTACACACGGTTTCTTGTCCCTCGGTAGTTAATTGCTTTCTGAGATAAATGGCGGGCGAGGATCAGGGGCCAATGTTACCTTAAAAGCTTTAGCGAGTACCAGCTATACCAGCTAGACATGGTGAAGATTGGTTGACGTTCTGCAAGCTTAAAGCGGCTAGGTGCGGGTATATATCTCACAGAGGAAAGGGGGAAGGGTTAGAGGGATTGTTCTAGGGCCTTTATTCGCGCTGCTAAAATCACCCCATTTCATAAAATTACCATTTCTTCTCTCTCTCTCTCTTTTTCTCTTTCTCTACTCTCTACGTGATCAGGGAATAAAAGCTCGAGTCAATAAATCGATTTTCGAATTCTCTCTCCCAGCACACACGCGTTATTATCGTTATCTCGTCTCCGAGCTATACAGCCAGGTATTTTCTACTAACTTTTTTCTTTCTCTCTCTCTCTCTCGCCAGTTGAACCTAACGAGCTGTTTTTCTGAGCCCTGTGACGCCAGGATGGAAAATATTTGTCGGTTCTTTGGGTATGATGATAAACGAAAGCCCCGCACCCGCACCCGCATCCGCACCCACGCCTCGCCTCGCCGTTATCCAACGAAACGAATAAACTTTCAGGTCTCGTAGGTATCGTCGAATAAATGCCAGGCGTTTCGAACTTTCTCAGCTTTCTACCTACGTCCACGTAAAATTGTGTAGGTATGTAGGTAGGTATATACCACATACACACATAGACCTACAGCTACTCGACGCTGAATGCGAATCAGCCGAAACGAACCGCAGCTAGTAGCTAGCCGTCAAAGCCGGGTAACAATATGAGGGTGCCCCAACAAACTTTGGGTTTACTAAGCCGCGAATTCTACAGAGCATATCGCGCAGGTCTCACTGTTTTGCTTTGTGGCCAATTCGGCGGTTGTCTGAACGCGAAATTGGTTTCGAAATACGCCTTTATACAAGGCTCCAAGGGTGTTTTTCACCGGGCTATACAAAAGTACGTATTTAAATGAATTCAAAATTAAATGGTGTCCTCAAATTAAACACGAACGCGAGGAGTCTCTTCGTCGTTGATGAACTTTATACGGTAAATACACACAGCCGTTAAGTTTCGTTTGACTAACTCGACTCTCAGAGTGTTTTCCCCTTGATATTTATTTTTTTTTATTTCGCATTTTTCATTCACCGTTTTATCCTCTCTCTCTCTCTCTCACTCTTTCTCTCTCTTTCACTCTCTTTCTCCCGCGGCACATAGGGAAAAAACTTTCCGTTTGTCAAAATGCAAAAGCGTATCTTTTTTGCATGCCAATTCCCAGAGTGGCTTTTTATCCGGATCATTTTCTCTCTCTTATACCTATGTATACCCACTCGCTATATACCTACTACATACGGACGACACACGAGGCACATATCATGAGCTGTCCTTGCCCTTCGTATACCATACGTTTTCCGTAGCTGTATCTTTTCATCCCCACGTCCCAACGGATGAGGGAACCGAGATACCCACGATTTTTACCAACCATATCAACGTTTTTTACTCAGGTCAATGTCCCGATTTAGGTAGGTATAGGTGCAGGTATAGGTGTCGGTGTACCTATATATGCCGCACTAACCTGACGCACATATCGTTCGAGAATACAATGTACACCGTACATAGATATGGATCCGATTTATACACGTATGTAGACCCATATGATATGTGCACAGTACAAGTACATACACTATGCGAATGGGTGCTGGTATAGGTGTGCAAGCTCGTTATTATTCGCTCGCAAATTACACCGAGACCCACCATAGGCGCCCCTCTTATCCACTCGATGTATGCAACGCGTTTATTACGCCGATAATACGACCGCATAATAACGCCAGTTCCCTACTTCCACCATGGTGTGATAACGATTATACTCAATTTAACGTCCATCTGCGGTTGGCCAAAACCATGCCAGAGTTAAAATATCCAGCGTCAGATGTAATCCGGTCATTAGTTAATTGATTGCGAGTGTATCCATCCGATTTTCGAATCTCAAAAACTTTTCAAAATAAACTGAAAATGAGTTAAGTATAGCCACTCTAATGATTCAGGATGAAAACAGTCAATCAATCTCTTCAAATCCGTGCATTGATTAGCGTATAGCTTTTTCAAATTTAAGAGCTTTATTTTCATTGTGGTAATTAGTCAGCGATTCTGTTCAAACCGTTTCCTTTAAAAGGTGATAATTTTCGCATAACGGCTACTGCGTATTCAGTAGATAAACCTTATATGCCAAAAACGTAATCTAACAGGAGAAACATACAGCCAGCTCAGTGGCGGAGATTACATTATACAACGTTCTCTGTTAAATTATTGCGGTAAAGTCACTTCTGTTGCACTACCAGTTAAAATTTACGCAATTTCATTCCCCCAGCTCGTCGAGTCGCGGCGCTATAATATAACGTATACTACGCACGGTATTTGTTCTCCTGATTATTTCGAGTTTAATGCTGTGCGAACAGTCGTGGCCGAAACCGCGGAGCAAAAAGAAGAATGAAAAAATAGAATAAAAATCCACAAAACGGGGTTAAACTCGAGTAATTAGACCGTCGTGCAAGTGATTTAAGAAAATTAGAAATTCCCATCCCCTTTATTTTATCTCAATCTCGTATTCTCAGTCAGGAGTAAGCATTCGTCATATCTACAGACGCATTGAGAGCTAGCCTACGCTTTGATTCGAAGGAGGCTCCGGTATGTATTGCTTGGCCAACGCAGAGATCAGTCTTCAGAGGATACCGATAGGGACTGACAAAGCACCGGGGGTTTCGAGTCCGAGTTAGTCCTGTAAAACAGGAGGGCGAGAAACCCTTTGCCGTGGTCCTGTAGGCAGCCAGTATAGGTATAGCTGTATGTACCTACGCAGGTGGGTGCAGGGTGGTAGGCTATATGTATGTATGTATGTATGTATGTACCTACGTAGAACACGCGTGTTATTCGTTCAATGGTATTACATAGCTGCTGCAGGATAGCCGAGGGAGTCTGTTCAGAGATGTAAAGTGTAAAGTGTAAAGGGTCCTGAAAGCGGATAGGTAGAGAGTAATTAGGCGCTAATGGGTAAGAACGGTGCCACGAGATCAGAGATAACAGTGCGTACAACGTCGGGGAAGGGGTGGTTTCAGAGGGGTCAGAGAAATTGTCAGCGTTCCGTAGTTTCAATTGGACTTAAATTCGTGGAATACTTCGGAAAAAAAAAAGAAAAAAAGTTGATTAAATCCGCGCCGTTTGTAGTGTAATAATTACGCGATATACAGAGAAAATAACATACGGTCTCATATCTGTTATAATTCGCCTTCAGAACGATCATGCCGATTATTGAGTCCTGAGGCTTTAACCTTTGCCGGAGAAATCCTTAAACCCTGACGTTTCTGGGATCTGTAGAAAAGATTTTCAAACCGTAAAAATCTAACCGAACCAATCGAGCTTATTTCTCGTTTCCTCGCTCCGCGCAGATCGCGTAAGCGGCTTACAATTTTCAAAACCTTTCCTTTATATTCCGGTGCTTTATCCTTTTTATTATCGATGTAGCGAAAGAGGAACAAAAAAAAAAAGAAGAATTAAGAACGAAAACGGGAGAAGCCCGAAGAAATCACTCATATAAGAAAATATACCTTATGTACGTGTCGAAATAGAAATCGGTTTAAAACCGAAGCGAAGTTTCAAATTTTTGGTAACAAGAGATTCAAAATATACAATTTTTTTTTTTTTTTTGGTTTTTTTATTACTCCTGTTTTTTTTTTTTTTTTTTAATTTTTTTTTTCGTACTGTATCAAAGGGTCTGCGCGTGGATAAATACTGGATAACGAGTGAAAGACCGGAGCGACCGGAACTGTGCGCATGGCGAAGAGGAGGGCAAGAGGGTAGATACGAGGGGGCGGCTCCAGAGCCCAGCGTTAAGCCGGACGGATCAATATCACATTACTATAAATAATTAATACGAAACGTTTCGGTTTGTATGGTTGTGTGCATTCGCGAGGTAGTAGCTTCCTACATTGCGAACTCAAGGGGTTGCTTGTTTTTTTCTTTTTTTTTTTTCGTTTTTTGCAATGTAACGCTTCTCTACAATCACTATTCAGAAAACCATAAAGAAAAGTATTCGATACTGTAAAAACGAAAAAGCAATTTTTTTCACATTCTGAAACAGAAAAAAAGGCGCCGTTGAAAAACCTCTTCTGTAGAAAGAGAATGTTTGGTATGGGTAGGTCGGGGTGGTCTCTAATTTGATCATCTTCGAATTTCAACGCCTCCAATGGGCCAGGAGGTCTCCTAATTCATGCAAAAAAATGTAGCAAAAACCCCGCAGGTTCCTATTTCAATTCTAAGTACCGCCCAAAAAAAGGCTTCGAATTTTCCCATTTTAATGAAACACGATTTCCAACATTTCGCCGTTAATTTTTTTAGTAGTAGGCATTAATTGAATTATGACCGAATCATAAGGACCACCCTGATGTGTGGGGGTTGTAAAATTGATGAAGAATTATACCGAATTATAGCAAGGTCGACAGTTTTGCGTCTACAGACTATATCGAAAGAATTATTCATGGGATATATAACTATGAGGGATGGGGGATGGACCAAGTTTAGCATCTACCTTCTGACCCTGTCGCTTTGTATGGTCTGCTCCCTAATTTACCCTCGGAACAAATATCGCTTTGACGCCATGCGTGGATGCTGTCCGTAGCACGGCAAGTAATAAAGGGCCATAAAGGGCCATAAAGGAGATAGGCTATTTTACGGATAATTAGGCAGAGACAATAGGCGCGGCGAGGGTGTAACCTAGTAAATAGGGCTTTTGAGAGAAGCTTCCCACCCGCGTCGGCCACGTAGGTCGTAGGATATGAAGCGTTTCGCGTCTTCCGCGCCGTATATAAGACCAAGTATATTATAACACGTCCGAAAAGTTGGAACGGACCATTTTTCTTCGAGTTAGTCAATTCGGAGGAGGAGAAGACGACGAGATATAGGTACTGCAGAAAAGGACCGGGAGGGGGCGAAGGGATGACGGAATGTTTTAAAATTAACAAATTTCATTCCTCAAATATCCATATTTTTGAATAATCGAATTAATGCGAACTCGCTAACTGCCTAACCAGTTTAATTATTTAAGAAAAAGTGAAATTCCATCACCGAGGCAACGAATATTTCCTAAATTCTCATTTTGCACGGGGATTTGATTCCGGCATTTTTTTCTTGTTCTTCCTTCCCTTTCCTTCATCGCGAAATATTAGAAATCGGTTAAGACTTATAGAGGGATGAACCGTAAAGCGGAATCTTCGCTTTATAAATCGCAACGAAGCGTAAATCCAACTTTGATTTTGTACCCTGCGTTATTTCCTGAACCTTTCATGGTCTCCTATATACAGAAAAGAAAAAAATACTAAATAAATATCCTTGACCCTGCAGACGCGGTAGTTAGGTATACCCGAAATACGTACGTGGCGAAAACCATATTATACCCTGCCCTGCAACCGGCATGATTCACTCCTTAGATAACTGTGAAAAAAGATTTCGGCCTCACGCGCGGTTATAATTTTATCCCCGTTGAGGTCAGCCCGAATACAGCTGAGAACACGAACACGTCTTGTTCTCATCAGAAACAAGCGAAATCCCTTGTTTCCACGATTTTTTATTCCTCATTTTCGGTGAATGAGCTATTCTGTATTAAATTTTGACAATGACTTATAATTACTCGCAGGAATTTATTTTCTCGCGGTTCTATGTAGGTATATATGAAGAGAAGAGAGAGAATTTAAGAAGGAATAAGGATCATCCGATTCTATGGCTTAAATCCACGAGGACTTTTCTCCCCTAGGTGTATAATCTTTGGAAACAATGAGCTAGAGCTGGAAATTGTCTGGTTGGGTTACTCGTTGTAATCACGAGCTGCGAGTCGAATACCCAGCGGATCCTATATTCAACGATGACTAATTTCGGGGTGATTTTAATTAGAAATGATAATAAATACTCCCCAGTTTATGTGCGGCATTAATTATTATCATTGTATACCTACGTTGGGATACCCGGCGACAAGATCGTCGCGTGGGCGAGTCCTTGGTATAGGTAGGTATGAAGACGAGGACGAGGACGAGGACGAGGCCGAGGACGAGGACGAGGTGTATACCGAACAAGTGTATATCCCGCAATCGGCTAACCCTATTTCGCCTAAGCCCTAATAACTACCGCACAAACCCAATGTACCGTAATATAATGCTTTAACTTAAGTAAATCCATGAATAATTTAGCTCCTGATCCCTCCGTATAACTGGGCAGCAACCACCAGCACCACGACCACCCTGCACCAACTCTATACCCGCCATTTACGGTTTTAATTCAAGCCTCAGTCTGCATTATGAAATTTCTAATTACCGCAGGTGAATGGATTCGGCTCTCGACTACCTTAAACTGTTTCGTTATTATATTAACGACGAGTATGATACCCTCGCGTAATAATTGAAATAGTTTCAACTACCCTGAAATCAATCGTGCGGAGATTTATTGTGAAATATAAAGCGAATTCTGAATTGGCTAGTATTGCGATTGAAGGAAATTTCGTACATAGGTACTTGGAGAAATAATACATGGTCGAATTTTTCTTTCGGTATTTTTTAAGAGATATTTTTTCGAGGCGTGTGCGAGTCGAAAGCCCGATGGAAATAGAGTTAGAGTAAAAATACGTATGTGAAAAGGACAAAGCGTGGGTCTCAGGAGATCGAAGCCTAGTCCATGAGCATGACAAAGATTTTGGAGGGGTTCAACGAAGGTCGATCCCTCGAACAAAATGCCGAACCCGTCTCAAAGGACCTCGACGCAAGCCTAGCCGGACTAGAGCTCGGGGCGCGGGACCGGAGAAAAACGGCTCGGATATATTAAGTCGAAGATGAAGATGAAGATGGACCGTGTAAAAGTTAGCCACGAGATAAAGACGTCCGTATTCTCAGCCGTGATCAACCCAAAGGACTTTCGGATTCGCATCACGTTTCAGACTCACGTTATACGGACACATATAGCCACACACATGCGGTCCGCGACGAAACCGAATGCAGAGCGCGGAGCGGTGGGACTTGTTGAACAAAAGGTGGATTCATTCAGTTAATTAATTCCGAATTGATTCCACAACTTTATTTTCACGGATTGGAGCTGCAGAAACTGCACAAGCTATCCCTGTACGGTTTCTGTACAGGGTTGAATTGCAACCTGCAGAGTGCATTTGATGCTGGAGATAGGGGTAGGATTTCTGAGGCATGATAAGACGCGCACGCAGTAAATTCATGAGAATTGAATTGAATAAAGGAGCTTTTTCCGTCCGCAGGGAAGTAAAGCTAGAGCTTTTCTCTTATTGTCTCATGTCAGTGCACATATCTATGTATGTATCCGTAGATCATGCAGCCTTGTAGCAATTGGTGTAAGTTTCATTTCAAGAGCCGAGTGGATGTTCTGATTCGCAGCTACTGTACCGCTTGGTGAAAAATAACTTTTCAACGAACAACGAGAGGGAGCTAAGACTCTTTTTTCTTTCTTTACCCCGGATTTTACACTCGGCGTTACAACTGTCCTATTTAAACAAACCTGAGTGTAAAAAACACTTAGCCAGGGTCGCCGCGAGCTTTTTAGCGACGAAACTTCCTCGAGAGAAACCCGGGGTAGGTATAGTGAGCTCGTTTTGACCGAATAGAGGCGAAAGTTTTATTCCACGTTTTTACATTTGAAACAAGAGCTGCAGAGGGAAAAAGAGTGCAGAACCGTAACCAACCCATCGTGTTCATATTTTTACGATCAAATAAACCACTTCACATTTTTCTACCCTATCAAACGAAAGCTGTAAGCTTCTATTAAAAAAAAAGGGGGGGGGGGGGGGAATAAAATAAAATAAATAACAAAGCTTTTCATTGAAAGTACCTTTGAACCCTTCAGTCCATTCGAATATTTCAATGCTACTATACCGATCTCTCGATTACTCAATTATTATTATAGGCAGCTGCTGCTATCGAGAGATTCGAATAAAATTTTAACAATATTTCTGCGTGTATTTTTTTTCTCTGCTCCTCGAGGCAAGGAGCACGAAAATTTTGTATTTGTTATTAGAGAAGAAGGACCGAGGAAAAATATGCATGAAAAAAAAAAAAGAAACGAGTAGAAGAATCACAGCGATTCGAATGGAAACTACCTCGGATTCAAAGAAGCCTCTTCATTGCCGTAAAGGGCTGACGGATAAGACAATTTGAACGTTGCCGTACATCAAGGAGGCGTTCAAGAGAAAAAGAAAAGAGATGGAGGATTTAGGGATGACGCGGGGTCACAACGGGTCGTTTTATTTCTTTCCTTTTTCCCCATCTCCCCATCTTCTCATTTTCCCTCTTTCCTCTTCTCTCTCAAAGTTATGATATTCTCTTTACCGAGGGCCGAGAAATTCACAACGCGACAGACCTTTCCCTTTCCCTTTCCCTTTCCCTCTCGCTCACCCCCCCACCCCGTTGCCTTTGACTTTTCCTAAAATTGATTTACTTCCTCGTCCATCCTTCTGCTCCGCGCGCGGGGTCTCTATCCTCGTGCCTCGTTATTCCAAGAAGACGAGACGGAAAACTAGGGTGCGGAAAAGTCACGATTGTCATTTCTCATGAAAAGACTCGCTATTATCCCTAATCATTTCAATTACGTCTGTAGCTTTCAACCCTTTCGTTAATAGAACCTAAGGTTCTGCTAAGCTACTGAGTACATATACCTACACCTACCTTGAAAACAAAATCAGAAGAAAAAAAAATGGCGAAATTTCTATGAGTGAACGTTTGCCATTTATACTTTATATTATACGAGTCGCAAGATGTAAAACCGGGATAATTCTAGTGCCTGATCATTTAACCCGCTCGTTCGCATTTCGCCTTACCTGCGTATCTAGTGCGACCATCTGCGTTTCTAGACCTATGGAAAACCTATATTCTGATTAATATAAATTTTGGAAAATCTGTGCGCAAGCGATAGCTGAGGGGCTATAAATCACTCGCGATACGTCGCACTCGGTTATCATTTTTTTTTTAGACTCTTTCACTGATAGGTACTTCAAGACTTCGTACGCACGAACGTTATAAGCTTATATATATAGAAATAATCGCGTGAAAACGATTGAGAATAACCCCTAGCCGTAACGAATTCGCCATATATATATATATGTTGAGATGATAAAAAACGAAGAGAAAGAAAGAAAGAAAAAAAGAAGAGAGATGAACCACGGGGATAAAAAATACGTCGGCACTAAACCGTGCCAATAAATTTATATTGGCAGATTATGATAATAAAGGTAGGATATCGGCGACTCGATTTGTTTTAATTTAACCGCATCCTAAGTACCATTTTATGGTAATACACCCCCGCGCATTATTACGAGCTGAGTAGTTATATCCATCCGTCCATATATAATGTACGTATATAATATATATACCCGGGTTGAAAAAGACGCGAAAAATAACCGCGTATAGAAGTTTCGACGGCTATAACGATGAGAAGATTGTCAGTGGTTGTGAAAAAAAATTGGGAAACGCATCCCTCCGAGCAATAGGGGGGATCCGCGAATGATTGCAACGATCGGAAGATAATAGCCGAGAATATTGTATAACTGCGTGATATTGTCTGGAGAACAATGCGAGGTGAATTCATCGTCAGGGTAAAATCCCAGCTGCGGTCGGCTTTTGGCCTGTCCTTAAAGACAGACGGTTCTACCGCAAGAAGCTGGTTCCCGACCCTGCGTCTCTACCATATACCCATCATGCCGGAGTGGTTGATGAAAGGAAAACGCAACAAGACCAAGCTCTGTGAACTCTGAAGCTGGATGGGTACGGGATGTGCTTTTGTGAAGTTTGATTCGAGTAGGAGACGGCGGCAGCGGCCGTCGACGACGAGGGATGAAGGTGGCGTTTCGGGAGATAGAAGCTTACCGCAAGGGAGGACCCGACGTCGGCGTCGTGATGCTCGGCGTTTAACAACAGTAGCAACAGTGGCAGCTGCGGGAGTTGAGGATAAGAGGCAGGGTGCTGCAGGGTGTGAGAGTAAGCAAGCGAGGGCTAGAACCTCTACGAGGAAAAGGCAAGACGGAGGGACTGTGCTAGCTGGGAGTGACAAAGCGGGACCGTGGTACCAAGTTCTGAATTGTTTTAATGTCTGGTACATTAAACGGCAGCTATTATCACGAGACTCTGGAACACCGCCGCCATTGCGGTTTAGTCTGAGGTCGAAACGCGTGGAAGAAATGGCACTACGCCACGCGTATACCTATACCTACCATCCAGCTATTCTAGTTTACACACAAACACCGGAGTTGGCTGAAGCAGTAGATCAAAAAATCGTCAACTTCAATGAAACGGCACCAGAAACTGCAGCAAGGGTCGATTTTAATTTGTTTAACTTCACCAGCAGCTGGCGCCGGGCGCCCCCTATATTGCCCACATGTACAAATTTGCATGTATGCATACTCCCGTTTCAATTACCGCACGCACTGTACGCACAATTAGCCAAAATGCCACGGGCCGGCGCCTGCAACATCGATATGATTGCAGAGTGCAGTGTGTATACCTATAGTTACATGTGTGCAGCAAATCCTGATGCAGCATTACATGCACGATGATACCTATACCGATATTGAGTATAGAAATACTCGGAGTATAATTTTGTGTTTTTATTTATTCCGTTCATCTCTTTCATGGAAAGTTGAATACAGCGTGGAAGGGTTGAAAACAAAAATTTGTTTCATAAGTTTGCGAGGGGTATGAGCTGCCACCCTGATCAAACGTGGACAGTGATTGGTAATTCTAGTGCCGTCCAGAAGCCCGATGGCTTGTTACATCGGGGAAGGGGGAAAAGGTCTGGTTAGAGCTGGGGCTAGTTTAGCACCCCTTGTTTAATATGCGAGGACCCCCCTCGCCGAGACCTGTTCTGTATGCGACACGTGACTGCTTCTATGAGGGTATTATTGTAGAGGTGGTCCGAAAATCCAAAAAAAGAAGTAAAAAAAAAAGAACACACACACACACATCCCCCAGTGAACTGTCGTTTCCCAGTTTCGGTATGACAAACGCCGTCAATGCTCCCTAACTGGATTTTAACTCGGTTGAAATTTCGCGCGATAGGTACAGATTATATTATTATTATTATTATTATTATTATTATTATTATTATTATTATTATTATTATTATTATTATTATTTGACCAAAATTTTGGTATGGAATACGTACACCTACTTCGTTCGCTTCGGTAAAATAGTTTTGTTTCAAAAATACACCTTTTCCCTTTTTCCTTTTTTGTTTTTTTGTTTTTTTCTATTTTTCTTTGACACGGTTCGTGGACTGATCACATACCCTGTGGTACCTATCGGTATGTTTTCATCGAGTTTAAAGCATGACGAATTTCAGGTGGCTGAAATTGGCCATGAGCCAGGCGCCAGCTAGGGGTTTGAAAACGGTCTACACTCTATATAGACCAACACGCAAACCAGTGAAACCAAATTACCACTTGAGCGTGGGTGAGATAAATTCGTATATCGTGTCGGTCTAATTCATTTATATGCTCTATTGAACCGTGCAGGGCGACTGCTGGGCTCGTCTCTCCTCTTCTCTCCTCTTCTAATTTTCGCGACCCCTGGAGGTTTTGTATTTTTTTTAAATTCATGGAAAATTATGAAAACTTTCTCGATTCATGCTGGCGTCGCGTAGCAGCGTTAATTAAGGATAGAGAAAATCTTCCATTTTTCAGGATTTTAGCGAAACAAATATTTCGACGAATTCGCTAAGCTTTTTCGGAAACTTATAGCTGCCGATCGATGATTGATACTCGAAATACCTGACGCGTAGAATATTTATCAAATACTTGCTGCTCCGATGGTTCAACGTCTGCAACGTTTTCGAATAGAAAACGTTATAAATTATATAATAAAAATAGAAGAAGAAAAAATGGAAGAAAATCGGTAGATACCGAACGGTTGAAAAAATTTCTGAGGAAAAGTAAACCGAAATTTTGACGAGGGTTATCTTTATCGTGCCTTTACCTGACCTTTGATCCCTCGAGCCCTCTAATCGAGAAAAGCGGGGACGCCGTTCGCCTAATCTCTGAGTTTCCACTTTCGGTTCTAACGATAATTGTTGCTGCTGCAGAAACCCTCGAAAGTCGGATTTCTGTAGTGTAACTTGAATTTTGCGAACAAAAATTTAGATAAGCCAAATTGCTGCAGCTATATATCTTATCGCATAGCAGTATACTTTCCCTCGAAAATGAATATGTATCTTAGCTTGTTTAAATTCACTGTTTATTCACATGTCAAGGCGGACGGAATCCGGAGGAATAAAAAAGAGAAAAAGAAAAAGAAAAAAACTGCAGAGATCGAAATTTTCAAGAATTCTCTCGCTTCTCGGCTCTTCTTCACTCGACAGTCAAGTGAGGCTGAAAAATATAAGGAGATTTACCGTCACTCCAACGGAATTTGGGCATTCAAATGAGGTGAGCGAAAAATAAAGTAAGGGGTACATCGTCCGTGACGTACGGCAACTCGCAGCCCTTATTCCCACGTGGTTCATGGAAAATTTGGTCCTTTTAGTCCCGCGAGGGATCCACCGCTCAGTCTCTGGGTTTTCAGGAAGAATTGAGGCAAGGCAAGGGAAGGCAAGGCAAGGCAAGGCGAGGGCGAGTCTCCGATCAAGCGGATCAAGAAACGTAAAGCCACGAGAAGAAGCTTCCGAGTATTTTTCTATTGTCGGAAAGTAGGGATTACGAAAGTCTGGTTCAAGATTTGTTCGTCGGTTTCTATTCACTTGGTCAATCCCCTTTATAAGGTACAGCGCGAAGCTTTTCGATGAATAGAACCGCAGTATGAAATAGAACGTTTATTACATTACCGCGGACGGAAACTACTTCTCCACTCTACTCTCCGATATAACAATAATCATCAACACTTTGATCTCTGTGACAGTCTCAAGTTTTCCCATATATATATATACTGTGCGAAAGGCGGCAAAGCTTTGAGGGAAACTACAGCAATAATGGGGGAAAAGTCAGGAGTTAACGGAAGAGAGATCTTTTGAAGAGGACAAAGTAAGCCCAAGTTGTTCCCGGTCCCCGATCCCCGGTCCCAGAGACGTACACGTCAACTGCAATCGTAATCATCTGTCTTGAGAGAAGAACCGCGTCTCTTATACCTGGGGGTCTCCGTCTCGCGTAGTCGACGACAACGTCGACCATCTTCGAGCTCGAGCTCAGAAAGATTCATTACACCTTGAGCCAAGATTTCCGGGAGCGAAAAGTTAGCGAGTATAAAATAAAAAGAAAAGAAAGGAAGGTAAACGGAGAGGAATGAATTCCTCATAATTGTCATCGCCAAATGTCACTCATTTATACATCTGGGTAAAAATCCACTCAGAAATACGCAGGTCCTCAAAAGGGGATAAATAACGAGCCGTTCGACCGTCGACGGGCCTAGGAGCGGGACAAAAGCACCGATTTATCACTAGACTGTCAAGCAGTCGATTTTCTAGATTCTACACTCTAGAGTCTAGACGGGACTTGTTCAGCCCCATATATATGTATGAACGTATATATACGGGGCTGAAGTTCTTTTCAAGTTTTTTCGTCCTCTTGGCTTAGACGGTGCAAATCTGTGAATGCAAGAGACGGCTAGAAGCTGTTTTAGTCATAATATTAACGAAGAAAGGCTGTTTGTTAATTCACCTTTCCAGAGATCCAATCGGAGAGGTATTAACGCCCCTCATTTCCATGATGAATATTTTAAGGATACGAACCGCGCATTCGTTCGCTTTGTCCCCAATTTTCTGGAGCTCTGTTGAGGAGGAGGCTGACTTTCGCCGATAAAGAGGCGAATTGATTAAACCATCGGCTGATTGATTATACGTCGTTCCATGGCGAGCCTATAGGCTATACCCTACTTAGAATATTAATCCAAGCACTTTGGATGTGTAGTACCTGCAGGGGGTTTCTGTCTTATAGTCATAAAGCTAGAAGATTTAGGTACATACCTACTGGCTAAGGGCTGCTTCATATTAATCTAAGGTATATCCGTTTTGTGTATCTTGCGTATTTTCGAAACCGATACAATAAACGAGATGAACTTGTTTCGGGGGGAGGAAAGAGTCGCGATCGAAATAGCAGCCGATTTTTCTGGTTGCGCGGAATAGCGGAAGCGTTTCTAGAGTTTCGCGGTAATATTTCACCCGGAAATATAACGAAAGCCGAATAAAACCGGAGAGCTGGGCTGCCGGAGTAAAAGTTCATAGAGATTTTTACGACGTGGCAAAAAAAAAAAATGAAGAAAAAAAAAACACATATATACACCAGTCGTTGAATAGGTGCGTAAGATTGCAGGGTGGAGACGAGATGAACGCGGGTACGAAAGAGAACCCGAAGACAAGACAGTAAGTATGAGCTGTAAAAATTTTTTGTCTTTTGGCTCATCGGATGTCTACAGGATTGAAAAATTTTAGTAAAAAGAGGAAGACTACGACATCGTGCTGTGAGAGGAGGGAACGAATTGCCTTTCCGTCTTTTTACGGCCGGGTTCTATGATGTGTATATATACCGACGAAAAACGAAGGTAAGCGAGTGTTCGAGACTTAAAAACGGGGGGAGAAAAAAATGAAACTAAAAACAGGACCACTGCAGGGGATTCATGGGGGGAAAAAAATCGGCAAGTTTTTTTTTTTTTTTTGTCGTACGATTCCGGAATCCGCATTGACACAGCCGGTAATACCATCGGCGTAAAATTGCCAATATATTCATAAAGTATATAACTCCGATGATCGGGCGCACAAAGCGGATGCAAAATTGAACTCCATTCGAAGTATCTAAGCCCACAGGATTCCCTCCGCTCAGACTCCTGGCTTTCGGATGTGCTTCTACCCCTTTCCATGCGGGATTTCCCCATACCATTGTGACCGGGGTGATGCTATGGCACGGCGGGCGGTAAGAGGAAGGTAAAATACGTCATTTCATTTTCGTAAGCCGATGGCCATTCCCGAGTCAAGGCATTTATATGCAGATATCCAAAGTGAGAGAGAAAGAGTCGAGTAGAGACGGGGGTCAGGGGTCAGGGGTCGGAAGTTGGGGACATCCAACCCGCGAAAAACGACGAAATCGAATAAAAATCGAAGCTTTTGAGACATTCATTGTTAATTTTCGAACCCTCTTTCATCCCCCTTTCAACATATCTTGTATCGTATGTATAAGAACCACGAATAAGCTTACGTTTGACTACTATACAGGTCGTTGGATTGATTCTGGGACTCGTTTAGGTTTAGGTACTCCGATAAATTCAATAAATTATTTACTCTTATTGGACAGAGAAAAGAGCCTCCGTGCTTATCGTAACGTATTTTAAATCAAGAAGATGCACCCTGCAGACTGAATAAATTTACTTACCGAGAGTTGAGAGGCTATTTTTTCCTGTACGAATAATAATGAGAAATTTTTCTCAAATCAGATATATAAATGGAGTTGCACGTTCCTAAGGCTAACTAAGCACACGCTGCAGTATAATGGCTGGATGAATTGCCGAGGAGTTCGTAATCCGAGAGAGATATTTAACGACGTGCCAAAGCTCGGCCTATCGGGAGAAAATAAGATAGAAAGAGAGGAGAGTATAAAGGGCGAGAGGGAGAGAGGGCGAAAAAGGGGTTCCCACATCCCTCGAGGGAAAACCGGCGGCATTCTTTCCATCGAGGAAAAGCCCGGAGTATACCGCGACCTTCGCGGGTCCTTGCGGTATCCCGTTTTGAAATGACGGGAATCCTAGACACGTCTGGTATTTAGCCACCCCAGAGTTCGTCACGGCTTCATATCGCCGCTTTTCTACCTCTGCAGCAGACCGAATTCCAATTTTCGTCATAAACTCGGTGCAGAGTTCGATATAATCAGCGTTTCTCTCCCGACATTTATATACGTTCGAAAAGCACTCATTTCGCATTTCCCTTCTATAACCGTGATATAAGATGAGCATTTTCGAACTTCCTTTTTTTCTCCTTCGTTCATCCGGACTATTTATAGCTCTTGAAAATTCTTGCCTACAGCTCTTATAAATCGGCGCTGTGCGCCATGCCGCGAGTCGCGAGCTGGTATAGCTACATACGTAGGTACCTAGCTCGAGTAACAACGATAAATTTTCCCATTGTTAGAGGAAAAGAGTATTATACAGGGGCACCCTCGTCGAGATGCGCGCTGCCCCTTGCTCTTCTCGCTTAATCTTTAGGTCTAGACGTCCGCGCGATCAGACCTCGAAGGTTCGATAGTGCTGCGTGGATGACGCGAGAGTCCTTCTTTCCGAAAAACGGAGGGGTTCGCATCCGGGTCAGATTGATGGTTTTCATTGTTCGCTAGAATGGTCGTACTTTTGTAGCTATACTGTGGAATATCAGCAAACCAACCCTCGGCATTTGTTAGGGACGGTGGTAAAACTTCGATCTTATACTCAGACGGAATATCAACAATAACTTCAACCCGGAGTGCCCCGGCTTAATTAGATTGAAAATAGAAAGTTTCAACTCCGCGGAGCTGTCAGAAGTTGTTGTACAAGAAGCGCGGGTACGCGTCAAGCAATTAGTTAGTGAACCAGACGTAGACGTACGTAGACGTAGGTATAAGTTGAAAATTCTGCCTGTCAGGATCACGCCTCGTCTAGTGACGCGAGAGACATTCTCCAAAGTCTAAGGGAGGTTTTTCTCTCTTCTACACCTCGCTCTGTACCTACGCGTGTAATTAAGACAACTTTTCTTTGAGTTTACTATTTCTTTCTTCCTCTCTTTCGCTTCCCTTTGAATTGATTTCGGACCCCTGCACCACGCCGATCGGCTCGCCGGATTCCATTAAAACTCTGTAAACTAGGCTTATAAGTTATCCAAAGTAGGAAACAGTGTGGCAATCGGAGCGAGTCTCCCTAGCCTGTTTTTCGTCCCCTATTTATACGTGTAGATACATACATACATACATACAAACAAACATACATACCATATACATACATGCATGAAGGAGGAAATACGAATATACCGAGGCGGCAAAACAGGGACATTTATCAGGATTGCCCGATAAAATAAATAGACGCGAGTAAAGTGACGTTTTAATTATAAGGGGAGTGATGTATGTCTGTTCAGCTCGGAAATGATCCTCCGCAGGGCTGCGCGTGACGCGGAAGGATCCGCGAAACGAGATACCGAGGGTTGAAAGAACAAAAAAAAAAAAAAAAAACAACAAAAAAAAGTCCATCGACTGTCTTCGATGCTTAAAAAAAAAAAAAAAAAAGGAGTCACAACAAAACAGAATAAAACCATAAGAAAGACAAAAAAAGAAAAAAAAAAGATAATTCTCTCTCAAGATCAACGATTCCGCATCAATAATTGAAAAGTCACAGAACGAGAGCTGGTGGACCCTTTTTTTTTTCTTCTACATCATCTTCGACCCTTCTTCATCAACGAGGACAGAATTATATTATATCTTCCTTCTAAAGGACAGAGCTTTTTTTTATCTCAATCAATGGCTAATTATCTGCAAGGTCGATATGGGAAAAATGTCTTTTGCTATATAGGTATAGGTATAGTACTATGGGTGAAACAGTTTCTAGTTCAATGGGAAAAAGTTTTTCGACTTTGGTATTAGTTTAGAAACTATTTCCACTAACTCTAGTCGTACAGAACCTCATCTTGTTTGCTAAACAGAGCTTTTCATTTATATATATCCCTCTCTCTCTCTATCTTCGGATTAGGTCGAACGCGAACTAATACGAAAATCCCTAACTCGCCCAATTCCCACGATGATCAGGTAAATAAGAAAAAGACAGGAGAGAGATGAAAAAAGAAGAAGAAAAAAAAAAAAAAAAAACGAATGAAATGAATGAAATAAAGAAACGAGGAAAAACAGTTTTATCGTCGGTAAAAATTTCGTATAAGATAATTGGTAATTATTCAAATATACGTGTTTCAATCAATCGAATGGAATATCACGAGATGAGATTGTCTCCCGGATGCGGATACAGAGAAAAATAAGAAAATGAAATAACGGATGGGGGAAGGGGGATGATTTTAGTGCCTCGGATCGGTACAAAGCGAAAGAAGAGGAAGAATAGCGCAGAGGATTTCGACGGCGAGCTGTTTTTCACGGTAACAATTTGGTCCTGTATTTATTGCGCGTCGTAAAGACGCTTGGCTCAGCCTGTTACGCTTGTATTCAGAAGAGAGATATATGCGCGTCACATATCATGCAGGCAGCAAAAAGGTACGGGGCAAACGGATTACGTTCAAAGATCGATAGGCAGGCATGGCATGGCACGGCGAGAGAACGAGATATACAGAGGCTGAAAACGGCACGAAAAAGGTAAAAAGAAAAAAAAAAAAAAAAAACCAAGAAAGGAAGGAGGAAAAAAAAATCTGCAGGAAACGTTGGATTACAGAGTTCGCGGACAGGACGACAGGACCTGGTCACCCCCAGTATATATATACTAGCTAATTAATTAATCATACGAATCTCGGTTAAGCTGGACATCCGATATAATACATAGGTATAAGGTAGGTATCCCATAACGTCAGAATTATTACAGCGCGGAGTAAAAGCTTTGCCGCGGAAATCGATCGTGACTCGATTTTTGACCACGAGCTTATTTACTGCCCGTAAAAAGCGGCGGGGGGATGAACCGAGAGGACTGCAGCATCGGGGAGAGGAGACAAAGGAAGAAAAATCCGCAGCTTATCACCGTCGCAGATTTTTTTAACCTGAATGATACACTTTCTTCGTTTATTGCTTGCTAGCTCCAATTTTCTACACGAAACCATCTATAGGTACTACGTATCGAAATAAAAAGTTGTCTGTTCCGACGATGGCAAATAGCTCGAGGAGGGCTTCTTTTTTCGAACATCAGTTAAAGAGCGCGCAGAAAATCTGAGATGAAAACTGATCGCTTGATCTTATAGATCCTAGTGACAAATGATTTTACCTTCAATGGCTAAAGGATTAGCGAACTTTTCTGACTGAACTGTGTTAAGGGTTGTGGAAAAGAAAAAAAAAAAAAAATCTTTCAGGACATATCTACCACCAGGTGAAGTCAGAGTCGAGGAATAATCGACAAGAGTATAGTGTAACGTGTATGGAAGTATTTGGGGCGAAATTCTTCCTGCTATACCCTCAGCGGGGCAGGTAAATGCTTATCCCTTTCATCTCTGATGTGAACTGGAGGCAATTTAACCGGCGTGAAATGCTTTCAAATGCAAATCCATCATTCGCGAGGGTAAATACGCGAGGGGGCAAGGTAGGTATATAATATAAGCTGGAATAGGTTGATTTTGAGAAAGAAAAAGAAAAAGAAAAAAAAGGAAAAAAAACGAGTCAAATCTTCTGATACAATCGGAAAATGAAACGTTAGAAAGTCCCAAAAGTATAGTATAAAACCGCGAGCAGTTAGACCTCGAAGAATTGCTGCCTATTGTCTGCCTTTCAACTTTACTTCCGTTGCGGTTTCTCGCGTATTTTTAACGCGTATAAATCACCCTTCGCCTACGCCGAGACACGGTGTGATATTTCATGTTTTTATTTACGGTGCCTTTTTAGCTCTGATTCGGTTCAATATGTCAAAAGTTATGTACGAGTGAGTGCTGCAGGGGCGGTTATATCCTTACCGAGATACAAGTTTCCTGTCTGAAGCGAGAAGCTCAGATTATCTGTCTAACCGAACGAAAAAGAATTTTTCACGCCTCTTTAGATCCACTAAAAAATCGAATCCCTCATTTTCTTTTTTTTTCTTTTCTTTTCCAGAAAGCTTTCCGCGTTTATGAATTTCAGCCATTACAATTTCCCTATTCTATATGGTTTTTCCAAGATGAAAAACACGCCGGTCAATGTCCTCATTTAACTCCGCGAGGACTGCAAGGTGTAGGGATACCCTGTGCACCTTGGGCTAAGTGTCTTCTCAGATTACGGTAGAAATACGCGAGTCTAGAGATTTATCTTCATTTGAATACACCCCTCGTCTTCCGTTGGGCAATGTGTAAAGGAAGCAAGTGCCAGGAGACTGAAGACTAAGGAGAGCTGAAAACAGGAGGGCTACAAACGCAAACGCAAATGCAAACGCAAACGCAAACGCTCTTCTCTTCGTTGATACTTTAAGCTAGTTTTCACGGTGGTCTTTAGTGTTTAACTTTGACTGAGAGAACTGGTGGTAAGGCAAGGTAAAGTAAGGTAAATTAAGGTAAGGTAAGGTAAACAAACGAGTCAAAGTACTAATAATCCGGTTCTCTTATATATAAATGGGAAGAAACTATTACGCCGCAAGGTTTCTACCTCGCAATTTCTGCCCGCAAATTCAGAATAAAACCTTCCGCGGCTACTACTGCAGTAGCTACGAGGTAGTATAGAGCTTTCAGAAGGAAATTATACTCTGTATATAGATATAATGTTTGTGCCCGATGGTATAAAGCGATCGAAAAAAGAAAAAGAAGAGGAAGACGAAGACGAAGACGAAGACGAAGAGGAAGAAAAAAAGGAAAAAGGGTGTCGATAAAATCCCTTCCTGCATCAGACTACAACGCGGTTGAATAATTCATAAGATTTTGCCGTAAAGTTTGTTGAACAAGTTTTCTGTTTTTTTTTTTTTTCATTTTTTAGGATTTTCAACTTTGCATTTTTTGTTTTCATCGTCTATACATACTATAAGAGCCCTCGGAGATTAAATGGCCGACGTAGCAAGCCCTGTTTTATTCCGAATGTGGATTCCTGCCATTTATATAATTGGTACGGCGAGCTGACAGGGTTGACTGGTCGAACGAGCTGGGTGCAGCCATTCGAAGCAATCACGGTGAAAATGCACTTTACGGTCTAGCGTAAATGAAAGTGGTTAAATATTATTACACCAACTGCACCAGCAGTCGCTGCACTGCCACACGAATACTATAACGAAATTTTATCCACCTTTCTTTACTACAATATGCCGTGTATAAATAAATTTCGAAAAATTCATATCGCGAATGATTAATTAACCGATAAGTTACGCCGATCATCTCAAATTATCGAATAACATTGGTGCCCCATCTCTTCGTCACGTTTCGCAAAATGCAATACTGTATACGCGCGGGGAACAGAGCCAAGCCATTCCCTCAGCGAAATGAATACAGTGAAAAAAAAAAAATCTATTCAACCCTAGTTCGATCTGTTCTATCTTCTTCTCCTGCGTTTCACTATTTTCCTCTTTTTCTATATTTCTTTTTTGCACACGGTTCAATAACGGCATGTATTCAAGTGTGGGTAAAAAATGTATGTGTGTGTGTCTTCAGGGGTGGAAAAATAGTTGATGAAAGTATCGTATAGTGTATATACTATTCTATACTATACCTAGGTATAGGTATATGTATACCGCATGAAATCGAATTCTTTGACTTTCTTAGCTTCGAAAGCTGCATTTCCTCGGATATGGAGGAACTGCACAGTAGCTAGGGAGCGCCGAAGTGAGATTCGAAATTGCTGGGCGTTAGACTGACTATAGGGGTGGAGTGCGTGTAGCTTTGGTTGGATAGAAGGTATTACTTGGATTCACTCAAGTCCCTCCAGCTGCACCCACCCCTTGGAGTCAAAGTCTAGATCTATTGTAACTGCTTTTCGGCACCATACGTTATCCGAAGGGCGTTTAGAGCCCCTTATCCTATCCCGGATTGGTTCGGAAGCCTTGCCTCGCGTTGTCAAATAAAACTTCAGCCCCTAAATTGTTGTTAATTGAAACTTGGGATTGAGATTCGTTTCGGAAAATTGAAAACCTCTTCAACAGTAGGAGAATCGTCGTTCGCGAATAAATAGGGATGGAAAAATATGTGAATAGGGGTAGGAAATGTTCGAATCAGAAGTTAGAATTCTTTGAGTGATTGTAAATTTCCTCTAAGAGGCTGGTGCGATTTCAACGACGGATGTATAATATAAATAAAAATAAAACTAAGGGTAGGGTAGGGTGAAAATTCGTTGTTTCGAGAAATCAAACAAAAGGAGCAGCTGAATTATCTAAGAGAAGGCGAATCCCAAGGGATAAGAGAGGAGCGGAAAATGGCGAAATATAAATTCACCTTGAATTTCTCAATGCTTCGATAACACACTAGCAACATCCCATAGGATTTGCGGCGTCAGAAAATAGCGCGAAGACTCTTGCCTGATGTTCAAAGCCGAAAATGACCCCCTTGGTAATTCGAGGCACGTCAAATTCCCACATGAAACTGTAGATAATCTCAATTTCTCAAAAGTTATACCATTTATTTTCTGCCCATTCTTTAACGAGAAATCATACACCCCTTTTTCCTACCCTACAAATGATGAATCACCCTGCTTCGTTGTAGGGAAGAGGGATAACATGGCCAACCTTTCTCACTAACTAGGTATTGCTTTTAATGTATTAGCTGTATTTTCTGTGGCTTTTATCTATGTTTTGTGGTATGTTGCGCCCACGTGTACCTATACCTATCTATATTCATTTGGGTCTAGGGAATCGACATTATTTTTTTATTCATAGTTTCATTTTACACCACGGTAAAGGTATAATTGCTGAAAGTTTCTTTTCAGAAAACTGATCGATTTTTGCCCATATATATTAGTACATGCATCGGGGAAACCTAATTACGTCTGGATAGACACGGTCCCATATCTTTGACGAGGTAAGCTGTGAGAGGAAATTGAATTCAGATGAAAACGCGTTGTACGTCATTGAAATTCGTCGCTAATATTAGGGTAAGATTATAGGGGAAAATTTGCGTACCCATGTCTGGCAGGTTTAATATATCAGTCTCAAAATCACTGTTTGATATTTGGAATCAATTATGCGCATAATAGGTTTTCATTTTTTCTTTTTTTCCTTCAAATCATTTCGTTGCGAATTCTTTCTTATCCGAATTAGATAGAAGAGGTATCGACGCTTTAACGTAGCTTGTCTAAGTCTGGTTCGAAGAACGAAATTTTTTCCTTCCAAGTAGTAACAATGAAAAGTAAATGAAAATAAAAAGTACGTACAGGAAAGAAAAGGCCAGACGAGACAGAAAAAGGTGTATAAACGAGACAGCCACGTTTTTTGACACATATTTTATATTTCAAGTTGGGTATTGTATAAAGCTTGCCCTTGCAAATTCTGACGTTGAACTAAATTGAATTTTTATATTTTTGTTTCACGTCTTTTTCGCGTTAATTGTTTTATTTTTTATTCTTATAAAACGCCCGTGTCGTTTGAGAAATTAATATCAAACCTGAAGACTTTTCGCTGAATTTTGATAGATTTCTGCGTGCGTAATAGACTGATTCTTCGTAGTCGATTAACAAGGGACTACGAACGCGCGACAGAGGTGGTTCTTTTTTAACTTGCATAAAATAGGGAAAAGAGAAGAAAAAAGATACGGAAACGGGAAAAGTAGAGAACGGGAAACGGGAAACAAGCATCGCGCGTTGTTACAGGGCGACGATTCAATACCCAGGCGAAACCGGCTGATCCCGTAATCCTTCTAGCGTTCGTTCGTTCGTTCGTTCGTTCGTTCGTTGTCTCGGCGTGGCGAGAGAAAAACCCGGAGGCCAGAAAACGCGACGCACGCGACAGGGATTTCTCTTATCCCCGTCAATTTTACGGTCCGATTTATAGTCGAGCGTATTATTTAGCCAGTGAAACAACCATGTAGCAGAATTGTCCGGGATGATCCCTAGTATAAATTTATCGAAAGTATAAGGTAATAGTGTGAATGCGACCGAAACCATTATTGGCATCAATAATTCAATGCAATGCGTGAACTGAAAAACGGATTTTTCTCCATTATTTCATCATAAAAATTAATTTTTATTTCATAATACCTTTTATTCGATAAAAAAGGCTTTTTATTTCCTGTATCGAAGAGCGAAACGAACCTGTGCGGCTTACCTCGCGCGGTATAACGATACGGACGTATCTGGTATAACGGCTTGTTATTTCTCATCGGGAAAAACCGTTTGGCTAAATGGGTTCGTATACAGTTTTATAACGTTGGGGTTAAATTACAGAAATTAATAATAAAAATACAGGGTGAGGTATTTTTTATTTTCTCTTTTTCCCTTTTTATATATAATTTTTTCTTTTTCATTTCACTTTGCATAGGTATAGGTACACCTATACATGGACATGTATTCCTTTTCCCCCTAGGTGCTCGAATATCGTGCCTCCAGGCGTTTATATCTTGTTTCGCAATTACGGTTAACAATTCCACGATACAATCCTCCAGCACCAGTACAAGATTGATCTCGACCCGGATAGCCGTACTCAGCCGAGTTAGTAATTACCGATCAAAAGTTTAGATTATACACTTATTTACTAAACTTTACCCCGTTAAAGAAGAAGAGTGAACTAATTGTCGTCACGCGATCGCGAAACTTATGCACACAGGTAGGTACTAATGCGGAATTTGTCCGGGGCCAGATTCGATTTCAGAATTTTCTTCAAACCCCCAAACATTCAAAATATTACGAATTTCAATATTACTTTTCAATATTTTCCCGAAAGTCTACACAGACGATTTGAAAAATTTTGGAACGAAGAATACCGATGAAGGTTCCAGACTCCGAAACTTGAAATTCGCGCACGTATTTATTCAGTGTTTGACCAACAAGTGGTTAAATTAATCATCTTGAGATGCACTTTCCCGAAAAACAAAACAAAACAAACTGAATAAAATGGTTTTCCGTAAAGAGGGCTTCGATTAGAATACTAATGCAACTATTTTTGGTCTTCATTTTTCCCTAATTCCAGAAAAATGAAAAAACAAAAAACAAAGCATCGATCTTCTCCCCTGCAACCTATAGCTATGTCGATCTTTTGGGATAAGCAGCTACCTACGTTCCTACGAGGTCAGAAAAGGTATAGCGAGAGAACGTGTCGTGTAAAGAAGAGCGTATATACCACGTATACTGAGAATGTTGGATCATTCGACTAAGCCCTCTGATCTCCCATTTCCTCCCCTTTAGCCGCTATTCCCGACTTGGCCAAACTCTGTGATACGTGTATAGTGTGAGGCAAACAATTCCGAGCTTTTCACAGAAAGTCGTGTGAACTCGGTGTAGAAAAAGAATAGAAAAGACGCGAAAAAAACAGAAACAAAAAAAGCAAAGAGATCTTTCCATGCAGGAAAGAGGCGAAAGGGAGGGAGAAATTAGAAGATTGTTTTAAAAAAAGCTTCTCGCCCATGTCCCTGTGCAGTTATGTAAACCGGGGCTGTCTTCATAAGGGCTAATACAAACACAGGGCGAGTAGGTATCTCCATCCCCTAAAAATATCGGCTAGTAGGTATCGAGTTTCATTGAGGATTGGGCGAAAGCTTTGGACGCGAAAATGTGGGTAGATGGGTATGGTGGGTATAGGGGTCGGGGGTGCGTCGAATCGTTCGATTTAACGAGATTACAAAGCAAACGTACTCTAAAAGGGTGCGTCGATGCTATTAACGGTAGCACGACGACCGCGGCGTTAGATCCGGTAGGAAGAACCCTGTGCACCTCGCACATCGATGAAATGATTCCGATATATATATATCAGCTACATAGCATCGCAGGGTGCGGCGAAATTGTTATACCATGTCCTACCCCCGGCGCGGTGTTTAAAAATTTGAATTAACCGAACTCGAATAATAATAAGGGCTATTTTATACCTCCGCTTTTTCCTCCTTAACGAGATTTTAAAAGAACGAATTTACGGCCGGTGAAAATGAGCGTAAAAAACGTTTTTAAAAAATTCCCGTTACACGGATGAACACAACACGTTAATACAGATGTCACGTACCCCGCGTTGTTTATGAACAGGCAGATCGTTTTGATGGTTGTTTCATTTCGGTTTTTTTTTCTCGTTTTTTCGTTTTTTTTCTCTTTCTCTTCGGGGTTTTTTGTTTTCATTTATGGATAGCGTGGGTGATGGTGACTGCCACGCCCTGTATTAACGATATGGTATGATATCCTGCATCGCGGGTGCGAGAGGCCGCGCACGTTGATTCCCCGGAGCGGTATAGCTCCCCTTTTCTCTCTGCACAGATGAGCGGGGGACTCGTTTACCGTGCTCTTTTTTTTCCAGTATTTACGCCACAATGAAACGTTTAATGAACCCGGGATGAAACCAATTTCACCAGCTACGGGAATGAATATACGCCGAGGTTGCAGCCGAAAAATATCAGGGAATAAACGAATGGGTAGGTACGGCATAAGGGTGCAGGATAACAATCTCGTTAATTGAATAATAAACATCTCCTTGTTACGCGTATAATACGAGGAAAGTATCTCAGAACTTGATAGAGAAAGAGAGGAAAAAGAGGAGGAAGGACGAGGGCTGCAGCTGGGAGAGGGATAAGATAAAAATGTTTGAAATCGATCGATTGCGCGAGTCCCCCGGGTCTCCTCAGTTCGGTAACTTCGTCGCTTTCCTTTGCCCACCGTTATTTACCTCCCTATGAGCTTCTGTTCAACCCTGTCACGTGGCGGTTGTTTGCATCCGCTCGAATACACCGAAATACGTGGGTGAAGGACAGCCCGGAAAAGTAGAGGGCAAGGGGCGAGCTGAGGCCGTAGAATACACGGGTGCAAATAGTCGCGGGTTAAAACAGTCCAAATGATACCTCGATGCGAAAAGTTCGAGAAATTTTAACAATTTTTCACAACTGACGTTTCGAGGGTCCATAGATACAAATCATGCGGCCTAAAAGGGTTCATTTTTCTATCGTCTCACGTAGATTGATTGGACCGAAGAAAAAGGGGGTTGTCGAAGAAGTCGCGCCGAAAATATTCAGGGGATATTCTGCATGATTAGGTATATGTAATCTCTGCAGGGCGGAAAAGTAAGAAATCTCTCAGGTTTCGGAAAAACCACTTTCCCTTCGGTAGACCCAATCCGCGTGAGACAAAGTCCATAAAATCTGAGAGGAACAATAAAAAACAAAGGAGTACACCCCCCGATCAGATGTCCAGAGAAGACGTAACATCCTTACTTTCTTCCATTACAAAACACCCCGTAATTGCGCGAAGGGGTGGGTGGTTCGAGCCCTTGTGCGATGGCCTAAAGCCATGGTTCGCGATCGTGCAAACATCAAAGGTTATGACTTATGATATTATGGGTGCCTGCTGTTATCGTACCGAACCCCTAACCGGGTTGTGGGTGATGGAAGTGGGCTTAACAAGATGCCGCCGGCTGGGGATGTTTATGCTAGTTACCGTACGGTGTAAATGACAAATTGCTCGACCAGGGCGGAAAGGGCAGTTATTTCATTCAATGAGGTGCGGTGACTCGCTTATCAATCGCGATAAAGTCCAAACCGCACCCAAATACTGTGAGACTTGTTCCGACGATGAACCGACGTCGACTTAAATTATCACCTGCAATGAGCCTCTTCCCACCTTAACTAAACGCCAAGTGTACAAATGGCCCAACCGGGACATAAAACGAGTGAATTTTCGCCCCTTGCAACCGTTCTCACGAAATTAATTACACTTCATGTTGTGTTGAGAGATTAAGGAATCATTAGGCAGTATTTAACTTTATCCAGACGTAGATATGTTAATAATTGCTTGTGTACTACGTGTTAGACGAATTTTCGAAATTGTATTGAAACAAATAGTCGATTATAGTAAATACCGGATTCGCTACAGCGAGCTGAGGGGGATTTTCGATAATTTTAATCGACGTACACATCGGCTAGACAAAGCGTCGCACTAATTACCGGAAACCGGGGAACCGTTTAAATGCTTTAACTGAAGTAGCTCGCCTACGGATGATTTTCATCTGCGGTACTATTGTGCTCGAGATTGGTGGGTGCAGAATTTCGGCAATCTCTTCCTCGTATTTCAATCATTTCAAAGCCATTGAAAGGTGCCGGAGCGTTTCTCTTCACGGTCGAAGAGACCCTCTTAATTTCCGGTCAAGGAAAGAAAAGCTACCGCGGTTTTGAAGAACGGGGAACACAAGGTAGGTATAGGTACGGAAGTTAGTGTGACATGAAAAAGAAAAAAAAGAAAAAACGAAATAGTTATCGCAAATTTTTCGAAAAATTTTCAAGCACGAAATAATTCTGAGAAATGAATTGATGCGATAATATATTATTAAGAAAGTGTAAGACGTGAAGTAGAGGTGCGAAGTGTCGTTAAAAAAAAAGAAATACTTACCTACACTTTGGACATTAAATTAGCAGAGTTTATACACGGAAAGTTTGAACTAATTTACGGACGAAAGCAATTATCTATGCAATTAACGGTAATTCAAATTACATCTGCAATACTCAGCTATATGTATAGGTATAATATTATGTAGCTACACACAACTGTGGGTATAATTAATTCAACATTCTCGACGCTCTGTGCAATGAATAAAAAATATGCGGTTTAATTTAAACAAAAATTAATTCCTTTATGAAAGCGTCGATGATCGGAATCGAAATTCACCATATATTATCATCTCCCATATAATATGAGCTCTGTGGATAAAATGGTTGAATTAATTAAAGATAAAATAACGTTTTGGTTATTTTAGTGATTTTTTATTTTTTTTAATTTTTTAATCACTGAGAGAAGGTAGGTATGATGCCTATAGAACCCGTGAAAAGCAAATATTGGTAAATGTTAATACCCACGGACCGAGGCCTAGGATATTCAGCCCATCCAAATTTAATTTGGCTTCCCAGAGGGCGTAGAAACCTCCAGAGTGACATTTGGGTAACTATAGAAGATCAGGGCTCTCGTTTCAACCCTCACATAAATGCGGTATATGGTTAGTTAATTTATGTAACATCACGTAAATGATAATTATACCTTCGGTCATTATTGCTATTATTATTATCATTATTTTCGGAGTTAGAAAATTATCATTGTTTTCGTTTTTGTTCTTTGACGACACGGCTGATTATTATAGTTCGGTGAAGTTTAGCTTTAATTAAAAATTCCGCATTAATTAATAGAGCGTGTATTGGTATATGTACGAATAAATTATTTATGGAACAGTATAATATGCGGGTACCATGGAATAATGCACGAATAGTAATTAACGTAGCCTCATTGGAAATTATGATGATGATGATGATGATGATGATAATGTGAAAAAGACGTGGATTATAATGTCAGTCGATGATATTGAAATTCTGACTCGCCGAATTGACCATTCGGGACTCGGGAAATTCGCAACTTCGACCCGGCTCCTAATTCCGACTTTATACTCAGGGTATGAAAGAAAAAAATAAATAAGGGTGGAATGGGGTGATGGGGGAAAGAAAAATGTGAGAGTTTTGAAAGACGGTGTAACAAAGATCCGGGGTTAAATTTAGGCCGTAAATAATGGGAAACAAATTATATGAAGGTTGTTGCGTGGCGTTGAATAGAGCAATTTGAAATTCGTGGTAACTTTGGTAATTGGTCCGTTACCTTGGAAACCCTACTCCCGGATCGTAATTATCGAGCACAGCCGGAGCAGACCTGTCTCTCGATAGTGGTAAACGGGTGAGAATATCAACTATACGTTGTACAAATACATATATACCTACATATAATATATATAACATACACGTATGTAGTACACATGTAATTTCAAAGCATCAATCACGATCAGGGCACAGGGTGTTCGGTTATTGGAGTCGTTAGAAATATATATACGAAATTACACCCGCGTTGAGTAAAACGTTTTTAAAATATGACAAATTTATTCCCTGCGGAGGGTAGAAAATGAAAATAATCTCATTTTTTTTTGTTTTTTTATATATATATTCAAATTCGACGATATAGGAAGACAGAGAAATAAGTTCATTATTAGATACCCGATACCTATATACCTATACTAGAGATGCAGATTTTTCCCTGAAACCAAAAGAAAACCTCCAGAGATCACATTATTTCTATACTGCTGATGATGCATGCTGAAACGAAATTTATGGAGATGGTAGTGGATCAGCGGACTTTTTTTTCTTTTTTTTTTTTTTCTTTTTTCTGCAAAAAAAAGGGATGAGTTTCTTTTCCTCTGGCACATCCAGCTAATACACACGCGTATATAAATATATGTAGTATTTCAGACGTCGCGACGCGACGCGACGCTTCGCACTGTCGACTGATTTATTCGGCCGTCTGCTGTCTGGGTGCCAGTCAACCCCTAGTACGGCGTGGAACGAATTTTAAGATTTTTACACCGCGAATTGTTCAACGAAATAAGAAAGGAGAGAACCTGTCTTCGTCACTTTGTTTATCCTCTGACAAGTTATTTTTCCACGTACCCCTAACCCAACTAAAAACGCTTTTCAAACCAGTGAAAAAGTTTTCAGAAACGATTCAGACTGTCGTCCTGTATCAAGTGAAAATCACTCCCTCCTTTTTCCTTTTATTTTCTTTTCTTTTATTTCCTTCTTTCCTTCTTTCCTTATTTTCTTCTTTCTTTTCTATTATCTCTTCCCTTTTCTTCTCAGGTGTGTCCTTCCCAACTTTCCAACGAATTATTCCGGGTCGAATATAACGAAAATAAAAGTAAACGAGAAACGGGATCAAAGTATAACGGATGAAGCCTGGGCTTAACCTTTCCACGACGTGAAGACGGAGAAACGAAAGGCTGCAGCCGCGGCACCAAAGGGCCCGAGTAATTCAGGGGGTAAAGTAACCAGGTTAAGACCACCTGGCAACATTTGGACAATGGTAATAAATGAGACAGCGGGGACTCGTTCGAGGAACGATAAACAAAGGTTAACGAGTGTATTGGGAATCGGGCGTAGTATCGAAGCGCCGAAATTCGTGCCTGCAGCTGCTTTCGCCATATCTTGACCTGATTTTGCCAAAATTTTTGTTTTTCATTTTTTTTTCTTCTAAAACCGATCCTGGAATGACTTCTTCTTTTTGACACGAATACTTTTTCACTTACGAATAAATTCTCCGTCAAAATGAAGAGAAAAATTTGAGACTTTAGACGCGTGTGTTCGGTTCAACCGAGTAATTTCCCTCTATTATGGTCAGAGAATTCTCTGAACCGCAAGAATACGGCCTGTCCGCCACGTCTCGAATAAAAAAAGCAAAAATGCGAAATGCGAAATGCGAAATGTTATTCGCGAATTTCATAGCGTCCGATGAGAAAAGGAAAGTGAAGAATTTCCCTTGCTTATGTTTAAGGGAAACCGAGAAAAGCGTCGAAACTGAAATACACGAGGAAGACACTTTCGCTGTAGGTACGCATAATAGCCGCGAAATGGTGTCAGCCGACTCGACTTGTTCTAACGACGTCAAGGGTGTATTAGTCGAGATAGAAGCGAGCCAATTTACACGTGCACAAAGCATATCCCAGCGCCTAGGGATCAGATATATTATATAATATAATAATATTCTAGGTTCTAGCTCTCCTCTCCTCTCCTCTCTTCATCTCTCCTCTCTGCCTCGCTTGCCCCTTTAGTTCACACCCTCAATCTACCCATCTACCCATCTACACTGCCATGCATACATTTCTGCTCCTATCCACAAACTAGTCATATACGTTATCTCAGTCTTCTAGTGCCGAGCGGTCGCGACACACTAGCTAAGATAAGGATAAGATATACAGGCGCAAGTTCGCGGGTTTAAACCTCGAGGAGATTTACGAGGTATGATCATTTTAATTGCGCAAAAGCAATGCCTACTCCAAGTGCCACTGTGCTGTGCGTATACTCTTCGTCTTGCAACCCATCCTATAGGAAATCTTGGTGAAAGGGAGAAAAAGAAGAAGAAGAAAAAATAGCGAAGCTCAAATCTACATCGAGATAAAGTCTTCGCTTCTAACGGGACGGCGGAAGGCTATATGCAAGCTCTGAGAACTTGGAAGGGTGGAGACACGACGGGTGACGGTCTCACCGTAGTAGCGCGATATGGAGGTGATAAATTCTTATAGAGTCCTTCTTCTGTTCGACGGTCAACTGCCGACGTCAACCTTTCCCGTTCCCTTTCCCTTTCCCTTCATCTTTACTCTTCTATTCGGGATGGGGTTCGATGTGACACGTCGTCGTCCTCCCCGGGCAAAGAAGGCGAATACATGGTTGATGGGAATATGTGGATGCATGCATGGGCGTGTGTACCTACTAGGTATATACATACGTACTCCCGTCCCCATCTCCAGAGAGAGAGAGAGAGAGAGAGAGAAAATAAAATGGACCAAGAGTGGGTATCTTTAGAAGAAGAAGAGGTTTACCCCAACGTGAAAACAGTTTTCGCAGAGTAGATAACCAACCGCGAGGTAGGTATACACCATAGTTGAGTAAAAAATAATCGCCTCGTCGCGGGTGACGAGGTCAACCGACTTTTTATTCCCCTTTTTACTACCCCGGGTATGGGGTGGGTAACATCCATGAGGAAAAATGAACGTGGAAATTCTTTAGCCACTCGCACTGCTGCGGGATACCGAAAAAGATACAGATTGCGGATAGGATTTTCAGAGGATGATATAATCCTGCAATTTGAAGTGTTCATTTCAAGAACTGAACCTCCTCCAGAGTGCGTCCGCCGAAGATCTCATGCGACACGGTTTCCCGGATGACATAAATCTCGAAGCATCCATTAGCGCGACACTGTGTTCCCGGAAAGGGAAGAGGGAAGAGGGAAGAGGGAAGAGGGAAAAGGGAAGAGCGAAGGGGAAGGCGGGGGCGGTGGATTTCGGGGGTGTAAAAGTAGGGAGGATGGAGGCTCAGGGTTGTCGCGTATCGAGTGCGAGAATATCCACCCGGTGACATACATCTCGTACAGCAGCCACCTCTTCCTACTCCCTTTAGCCAAGGTTCTACATTATCCCCTGAAGATATGAAACGAGCCCCTCGACACCTCGACGCCGCCCGCGACGACACCTCCTCGCTCATCGCCGGTCGGCACATTTGTATCCGTCATATCCTTCCCATTCATTCCCTTCCTGATGCACGGTTATTCGGGATCCCGATTCGCTTATATACCTAAGTTCAAAAATGACCGTTGAAACTGGGCTTTAAGATCGAGGTGAAAAAAAAAAAACTTGAATGGATGTACGCGAGAGACGATAGGATACAGCTTTTTCATCCAATTTCTATCGCAGCATGGTGCCTTCTGACATAAACGTGACACTGAGGAGCGAGGAGATTACATTTCTTCATTTCAATACGGAATAACATTTCTACAAGGACTGAGACGTCCGGAAACAATTTCTTTCCAATATATTTCAAGCTCGCGGAATCGGAAGACGAATTGCCCACACGGGACACAAATTTTCCGTTCAATTGACGCGCAATTAACGCATTTAGCGCGATCAAGGGAACCAGAGTTCCTCGCCGACGAGGTGTTCGAGAATTTTTAACGAAGCGGAAGTTCGGCTCCGTACTACACCGCGTCTTTTGCCCCCTGCATGTCGGCGTGAACGATCACGACCGATAATTAATTAATCCTGTAGATTGGATCCTGAGATTCTGCTGGCTGTTAAGAATCCGACCCAGAAAGCGACCATATAGTCTAGTTCGGCGTTGTAAAATTGAAGTAAAAAAATTATATTCTTTTGCCTCGGTGATAAAAGCGTCGGTGTTATAGCGGCACCGAAGATGCGCGCTTTCTTATTTGAAAACGTCAATTTTCTCTCGAACCTTTCCCAGTACGGCGCGTATTCGAAGGACGTTCGTATCGACTGGTGCGACTCGGCAGGAGCGACTGGAGAGTGTCATTAAGGAAATGGGAGTCCTTCAGCGACAGATGCGTACTAAGTAAAATGGTTACGATTTCACGTTCAAGAATGGGGAAGGGAAGGGGGAGAGAATGAATGCAGAGAGTGAAAAATGTACCATGAGAAAATTTTTCATCGTTTATCTTTAGGCTGAATTTTTTTTTCTTCTTTCATCTCCTTCTTTCTAGGGTGGTTTGATTTTGAATGCACCTGCACCGTCACGGTTTCCCTTTTGCTTCTCTCTCTCCCTCTCTTCTCATATATGCCGAACTTTTCGTCCCCTCGTTAAAAATATTCCGAGCATCGCCAGTAAGAACAGATTTTCTCTTTTCACAAAATCGAATTGGAACTGACCCTGACTTCTTCTGTGTGGTTATATACGTGACGTAAAGCTAACAGCTTTGAGGTTCGAGGGAATCGTCGAAATCTTTTTTCTTCCCTCTTCTTCTTCTTAGTCTTCCATTTTTATTCTGACTCTGATTGATCCACGTGTACCCGGGCACGCACGTACTCGCGCAGTGCGGAGGGATTGAAGAAGAGCGAAAATGAGACGTAGGTAGGTTTTTTTCCACAGAAAAAAAAAAGGATAGGAAGAAAGAAAAAATACGATCAAAGCCACCACACCCACGCAACTTTTGACTATCCCATATTTTTTCTTCCCTGCTACTCCTCCTCGTCGCGAAGGAATTCTATAGGAAAAAAAAACCATGTTCTATCTTCCCCTGAGCTGTTCTGTTTCGCGAAAAAAAAAGAGGCACACCCTAAATCCCAATTTCGGAGAAACTAATATTCCAAAAAATAAATCCGATACCGAGTTTTGAAACAATATTTCCCTTGTCATCTTTTGACGATTTTTAGTCTGAAACTTGATGACAATATTTCCAGAAGGGATGCTCGCTATCGCCTGCTTGTTGCGTGTTTAATGGCTGGTACTTTGATTTCGCCGAAGTCTCGCAGACGAGCCGTTTGAATGAAGGGGAGCGGTGAGGGCTGTCTGTTCAGAGAAATAAGAAAGGAAATAAAAAGAGAGGGACGAGGGAGCGAAGGAAATAACGGAGATTTCGGAGAAGCCGGAAGCTCTCTTGGGCATAGGCGGGCGACATTGGGCACGAGGCCATTACCCTGCCATTTCCTGGCATACCGATCGACTGCAATTACAACGATAGCTCCAACCAATCCCAATTCTTCTTTGGCCTCACCCCGTTCCCTGCAATTTCCTCATTCGCTATTTCGCGGATAAAAGAGCGAGCCGAATTCTTCCGTAACAGTGTACAAAATTCGTTCCCCGAATTTATCCCCCCCCTTTTTGTTTTTCATTCTAAATCCAGCGAGAGGCCGGAGCGTTCTTCCCTCGGCGTTTCGTTCTCAGTTTTCGAATGCGATAAAAGGCCCGGAAAAATCTCTTGTCCGTCGCGACGGAGCTATTGAACCCCGAGACACGGTCGTAGCCGGTTGTGTATTTATATACCTATATACATGTATACGTATATGTGTAGGTACATTATTGTGCCCGTGTAATATACCTTATCTTTATGACGTTTTTGGAGGCCCATTGACTGCCACAAGCAATAACACGCGGTACCTACGCTACTCCGTTACTCTTTGATAAATATAACCCATTCTGACGTTAAATTCATTTCGAATTGTCCCGCATAAGACGCGCGCAGACTGATAAGACCGGAAAAGAAACGTTGTCAGGGGCCTATCTTACATTAAAAGAAAATAAAGAGAAGAAGAAGAGTATAAAAAAGAAGAAGAGAAAAAGAGAAGCTTTCCTGAATCTTGCGGGCAAAAATTACGGGGTACTCTCTTATGTATCGTTTATCTCTTTACTCGGGAAACTAAAAAATTGTACGCGGTGTTATATAACAAGTTGGGAAAATAAGGTGCGGTAGTATCGTTGTTTCCTCAATCTTTGTTATGGAATTCTGTATATAAGGTAAAAGAACGAGAGTTTCGAAAGAGCGTAGTAGCGCGTAAACTTTCGCGCGGTTCACTGTTTCACCCCGAACTTTGATCAAATCCACCATTGTTTTCGTTAGCAGCTGTGATGGCAAAGTGTCGGTATGGGCCCGGGTGTCCACCAGGAAAATAATGGCGATTTGCGACCCGCGGAAAGAGGCCGAGGAAGTTGGAAGGCAGGAAAGAGAGAAAGAAATAAATAAGGAAAGAAAAAACTGGGAAAAAAAACGAACGAACGAACGAACGGGGTTTCCAGTGAAAGCGGACGAGAAAGGACGACGTTTTCGGGATCATTTGATACAGCCAATCCAATTCGTTGGGATATAATTTAGCTACGTAAAGGAATACATCAACCGGATGACAAAAACTCAAGTAGTCCTTAAAGTATGCCAAAGTAGACCACTCAACGACATAACAATATAAGAACAATCTATCTGGTCCTGGACGTTTGAGATTTACTTTCGAGTGCCTCGGGGGGTTTTGTATAAGAAACTGAATCCTCACCGACGCACAGATATATATGGAATAATTTTATACGTAATAAAAGCGAGGAGACTTTTGACGATCATATTTTCATTCAAGCCGATTTCTGATACAATCTCGATTTTCTGATATTCGTATTACTTATGTAGAAACAAAAGGGTGCGAAAGCGGACCTGTTCAAAGGTAAATCACCGGCAAAAGACGGGCTCGTGTAATCCTTGATAAATCGGCGAAACGTTGCCACGAGTGAAAATAATCCTTGTATCCACGTCACAGAAACAGAATTATGCCATATTGATTATCAAACGTCTGGCTGCAGAGCCGGGAGGCTTTACTTTCAAAAAGGAGAATCCAGAGCCCGAAATCCTGATGCAATACCGGTAGATTAGGCGGCGGTAAAAAATGTGTCCGCGTTTTTTGAAAATCGAAAACTTTCAACCCTCTCCAGTGTGGGATGTGGAGAAATGTTCGAGCTACCATATTATTCCTTGAAAAAGTATATAAGACCATTCCGTCGAGCGATAAAATCTCTGTTAAATCATACACCGTTGTTTATTATTATCACGATCGTGATTACGATTACGATTACGATTACGATTATTGTAATTGTTATTACGATTATTATTATGATCGCGTACTAGGAACGGGATTATGAAAATAGTGGTGGCAGTTGGCGGATTCCGAACCCCACCGAAAGGGATGAAAAGAAGAGGTATATACGAGGGTGAACGCGAGGGTGAGGGTGAGGGTGAGGTAGTATCGCGGGTACGAGAGAACGCAAGCGCACGACCTTATCGAGTTGGTGGCAGACACGGTGGTGGCAGCCGCGGCCAACGTAGGCGGTTCAGTTGCGCACAGAAAGTGGTTCGCATAAGTTGGTTGGCAAATCTACAACGTCGTGGTGACCGGTTCGACGGTATATAATGTTCAAACCCGCGTATCCGCCGGTCGTATCGCCGAGTTTGATACCTCGCGGTGTTTCATCGGCCGCGTAATAAGCGCCGATTTATTTTATGCAAAAGCTCGACGAGTTCCGCGACGTGTTTCACCGTTCAGTGAAAGTTCGCGGGTCATAAGGCGGCGTCGCGACGCGGCGTTACGATGACCGTGGCGGCCGGAGGGTAGCGGAAATCGTTCGGTACGAGACAATAAAGTGGACCATGTGAAACCAATAAGGGTACGCAAAACGAGATGTGGCGTCTCGCACTGGTGCTGGCCGTTGTGGCAGGGTGCTGCGACGCGTGCCCAGAGTCCTGCGAGTGTCATCAGCTCCCGAATACCGAGGACCTAGCCGTTCTCGTCGAGGCCGTTTGCCTGGGCAAGGCGCCGAGGCTGATTGACCTCCCGTCGACGACGCGTAGGCTGAGGATAATCGACGTTGAAGAAACGGAGATCGTCGAGTTCCTCGACAACCTCGCTAACGGTACCGCGTACCTGCCGTACCTCGACGATTTCGAATTCACGAACTGCTCCATCAAAGGGTTGAACTCGTCCTCTTGGTCCGCTGGACTCGAGAAAATGAGGATACTGAATATATCCCACAACGATTTGTCGGATCTGAACGATGTGCGGACCGTGAATCAAGTTAATGTTAGTAGTTTAACGAGTCTTGACGTTTCCGATAACCTTGTGAACGACCTAAGTGCCGATACCTTTAGGACACTGCCGGTTCTCGCGAGATTGTGCCTCAGAGGAAACGAAATTTCGCTAATCGACGCCGGGGCCTTCTTCGGACTCGGTCTTCTCGAGGAGCTCGACGTATCGGACAACAAGCTAGTCTCCTTACCCGACGACGCTCTCACCCCGCTCGAGTCCCTACAGAAATTGGATCTCAGCGGTAACCAGCTTCAAGTACTGGGTGCCGGATGGTTCGAGAGTTTGGGAAGACTCAGAGAGCTGGACGTATCGCGTAACGGTTTAGCCCGAGCCGCGTCGGGCGCGTTGCAGCCACTTCCAGGCTTATCGGTTTTGAGATTGGCGGGTAATCCGCTACGGGAACGTGACGTATCGCTGCTTCTAGGTACGGGCAGGAAACTGGAGACAGTAGACGCCTCGAGAACGGGTCTGATCCGGGTACCAGCTGCGCTGACGCGATCAGTCCGAGCCCTCAGACTGGCGGGTAATAAACTGACGTCGATCCGAGGCGGGGATCTCGACAGCTATCCGCTACTACGTCTACTCGACATTTCGGATAACCGTTTGACAGACGTCGAAGAGGACGCTCTGGGGAGGCTCGAGGTCCTGGACAACCTGGACGTGTCCGGTAATTTTTTGACGGAGGTACCGAGGAGCTTGCCCGGCAGTTTGACGGCGTTGAACCTCGATCGGAACGTGGTGAAGATACTGAGATTCAACGACCTTCAAGGACTGTATAACCTGCGGGAATTGTTCCTGAAAAGGAATACAATCACCGAAATACAGGAGGGTGCTCTCAGCCAACTCCTTGCCCTGGAAGTACTCGATATATCCGACAATCCCATCAAGGAACTACCCGCGAACACTCTGAACGGACCGACACGTTTGAACACTCTACGAATGTCAGGGCTGACCGCGCTGCAGTGGAACCAACGGGAACAGGGAGACATGACGTTCCCGGTTCCTGGACCCGAGAGACTGGTCGACCTCGACGTGTCCAGGAGTCCGGTTTTGGCCGGACAATTGTTGGCCGACACCGCGGCATTGTCGGCGTGCAAAAGTCTGCTGAGTTTGAACTTGGAGAGAACTAATCTGACGACTATTCGATCGGATTTAGTCTACTTTGTGCCACAATTGCGGGTTTTGGGACTGGGCGGTAACCCGTGGAGCTGTACCGAGGATATTTACTGGCTTGGAGATTGGTCTAGGGAACACCAGGAGATTGAGCCGCTGGCGGAATGCGTTGCGAATGTATCGGGCCAGGTCGGAATCTATCTTAGGGAATTACCGTCTCCCCCGACGCCAGCCGCGACGAGTATAGAACCGCCGCAAGAAAACTGGTACAAAAAGAGCGGAGAGAGTCGAACCGCAGAAGCCAACACGACGTCTTCCTACTTCGACGTCTTCCGGCCTCGGGGGAGTACTGAAGAAGATTACCTCGCCGCGGAAAATGTGACTTTGGAACTGAACTCAACCAGTGAATACCTCGAGACCGAAGTCTACGCCTCGTCAACGACGAAAACGACTCTGATTACTGAGAGGACGAAGCTCAGCAGAGACGACAGAGTCGCCGACAGAGATTTACAGTCGATATTAATAAACGGATCCCACAGACTAGCCCCGCAACGTAATCGTCCGCAGGGTTTAACCAGGTCCACAACCGTGGCGGATAAAAGTACGAGAACGTTGCGGAGGAAAGAGTATCTGGTAAACAAAAGTTCGACGGCAAACACCGTGGGTGAAGAGAAAGAAAAAAGAGAAGAAGACACCGAACCGAGAAACAAGCGAAAGGAAGTGGCGAATGGATCTGCAAACACGGTTGCTGAGGAGCTGAGCGGTCGAGCAACAGATTCAGGGGCTCGAATATCGGAGGCTTTATCGGCTGGTGCGCATCCTGGGATGCTGGTACTGGTCGGTGCAGCTCTAGGTGCAGTTGCAGCACTGTCTGTCGTTCTATCGCGACGAGCAACTGCCCGTAGAAGAGATTGCTGCTATCAGCGTCAGGAGAACATAGAGGTTCACACTTTGACACCGGTGACCGAACTCTGGTGATCTTGATCGTTGAATGGATAGGAGCTGAGTCCGTTGATGATGCGATCAATTTTCGAGGCAAAACGGACGGTGTGTTGATCGACAATAATGCTGTGTCGAGAGAGGAGACGCGACGGGGTGGAAAGAAGATGGGACGAAACTCGACGAGATGTAATAATAATAATAATAATATGGGAGAGAAGCGATGCAGAGGAATTAGAGGAATAGGATATGTAAAGAAGGAAAGAGGGACGGTGTACAAGTTGTAATTGTGTCAGTTGAAAGGTACTATTTATAGTGAGTATGTCGTTTGTTTGGAGGTCCTTTTTTTTCTTCTTCTTTTTCTCCTTTTTCTCCTTTTTCTTTTTTTCTTGGCTAACGAAGGAAATCGAGGGATGACGAAGAGAGAAATAGAGAGAGAAAGAGAGATGAAAGAAGAAGGAAAATAATCGAAAGAAAATAGAAACTGTTTACTGTGCGTCGAGATAAGTACAAGTAAGTTTATTAGGAGACCAATCCTGCAGTCAACATTTGTACAGAGTTCTTGCTTCGAGGATTTTATCCGCCTTTAATGGCGGCTTGCCAAATTCCGTAAGAATAATACTATAACAAAAGAGGCTAGATATTATCTTTCTTAAAAATAACCAGTGTCAAAATACCATTATGATAATAAACGAGTGTACAAAGAAATATTGTTGGCATTATTATATTTATTCATCCGTATATTTCAGTTTCATCATATAATTCTTATTCTTGTTCTTATTCTTCTTTTTTTTTTCGTATCGTCTTTACCATATCATCCAGAATTCATTACTTTTCTTTTCCGCACTGCTTGTTTCTCTTCTTTCATTTTCAACATATATTCACTATACCTAATTCGATGATCAAATCGAATCATGCAGGCTGCCGAGCTTTATTGAATCAGGCTCCAAGATATCGGAGAATTTTTTTTAGCTTTTAGACCCAACCGGTACCGAGGTATAATAAAAGAAAACCAAAAAAATGACAAATACGAAAATTGGAATCCAAGATGGCCGCTTATTTCCAACTCGTATGTTATACGTATGTATATACGTAGGTATATCTACGAGAGTCACTTCGTTAGAAAAAAAAAAAAAAAAAAAAAAGGAACCTTCTCTTTGCGGAGTCAGAAATATATTTAGAGCCTGACGCTACGGAGTTGCCAAAATATTGATAAGGAAATATAACGACGAAGCAATCTTAGCCTGCAGGGGGGACGAAAAGTGGGGTGGTATTTCTTTCGTAATAAAAACAAATTTCACTTTACGCATTTTGTTCCCAATTAAATTTCAACGTTCAGGTAATGCAAAGGACAGAATGAATAACGGAGATTTTTAATTAGAAAAATCGAACCTCCTCTCATCCCCTAATTATTTAAGTATAACTAAACTCGTTGACGTAAGCTCTTACGTTCATAAACAAGTTGGAATAATTGAGATTTCACTCAACCTGATAGTCGCGCATTGTTTCGGGGAGCTTAAAAGCAGGAATACGTATGGGGGTGTGTGTGTGTGTTTATGCATGTAGTACCTTGCTTCGTACTTACCTTATACCTGTGCACGGGGTAGAACCATGGAAAAATGGAAGCCAGTAAAAGGTCAAGGAGAAAGTGAGACCGAGCATCGGAGGACGGGAGGACGGGAGGACGGGAAGACCTGAGACTACCCGAGTCTGGAGAGACCAGGAGGAGATTTCAGCTCTCTCGATTAAAGGGGAAGTTAAGCTACGAGGTTCACCGTTCAAAGCTCGAGCGGTGAGCCGCACTCAGCCTAGGGACAAACTTACCCTAAACTTCCGAAATCCGAACGCAGTTTCCCTAATCGAATAAAATCATAGCGATTAAGACCCTTCGCCCGTCTGTTAGCCAAACTAGCAATAATGTTTGTATGACAAATTTGAAGCGTAAAGATAATGAAATTTCGGGTCCGAATAGAGGGAAGAAATGAAGGAAGCTGCTTTATGCTTCTTTTCATCATTCCGTAAAACCTCGTCGCTTTGAATAAGCCCCGAAAATACACGGCGTACCCTAAATATTGCTCAAAACCCATCCACCCGCGTTAACGAGTTTGAAGTCCTGCAGAGCCGGGGCTTGATCGGAGGCATATTCGTCCCCGTTGAATACATATACCCATGTGAAATATGGTAGGAAATATGTATACTATCCCACGGCGACCTGAAGTGCCATTTCGAGGACCGTCCAGTCCGGTCCGGTCCAGCCCACGTCCGAGCATAGAAACTAAACTTTGGTAAGTCTATTCGGAACGTAAACGAACCATCGAGAGTTTAGACTACCTACTTGAAAGTATGTACCTACCAAGTGAGGCTGCTCCGACTGCAGTATAGGAAGCGAACAAGTGAGGTCAACCTTACACGGGCTAAACTTTTTTCACCATCAATTTGATAAAGTGGATATTTCAACACCCTGTATAGTTCATAGACCGGGGAAACTACTGAATAAAAAGACTAGGAAGCTGGAGCTCGACATCACTGAAGATTCTCTCGGTGTTGGTTAGACGCCCACTGCTACCACCACCACCACCATATCAACCCATCCACCCCGCACGGTATATTATATAGAATACGGAGCGATCAATGCCACCCACCCTCTATACCTATATTCCAGGTTATATACAGCTAGTATAACTGTATAGACTGAGACTTGGGGTTTTCTGCACTCCGCACACCGCACCTCGCCAATAGAACCGCGAACCTTGAGTCTAGGAGTTCCTTGGTCTCGCAGAACCAAGTTCCATATCTCTACACCACCGTCGAGACGAACTCAACTCAAGTCTGAACTGATGACAGCTCAAGCGTAGGTAGTAGCTACCTCGCTAAATCCGTTTCTACCTATCTATATACTATAGCCGAATTATAGGTATATCCTTGCGTTACCTTTGCCATCAGAAGACCAGGATTATCTACCTAATGGTAATCCGTGGTGATCGTTCCTTTTAACGTGCAAGACTAAAATTTTGCTAATGCATTAAGATATGATTTCTTCATCTTGAAAAGCTTTCGGGTTGAATATGTGATTTGAAGCCTAAAACACATTTGAAATTAGTCGGTAAATTTTGACTTTTGATTTTAATTATACTAATCAGTTTCGGTACTAAATCGTATAAGGTGAGTAAATAAACGGCGTTAATATCCGTCAGATCGATAAGTCGGTTTGAAATTCTTGAACTTATTCCATCCTTCATAAAAGCCGTTGATACTTTGAACTCTGTAGGGTGTAGATCATCGGTGGTAGGTGGTAGGCTTTCAAGTTTCACGCGGACGCAGAGTTTGTAGGATAAGAGCAGCTACCACAAGGGTGAAGAAGAGAAAAGGAGAGAAAAAGAAGTCATTGCCGAAAGTGAAAGAAGTTCGAGTTGCAGGAAGGAATAGGAAGAATATTAATTTGCTTTTCGGGAGGTCAGAATGAGGGCTGCCGAAAAGAAAGTCCTTTTTTTTATCCTGCAAGAGGAGCAGTAGATACACAGAAGAGTTCGAAGGCTCCGTTCAACCTGGCAACGATGAAGCCTGCAAATCTAATCCCAAAAATATCGATATGTATGTAGGGTGCAGCTCGCGAAGTTAATCACGATCAGATTTCTCTCGTTAATGATTCAAACCACTCAATTACTTCAATCAGCGATCTCCGATACCTCGAGCGAATCTTTGAACGAATACATTTTTCATTCCAAATAGAATCGATAGAGTGAAGCCGGGTTAAAGTTCATCATTTCAAACGACTTGAATGATAAAAATTCCGATTTTGAATATGACGGATTCACGCAGTTTCGAGAAAGGATTTTCGAAAGGAATTTTCGAAATTTTGTTATTCTTATTTTCAACGTTGCTGAAAATTCGGAATCGTGGGGAAAATTTGAAAATATGATTTCGGACCAGTTGGTGTATACACAGCAATAAGTTAGTGCAGAGTTCAGCTAAATTTCTCCGTTAATCAAGCACCCATCTCAATCTCCTGCTCTCCCTCTCTCTAGAGGCTTTTGACGAAGCGTTCGTCCGGATGTCTCAAAGACGTGCAACACTGTAATGTGATTCAGTTTTGATTGAATTTAGTTTCGGTAAGCTTATACGTACTAAAACGGGAACCAGAAGCCGTGGAATCGGTTGGAAATTAGTGGAACGCGACAACGCGCAATATGGGCGTCTTCCAATCTCCTCATCTCTTCTCTTCTCTTCTCTTCTCTTCTCTTCTCTCCGTATCTCTCAGTTTCTCTCCGCGTCTAACCACCAGCGTAGGTATCAAGTAACGGGAGGTGTATGTACTGTCAAGCGTGGAGTAAGACGCGTTGTTCTCCAATCTACTTAGCAGACACTTCTCCCGAGCTCTTCGCGGTACGGTGGCTCAAAGCCGTGAAGACCTTGGAGGACACTCTCTGCAGGCACACTCCAACTGGTATACCACCCGAAGATCGAGGGGGTACTCCAGGCATTTTCGCCCATACTACAAACAGGAGTTGGAATCCCTGAACTCAGACAGTCTTCAATCTGCCACCAAAGGTGGTAAAGATTCCGAAGGATCAAGAGGAAACCGAGTAGACATTCCGGGACTGACTATACCTATACCTATATAGCAGCTGCAGAGCTAATGAGAAGTTACATTCAATTTCCTTACATTTCAGAGTAAGAGAACGTAAACACTTGAATAAAATGACGAGTAATTAACGGGATGTTCCTTTCCTTTGAACCGCTCCTCCCCCTCTTCCCCCGTTGTTATAACGGCTGTTTGCCATCGGCCAGGATGAAGATAAGGATAGAAAGAGGGTTTCAAGAGCGAACAATGTCCGTATGGTTAAAGTTGCGTAGAAAGGTATAAGGGCGTAGTGCGATTACCCTCGTTCGAATAAAGTGGGATGTGACGATACTAGTTTGTTCAACAAATTGTTTCGAGGGTGTAATCGAGTTTACCTTCGTTCTAAATAAATATCTAGATAGTACGTCCCTAGCTGGTAGCGCTGCACCCACCGGTACTATAATACCCAAGGCTTAGAGAGAATAATTGGCTTAACTACTATACAGTAGAAAAAGGTCCACCGTACTATAATACTTTTCCAGGGGGTAGTTAATTATCCTCTTCCGCCTCCCTGTGCCTCCCGTTCTCCCTGCCCCTCTCTCTCTCTCTAACGTATAAGATTGACTAATTAGGGTGTACGAAACTGTGTCGAGTTTATAGGTAGGTGGATGGGTGAGTATTGCCTACTTTCGGTTACGATCAAAACTTTCCTGCACAAGGTAAATCAATCAACGATCAACGACGTCGAGGTGATGGAAAAAAAGCTCTTATTCTGTGTCTTAATTAGCGAATATTTCGCGATACCCCAACGAAAAAATATTGCGAATCCCTATTTTCCCTTGGGACTTTACTCGGCCGCTGTGACTTTAATGACTGTCGCTTTGTGTCCCCTCCCCCATGTGGCTGTAGCACTTTCAGTTTCCGAGGAAGAAAGTGGAGGACCGAGACGCAATATAATAAGCGGCATTAATATTTGCACCATTCTCAAACGATAAGCTCCCTCGTGGCCTCGAGTGCCTTGCGGTTATTCCTCCGGCTTCAGGTAGCGCGGGATTCTCTACCCCATTCCAAAGTTTCAACCCCATTTCTTCATTGTACAACCATAGCGACTTACGCTACGTATAGGAGCCGCTTTCTACCCTTAATAAGGATTCCGCGAGTAGAAGAGTCTCAGCTCTGTTATCAAACATCCCCCGATTCCTCCTGGACACAATGAATAGCAACGAAAGAAAGAGGGAACAAAATTTGAGTAAAAAAAAAGAAAAAGTCAATTCAGACTGAATTAGTTATTTCTGTTTCCTTTTCCCTTCGTTCTTTTTTTACGATTTTTTGTTTTTGTTTCTTCGTTACAAACCCTAATCAATCCCATCAGTTTTTTTATTTCGCTGTGAAAAGGCTAAGGGGTGAAAAGTCTGGTTGCAAATAGATTGGAACTTGATTGTAAAGAGTGCAGCTGCGGAGAATCTGCGGTACATAGTAATAAATTCGCAATTTACTTGATAAGAAATGGTAGACTAATTGGAGGATTTACTTCAGAGTCTGGGTCTATTCTTCGCGGTTAGTCAATTAAAAATAATTTGAAGAATATATAGGTAAAGACGAAACTGGGCTAAATTTCTTATTCAATAATTCGCCAGCGAATTATGTAAGAATTTTTTTTTCTTCATATTTATACAACTCTAATTAAAATCTTCTATAGGTAAGACTATACATACATAGAATATACTATATTATACATATATATCGCCAATTATTTTCGAATTAAAACCTTCGGCATTGCCGCAGGCTTAGACACAGCCGTGTTTATGGACGTAATTATCTGTCTGAAAGAGCCAAAGAGAATCCCGAATCAACGTATAAAAAAAGTTAATTAACCCATTCCAAATTAATCCAAGGTGTATCACCAATTTGATCATTTTCGAATTCCAATGCTCTCATGGGTCGAAATGTCTCCAAGAACATAAAAAAAGATATAACCAAAACCCCAGGTCAGTGTCTAAATTCTAAGTACTGCCCCAAAGCCTTCGAATTTCCCCATTTGAATAGAAAATTAGAAAACGATTTGTGTAACATTTCGCGATTGATTTTGTTCTTCTTCTAAGATAACGCGATAGGAAGTAAGAGAATAACCCCGAAGTACTAAAAATCGTTTTTTTATTTAAAAAGGGAAAGTTTGAAGGCTTTGTGGCAGTACCTACTCAGAATTGAGATTTTTTTGTGAATCGAATACGACCGAGTTGCGAATAATATACGCGTGTACTACATGATATATAAATGTGAGGGATCTGGATTTGGATAAACAAAAAAACCCCCCTGTAATAAACTTTTTGATCTTCTTAGGCACACATGGGCATAGTAGGTATACTATACATATATCTGGGTACTGCATACGTATGATATCGATGTGGAGATAAATGAGTATGGCAAATATCAACACTCTGAGAAAAAGAGAGAAATATCTGGTTGATCGTCTCATTGAATAAGCAAAAATCGATAACCGGGTTCCCGCCGCTGCAGGTCCGCGCGGCGAAAAGGTATATTTGCAGGTTCTCGCTTCTTTTTTGAGTGCCTTCAAAGAGGCCGTGATTGGGTTTCGGTGGCAGTAAAGCGAGGACTGAACCTCGGTAAAGGGTTACGGGGACGCCCATCCCCCCAGAGTCGTTCAATTTCGTGGTGAGAAAAAGGAGAAAAATATATAAAACAAAATAAATAAAATAGGGAAAAAAAATGAAACCGTCTACCTATATCCTCGGGCAGAGATTTCGTAGGTAATTAACCTACGACCTTTGGACCCGTTTATTTTCCGATAAAAAAAAACGCAAGAAAACGGAAACGGGAAACATCTACGTGAATAATTAAACCACGCAGAAAAAAAAAAAATGAAACGAAAAAGAAAAAATCCCCTTGAAAATTTCATCTTCTGCCCATATCCTGAAGGGATTTGGATTTTGATCGGGGGGATAAACTTCGGCTGAACATAAGCGCGAAGTGACAGCTGACGTAACACTCCGCGAGACACGATGCCGGAGTGTGTCTTTCTAGACCAGAATTTCGAATTGATATTAATAACTTAGCAGCAAACCCTTCGCACTCTACCAGCTCTATATACTATATATATGTGTGTTCAAAGTTTACAACTAGGGTGCAGAGAAACTGATTAGTTCGAGTCAACTCGACGAAGAGATATACTGTGAAATGTGAATGGGCGCATATATAATACAGAAAGTATTCGTCTAGACGAGAGTTAAGCTCGTTTAAGGAATATTGAAAAATTAGGGGTGAAAAATTCCGAATTCGTTTGAGACGATTAAGATTTTTCAGAAACGTATAGAAAGTTGAAGTTAAAAGTGAAATTCGGACCTTTCGTCGTCCGGGACTTTCAAAATTCGGAACTTCAATCCGTGCCTGCAAGAAATTGGTGAAAGAAAGATTCGGTGAAAGAAGCCTTTCTCCTCTGGGCCAGAAATATTCTTTGCTAATAAAGTCGGGTGTATTTTCATAAGAGGTCCAGCCAGACTAAATTGGCGCATATAGGTAGGGGTCAGAGTCCACTATAAGCCCCCCGGAAACGAGAAATGACCAATTGGCAATTTAGGAACAGAACGATAAGAGAATCGCAGGCATATCGGGGGTGTGATAATTAATCGGTTTCCAATAAGCCCCGACCACCAGATCACTAAACTGTAGGTATAGTAGGGGTAGGAAACAGCCTCCCTCACGTATGGAATACGTGCGTTCATTAAGGTATAGTAGGGAAAAAAAAGGCAAAAACTGAGTACATCGATCATTTTTTTTCTTTTTAATGCAGCAAATGAAACAGCATTGCGTACACCCCGTTGTATTTACTATACTTAAATAAGCCTGCGGCGATAACCGGCCGATTCGCCCGGTTCGTTCACTCGTTCGTTCGCCAGCGGCATATATGTGTATATATAGTACGATACACTAGGATTGTTATTCCCTTTCATTCCGTACACGATCCATGAAAGTTTTATCGTTTGGGTTGAAGTATAAAGATGGAAGATAACCGCACGCGAAGGGTTGCCCCGGTAATTGGGAAATGTGAGACGAAACGGTTTTTCGCCCGGTCGTAAATATCGTTTCGATTTTTACAACCTTCCTGTCATTCGGTTATTTTTATTTTCTTTTTTCTTTTTTTCTTCTCTCGCTCTTCTTCTTTCCTGCAGCTCCCCCTCATACCCTATAGTACATATTCGCGACTGTTACAAATCGGTGAAACACATTTTCTCTCCTCTTTGAATTTATTTACTTGAGAAACTCTGCTGCGACTCGCAGATAATATATAAATATAATATATCTCTACGAGAAAAAAAATTATAGAAGAAAAAAAAAAAAGAAAATGTGAAAAAAAACCTAAGGAATAAGAAAATAAATGAAAGAAAAATCAAAAAAAAAAAAAAAAAAAACAGAAACAAGAGGAAAAAATTTCTGATCGAGAAAATTCGCTACCGAATAAGTTGGAAATCTTGTAGTACCTACGAGAGTAACTCGCAGTGGCAAAATGGTATGTAAATTAAAACGCGAAACGGAAGAGGAAGAGGAAAAAGGAAAGAGAGGCTGCGAGCTAGGGTATGGCACGGGGTCTGAACCCCCGCGGCATGGGGGTAATAATTTATGTGAAATTGCCTCGGTGAAGTAGCGCGATATCAAAGGTGCTCTCACACCAGTCCCTGTACATATATCTGTTTCTGGTGCATGTCGTCTACTCTATACGGTATATACATATACAGGTAGGTATAACTAACGTCACCTAACTGTGTACGCGATAAAAATGAAAATGTATTTCTGCATTACTGCGAAAAGAAAATAGGAATAAAAAAATAACATAAAAAAATAAAAAGACTCATGTATCTCAACGCGCAAGTTCCTGAATTTTCTTAATTCGCACAGAAAGAAAAAAAAAGAAAAAAAAAAAAAACGACTAATATTTTCTACATCAATTTTAATAGATATTTGAAATAGCGAAGAACAGCTCGCGCTCTTTGAAGAATATACTATATTATAGAGCATTGTGTATATAACGTCAAGGCGAAATTTAATCTCGATTTTAAGCGGATTAATTGAGTTTAACAAGTCGGCGAGAGTTCCTAATATAGAGTTTTACTGTCGACTATATGTGAACGCGAAAATGATAAGAGCGAAAGAAGATAAGATATCTGCGATGCAAGCCGCTGCTGCACTCGCGTCCGCAGATTCTCTGATATCTGCGATATCTGGGGATATTTTAGGCTCGAGGATCGTGGACGCAACGATGAATAATAATAATATATAAAATGAAAGAATTTGAATAATCTTATTGGAAGGCAATTTAATGTCTAGGAGGCAGAAAAAAGACGAGATTCCCAATTTTTATTTTTTATTTTTTATTTTTCATTTTTTTCTTCTGATTCTCATATCCTTTCACTCTACTAACACCAGTATTTATATTATGTATAAAGGCTGCAGGTATGAGGAGAAAAGTAAATCCAGGAGCGCTGATTCCGTCGTAAAGCTCCAACGACGCGATCAAAAATGGCTACTCGCCAGGTCTATCGATATATATATATCTCTCCTCGCACCGTATATATAGGTAGGTATACCTACTCGGGATCGGCATTGGCACCGTTCGTTCGAATTTCGAGTAGGTATAGTCATAAGGTATAATATAGGTGTACGGAGTTTGGGATGAAAAATTCAATCTTTAAAATCGTTCGATAAAAGTTACGAGGCGCGTCGAGGTTAATCATCTGCGAGTAAGCCAGGCCAGGCCAGGGCGCCTTCCTTACTTTCACAAGAAATTCATTGCTCCTGTATAAGAACAGCTCAATTATGAAAAAAAAAAAAAAAAAAAGAAAAAAAAATTAAAAAAAAACGGTATTGAGCGATATGACACCACCCTTTCTATAGTATTCTATAGACGGCGTAATTAGGTATCATTTTCGTCGTATAGGTATACCTAAATAAGAATAAAATTTGTCGAATAAGAAAATTGGAGGACCATCACCGGCGGGGGCATAAAAATTGAATATGCGAATTGATTTAAGCCCGTAAACGCGTGCCTCGAGGATATTCATTGAGCTTATCAGGTATAACCGACGATAGGATGCGGGGAAATCGAACCGCTTTTCGCGTCTCCGCAGAATCAATGACTCACTAGCCAATTACGTTTTTACGGTTCGAGGGTGCGTCCTGAAAAAAAAGGGGGAGCGAGGGGGGCGGGGGGGAGGATGAACGCCGCCGGGGTGGATGAAGGAAGCTTTACCGCACCCTTAGCGCTGCTTTTTATGCAAATTGAAATAGGGCTATCGAGGATCGTTTAACTGTAAAATTTGCTAAGAAATTTGGTTACGCGTTAAAAACTCATCGCTTTTCTTTCTTTCTCTTATAGCCTTGTAGGTATATATATCTATATACTCGGCTCATCGGTTCGTCGAATGATCTTCACGTCTCACAAGCAAAGCAGAATAAAGCAAATAAGATGCTTCAACCATTAGAACGAAATTTTGAGCTTTCGAGGAATCGGTTCGTTAAAATGAAGAAAATAAGAGAAAAAACATCCTACACTGTTGGAAAAAATGTGTTAATTTTAACATTTTTCTAAAGTCCCAGGAGGTCCACTCTAGAATTTATGTCATTTTGACACAAGCAGCTAATGTTCAGAGTCAACAAATGAATTATGTTAAAGATTCAACACAAATATAACACACAATTTATATCGTAACGACATTTTCAAAGAGTTGTTTCAACATCACCATAAAGTAATTAAGAATACATTTGAATAGTCAAATTAATAAAATTGGATGTTAATTCAACGGTCGAAGAAAGTGAAGTATACACATCTCAAATGCTGAGGCTAACTAATGATGAATGTACTAATAACTTTAATTTAATGTTGATTTGAAACTAAAAAATGTGTTACTTGGACTTATCAAATCAGTTATTACTACATTATATTGAAAGTCACTTTATGACTTATAATTTGAGTTAACTTAACGTTTCGCACAATATATTGTACATGCCAGGAATTGGATGTGGTGGTATGGGATGCACATTAATTAAAATGTTTGTTTTTGAATATTTTATTAAAAAATAGTAAAGTTATATTATTAATAAATTAACAGCAACGGCGACGTAAAAAAGCAAAGGCGTTGGCGGAAATGACTATTCAGATAATCATTTAGTACTGCAACGTCATCTTATCGCTTTCGGACATCAGACCAGCTTCAGGCTTCAGAAACGATCATAGCAAGGTCTGAGTGCGATCCCACGTGCGGATACGTCAATCATTATCCGCGATCGAGTCCAAAGCGGTAATATCCTCATCCGGAATTGATACCCTGTCAAAAAAAAAAAAAATACGGACGCAGTCCACGCCAAAGATTTCGTCTCCAGAATTGATTAAATAAATTGATATTATTATTAAATGAACAGCAACTTACCCTTTGAAAGGTTTCCTCGCCGACACTGCGTTTTTACTGTGATTGGACACTCCGAACAACACGACACATGGAACGCAACAGCCTTTGTGAGACTGAGAAACGTGTTAGAACATCTCGAAAACTGCGAGACTTCGTGCAACATCACGTTATTTGTAACCGCCCTTGTGATTGGCATTTTCCAGTGAAGCAGCCAATCATATCACAGTAAAAGAAACTACCTATCACTCACAATGTTTCAACGATCGTTATATTCAATCTTTGAATAAAATCTAACAAACTTGTGAGTTGAATCAACTATCAACGTCTCATCAACGAACTCAGGCAACATATTCCGGATAGTTGAATCAACAGAAATTTCTTGTCGTTTTGTAACATGAAATTTCAAGTTATACGATGAATAATATTTTTGGTTGTACTAATAAAACTACATAAAACTAACATATACAATTCGTCGAAATTATTTCACACTTTCATTGTGTTGAAAAATTTTAGTTAGTTGAATTGAGCGTTTGACACATTTCCGCAAACCAACATAAATACAAAATGTAAAATTAACTGTGAAAAAATTCAATTTTTGACACAAAAATTTTAACATGGAGAAAATTCAACATCAACACAAATTATTTCCAACAGTGTATGTGTCCACTAATCGGTGTCTGTTTGTTCCGCTCGTCCTCTCTGTCTTCGTGATGTTAGGCTTAATGGATGGGGGATGAAACAGGGCGATAAAGTAAAGCGAGATATAGAAATGAAGAAGGAGAAATAACAATAATGTTTCACCATAGCGATGTAATTTCTTATTAATAACATTCCAGCATGCCTAAAACAACCGACGTATACATATATACGCGGAGTCTGGAGCCGGTAGGGTAGCTCGAATCAGGCGTCGGCGTCGGAGTCGGCGTCGGCGTCGGATACAATATAAATGATCCAGGTCTGAGTTTCCAACTGGCATTTCACCGTGCCTATACCTACCTACCTACCTACCCCCATTTACATATCTGTATTATTCAAGCACGATTGTTATTCAATTTCTATGCACCGCGTAGTTCTATGGTGCTAGACCAGACGACAGCTAGAACCGGGCTGTTAGAGGGTTGAAAAATGTTTAAAATTGCAATGCATTATACTTTGACATGACTATTGTAATAATGTGTAACCGAATCATTGAGATGGAATAACGAAGCGATAAGATAGGCATAACACACCCATAATATACTTTTAGAGTAAAATTAACGCACCGACAATTAAACGGCGTGTACTTAGATAAATTCTCGGGTAGTATCTACCAAAGCGTAAAAATTTAGGGGTGTGTTTAACGCTGTGAAACGCGGAACGCGTTAATTGATGTAATTTTACGGAATTTCAACCTTCAATCATAACTTCATTAACGAGCAGTTATGAGCAAAGGCAAGAGGTAGGTACCCTTGCTACTTCGAGAAGGAGGCGTCGCGACGCTGCCAAAGTCTCACCCCCTTATCCACCCCCGATAATATAAAGTCTCGATTCCGATCCTGATCCCGATGCTGGTTTTACTGGAGGACCATATAGGCACAAGCTACACCGCATAAATTTCACATTTCAATCAATATTCGCAAAGATGAATGGTCACCGGTTGTTGACCATATATTGGAAACCGTTACGGTTCGCTCGACAAAATATATAACATCAAATTTATCTGTCTACCCGCAAATTTGTGCGATCAACAAACCGAATGATTTGTAAAACGCGAAGTTCCTCTTCGAAGAAGAGCGACGAGAGTCTGAATAGACTCGGAGGACTTATTCTGAGAAAAATTTGTATCTTTATACACGGGTTCGTTCGTTTCATTTCATACACGCAGACATCGGCTTGCGCAGCCTCTCTGAATGAATATATAAATCCGAGGAGAAAATTTCAGGGAATTAAGATAAGACAATAAGATTTTACGAAAGGTAGAAATTTCATCCGATTTACGGTGTGAAAAGGAGGTAGGTATTATAAAACCGAAGATATTTTCACCTGTGAACCTACAGCAAGAACAAAAAAAAATCTAAAAACAAAAGGTGAGATAGAAAACATGAAAGAGTAATTCGGCAACTGCAGCATGCAGTAACACCGAGGATAGAGAATAGCTCGATATCCGACTCCTTATTGAACAATTGCGAACCGACATCCTGTCCTAAGGTGAAGTACCCATACGTATCCCGTATAAATTCCCCGATCTCGTGGGTAAACCGATTTATTTTAAGCTCGGTGCATGGGTGATGGGGGTAGGGGGGATTCGGTTAGTTCGAATCCCCCGAAGCTCGAGGAATTGATATATCAATTTGCAATTTGTACGTGTGGTACGGTAGCCGTACCTACAGCTGTGCTGAATTTCTGCCCGATGGGATGCACAGCGTTTCCCGAGTGTGGCAAAGGCGTCTTCGTCCTCGTACTTACTATACTCTTACTCGTCGTCTTTCGTGGAGTTTGCAAACTGCTCTATTGGCCTAGATCCACGAGGTGAAACTCGAGAGTTTCGCGAGACTGCGCGAGACGTGAGTCTCTCTTCTGTAGAGCAGCTATATACTAGGGGGTAGGTTAGATTTTCAAGATTTCGAACGTGAATGGGATAGCAAAGTGGTTCGATTCCAATTTTTCCATACATAGATTAGACGTATACTACTCATATACATATATATGCTTGTATGTAAATTTATAGAATTTCAAATCGATCGATATTTAAAGGTATACATAGTACCTATAGTATAAGAAATTTTCTCCATCATTTACCAACCCTACCAAAGAATTGGAAGAAGAAGAAGAAGAGGAGATCGATTCACGATTCACGATTCACTCATGTAGCATGAGCCAACGAAATTACAAATATATATATATATAAATAAAGAGCTTCAGCAGCTACCAAGGAGGAACATCTTTTATGTCACGTGCTGCAAGCACGATATAACCAGGGTAATAAGACTGCTTTTATTACTCGTAACGTTTCACGTTTTATTACATTCTGAGAAAGAGTAGCTCGAGGTAGGTAGGTAGGTAGGTAGGTGCCTACATGTCGTCGATTCAAAAGCGAGATTACAGGTTCTGTCCTCACTGCAATACATACATGTATACATCTCTTTCTTACATAAAATATGATCCGACGTTATTTTTTTCTCCCCCCCCCCCCCCTCTCTCTCTCTCTCTGTACCTTTTTCCTTAAATTCTAATTTTTAGCTCAATTTAAATATTTCAAACATGAACGTTTCTGCAAATTCTGAATCGTCTGAAACAAATCTGTAATTTATTTTGACCATTTGGAAGTTTTAAAATTCAAAACTTCGAACCCGGCCCCCATGAAATCGGGAAACACACACGTATACGTATGTCTAAGTTTCGGAGCGAAACACATTCGTATATACATATATTTATATATATAGGTATATAAACGCAGGTAGGATAGGTACGTTCTCATTGTTTAACATTGGCTTGTGTGGAGTGTTTGAGAGGGTTTAGGCGGAGCTCTCCCAAGCTAATGCATAATGCAAAACAATCCAACTAAGTTATATCCCACCCCTGCGTACAGATACGCGAAGCTTATCGCTGAAGCGGAGATTTTCACTGCCTTGAAATCCCCGAGTCCCAAGATCAACCGTAAAGCTTTAGCGAAATATGAATTTCAAGCTCTTATGTAATTATTTGAACAGACTATGTGATTCGACCTTTGTGTCACTTTTCACACTCTATTCTATATACATGTGTGTATGTATGAATGTATCGTACATATACGACCAATACATAAATCTAAGTTTAAAAAATGCACCTATACTCATGTCCGGCGTTGAAAGTATACCGGAAAATGTAAGCTCGTAAAACAGAGGCACATTTTCGTCGACTAGTAAGAGAGGAGAGAATAAAGCTGCAAGAAGTGTAACGAGAATTAACATTTAACGACCCACCACGCCGCAGGAACTTTCAGCCACGAAAGAACCGTCTCAAAGTCGCTACACCTAGATAGACTTTAACGGTTTAAGTGTCCGTGGAGAAGAGAGAGAAAAAAAAAACAGAAAGGAAAACAGAAAAAAAAAAAAAAAAAAACTAGAAGGCAAAAGCGAAAGAAAAGGAAAAGGAAAAGGAAAAGAAGAAAAAGTAAAAATAATTCATACCCTCCAACGGAAAAGCCGAGATACTAAAATCTGGTAAAAGCTCCTCCGCTGCTGCAAGCGCGAGAGCTGAAGAGAAATGTCTGTAGAACAGAATAGACGGAATATTCTATATGAAATTGACATCCGATATCATATAGCGAAACGTTGAAGATTCAAGTGCAGCGCGACTTGGATAGGGGGATATGGATAAGGAACAACACGGTCGTGAACAGGGCGCAGTTATTCATACATAAATTATAACGGCATGAAACGAATACCGTCAGGGTGTTTAATTAAATTTGCGACGTGATATACGTCGTCGCTTATTACCAGACGGACCCGCAAGAACGCGCAGGTTAAATCATAGCTTTTTAGAAATTTCTTCTTCTTCTCCTTCTTCTTAGTTTTTTTTTTATACTATTTTCTTCGCTTTTTTGGTTCGCAAAATCAAAAATTCCGAAAATTCCGGCGTATACGAAGCTGCGACTGATTCCTTTTTATGAAATTCGTCAAAATTTGATAGACGAATATGCCGCATATGCATATTATGTATATATGTATTATGTATATAGATCCACCCTCACCTCCGAAAATTTGTAGTATATACCTTATACAGGGAGGTTGAGTCACGTAAGTAAACAAAAGGGAGTAAGTAAACAAACAAGAAAACGTCTGGCAGCAAAGACGAGGAGCTAGAGAATTCGGTCTTCGTCTTCGTCTTCGTCTTCGTCTTCTCCTCTCTCAGAACGTCGTATCTCGTTAGCCCCGAAGTCTTTGCGCGCGTCTTAAGGAATTTAATTTAATTGATTGAAAGAGGAGAAGAACCAGCTGCTAGTGGTGGTATGGTGGTACGGTGGCGCAGTAAAAGCCATGGTATGATGGTGTGGATCGCGTATATATTAATTCGAAAACGCGTATAAGCGGGTTAAATTTTCGTTGAAAATAATCGTATAGGTATACACGGGTGAGATTATATCAGAGTATAATATAAATAGGAAATCCACGAAATTGTAAACCGATAACGCGGATTCAAATTTCCGTATTTTCATTCATTCATTCATTCATTCATTCATTTATTTATTTATTTATTGTCGTTTTTACTCACCGATCCCCAAATCAGCGAAATATATTTCTCTAAGTGCGCCGAATTCCTCCTCTTCCCTCATTCCGGTATGTCCAAAGCTGTCGTTTTCGGGCCAAACTTCCCTGGGGAAGAAAGAAGCGAGAAAAGAAAGAAAAAAAATGGTTAAACATGAACGGCGAAAGAATAAGGAAGAAAATAAATTTGAAAAAAAAAAAAGGACAAACTCGGTTTTCCTGTAAAATTAAAAGCCGCGAAATTGGCCCTTTTCGTTATTCATTGTTATTTACGACGTATGGAATACACTCTTGCAGTATGTAGTAGTACTACACCCACTTCCTAATTTTAACTTTCGCTCGCTCGCTCGCGTACCCACTTCCAACCACCGCAGGGAGTATTTAACATGCGAGATTAACGCCGGATCAAATGAAAGCCTAGGACAGGTAAACGCTGCAACAACTCGAGTTTTCATGAGAAACTTAGCTTTTCGAAATAACGGTTAATTTCCCCGTTCCCGGCAGCCTTTCCTTTCCTTTCCTTTCCTTCCTTTCTTCCTTCCTTCCTTCCTTCCTTCCTTCCTTCCTTCCTTCCTTCCTTCCTTCCTTCCTTTCTACTTTACTAAATCCTAGCCCCGGTGAAGATCGAGGAGCAAGTTTCTCAAAGGACCTTATATAGAACAGTATATCGTTCGCTCGCCCCCGTAACCACCGACCCCCGTTTTACCGATGGAATGTTTCCCATTTTCGACAAGAGTTTAATAACAATGGAACCGAGATAAACGTCGTGAAAATTGGCATTCGCGAAAACGCTACATAGGTACGGATGGTGGGATAAAAACGGCGGAAATTTCTTGCAAGATTGCGATAATAGAAATTCGCAACTTATAGGTATAGAGAAGTCAGTGCGTGAAATACGAGAATAAATCCCGTTCAAATCCTAGGAACGTAGTTTTTTTTCTTTTTTTTTTTCAAAATTCCGAAAGGCTCGATCTTCAGAAATTGAAATTCACGCGTGTCTCATTTTCATTTCCCGATCTAATTAAAACCGAGAAAAAGGTCCCTTCGTACATTTTCCATGAAATTTAAATCCAGACTAGTTTGAAGACTGTATCAGGCCAACGACCAGGCTGGCTAATAGCTTTGTTATACCAGACGCTTTTGTATGATAAAACAATACCCTGCAGAGCGCGTTGGGCGATACTGAAGGGTCCTCAGCTCGGAGGAGGCAGAGGGTTATTCTATGGGAGGTGAAAAAAGGGAGAAAAAAACCAAGAGGGTTTGGGGTGGGGTGGGGTGAGAATGGAAAAGAAAACATTTTCCAACCCTTTTTGCCCGATACTTGACCCCACGATGGGCGCCGTCTGATGTTAGAAGCTTCTTATCTCTTATTCGTTTGATATATTTTCCTTTTTCTTTTTCATTTACTTTATTTTTTTCAACTTTTTTCCTTTCAGTTCTAAAGAAAATCCACGAATTCCATTTCACCCTTATACTACGTCGCCATATCTCGTCGAGGAGGAAACCCTGTCTTATTTTCTTAATTCACAAAATTAACTCCCGCGCAATTTTCTTTGCGTATAAATTTTTGCGGATGAATCAAATTAATTAAATCCCAAAGATCGCGCTTCGATTATTCTTATCTAATTATATTTATTCGAATTGCGACGGGCTACTGTTATTTCTATTTTTTTTTATTTTTTCCATCCCCTAACAATCGAATTAATTTTCGTACGCGACAAAGAATAAAAATCGTTAATTTTTATACGAACTTAAAATTACCGGAGATATGCATCTAGGCATATAAGTTCGCAAATCTCGTTGCGGAATCTCGCCACGACGCGTTTTTTTTTATCGGGATAGACAGGTTATCGAATCACGTTTTGCCACTTTATTGGGGTTTCGAACCCTGGCGCTGACCCCGTCAAAAAGTTTTCACGTCAGACATAGACGAGACTTGATCGCTGTGTCCTTTCAAATTCATTTTATATATCTCGCTCGGTTTACGATCAATACATATATGCATACAAGTACGAAAAAAAACCTTTTTTTTTTGTTTTTTTTTTTTCCAGAATCCAAAATCTTACCTTGAAGCCCGCAGCAATCCAATCGCCTCCTCGAATTCATTTCTACGAAGAAACCTCTGTATCCGTTTCATGGCGTCAGCCCTTTCGAACAGAAAAATAATCAAAATAATGAAAAAAAAATGAAAAAGACACGATTTTTCGTAAAATTATATCAGAACAAAAAATCGGATCCGAGAAAATGAATTTCAATAAAACTCCTCACTTCTGATCATCGATCGGTGTGTCCAGGGTCGCGTCAAAGGGGACGATCTCAGGAATCGTGGAGCTCTGCATAACAGCAGAGAGCTGTAAACTAGCCTCGTCCCATCGCTGCTCTAGATTAATCGGCGCAGGCTCTTCCTTGTTGGTTTTCGACTCTGAAAATGGAATGTAAAAACGGGGGAAAAAAAGCGTTTTTTTTTTTCTACAATAACACGAAATTATGATCGGGAAGAGAACCAGTCGAGGAAATAACGGACTCACTCTTCTTAGCCTTGCGTCGTTGCTTAGACTTGATCCTTTGCACGATCATGGTTCTTCCTTGGGCGCAAAATGACTCTAACATCTTGAGAAATATGTGTACCGTCTCGACGAGATCCATCAGATAATTTCTGCGAGAATTAAATTAAATATGGTATCATTTGATTGGGCGGATGCTGCAGGGATGATTCTGCGATTCGACTATATTATACAGGTGTGATAAAATTGGCATAACGTCGTATTGTGCTCGTGGATATAGGGGTAGAGAAAAAGCGTCGGAATTGTACACCTTACACCTACGAGGTGAAATAATACATAGAGAACATGTCAACGTCAAAAAGTTGGAAAATAGAACTGATCGCGGCATGGTTTTCACCTTCGGAAGATCGATAACCGTTGTTTATTTCAAGTAAAATAGAGAGGAAGAGAATAGAAGGCATAGAATGCAGACTGTCTGTCGCAGATAAAAGTTTCAGCAAACATGAAACACTCGCCCCCGCGAGTGACAAGTCGAATAGAACAAACTGCAGCGCGAACGAGAATTAGCTGCAGCTCCGTTCATTTTATATTGAAATTTGAGTAACTAGAAAAGTGCGAAATTGTGAAAAATCAAAGAAAAAAAGAAAGAAACGAACCTCGACATCGTAAGTTCGTTGTAACCCAGCATTTGGTTCAAAAGCGTTTCCCGATATTCGGGTACGTAGAAAACGTTGCTCTTTATCACTTTGCTAGACTCTCGCACTGCCTTCTCATTGCATTTGTCCATTGCAATAAGAGTGTGCAAAAGTTCCTAAAAGAAAATCATTTGATTTACGAGTTTGGAATGAAATTCGAAGAATTATTGCCGAAAAAAAAGACATGCCCTTACCCGATAGGCTTTCAGGGCTAAATGAAGCCTTCGAGACCACAAGGGTATCTTCTTCTTATCCGTAACCATCATTTCGTAATAATGTTCGAGCTGTCTTTGAACGAGGTGAAATATCTCGGTGGATATAGTCTCGCTGATGAATAATTAATAATTTGAATTTTATCCAATTTTTGGATTCCCCGGTTTTTTTTGTCATCAATTTTACATAATTACCTGACGTATTTTACTTGGAATTTATAATTCCGATTGAATTCCATGAAAAATCTCAACGCCCATAGGTAATAGCTTTCGTCGTTTGCCTGTGCCTGATTTCCGCCCGTTATACAAGACCTAGCGAATCTCATCACCGGGTTGTAAGCCCCGTTCAGAAACTCGACGCAAAACTCTTTTAAAAAGAGTCTTACGCTCAGGGCGGACCTTCGCTCGGGATTTTCATCCTGTATCCCCAATTTGTCTTTCCGTCGTTTAACTCTTGCCTGTTGTATTATATACATTTTTTTTTTTTAAATAAACGGAGGGAAGACCGAAAGATGGAAAAAAAAAGAAATCACACTAACGTCAGCTTAATAATTGTTATACATATATATGTACTTTGCACTCGCTTCACGACTGTCTAGTTAATTAATTAATTTTTTCTTCCCATACGTTCCTCGTGGCAAAATCTGATTAATTAAATAACTTGATCCAACATACGAGTGAGTTTGTGAATAAATAATTACACATATATAGAATGAAATATGAACAAGTTTCGCGGCGAGTTAAATTACGCGAAAATTGTACTTTTCATTATTAATTCTGCTTTAGTAATGAAGGGTGGAAAAACAGGTGAAACGAATGGTAGTAAAACAGTTTATCGAACCATTAGTTATAAGCCCGGAATATAATGGCGAGAAAAAATTCGGCTCACCTTTTGCTGGCCAATTTTCAGGTCTTCAATTTTGTCGAAAGGTTTGTTGCAGATGAATTCTCTGTCGCCAATAGCTTTCAGATTTTTAACAACAAATGTACCTCCGAAACGTGAATGTCTGAAAACCGATTCATCAAATTTTGCTAAAAATCGTTGATTATAATTAACGATAATTACCCAACTTTATACTCTCTGTTTAAAACTTTCCGACTGAGGGAAGTGAATATAATACGAAAGGATAAACACAACATTGAATAATAGAAATCAATAAGCCATACGCAGTTTTAAAAAACGAAATTATACTTTGATTAAAAAAAAATTCCAACTCCCAAATTAGTTGCGATTTTAAATTGCAAAATCGGGGTACATAGGCAGTCGAGAAAAGCATAGGCAATGCAGGGTGGTTGATTTCCACGTGAAAGAGTGCTAGCCTACCACCGCTCCCCCACGTCATTTAGCAGACTATCTGCGAGTGACAGGTGCCTTCGATTGCATTGATTGGATTTTCAGGAGGTATGGGTAAAATTGGATTTGGATTATCTGTTCAAGTTCGAAAGAAACGTCCCCTATATCTATACGTATATACCCATACCCGAGTTCCCGGCGGTTCTATCAAACTTATTGTCAGTTAAGAGAAACTAGTATAGAATTCGATTATTTTTCTCGATCAAAATCGTTTTAGAATAAATATCATATCTGCAAACACGCGAAAAATGGTCTTGCTATTGCATCGGTTAATAACTGCTGCAGACGGCTGTTGAGGTATGTACGCACATACCTATACGAGGGAAAAAAGGAACGAAATTTTTTGGGCAGGTATATAATAAAGTGGGTTCAAAATGAACGGGGGAAAAAAAAATCCCAGTTAAATTATTATACGCGCAAACCTTTTAATTAAAAACGTGTTCTTGCCCCTGTCTTCGCCAGTCTTTACCCTAGCCTCGACACAACGTTGGACGTCTCAGACGAGAGGGATAAGAATTACTCCCCTGCACTGTTCTCGACTATATTGCGGTTAGACTTTTGGTGGGATATAATAAAGAAAGAGAGAGGGAGAGAGAGAGCTGGATAAATGAATGAAAATAAAATTCTCACTGATAACGCATACAAGGAAAAAAATAAAATAAAATATACGCGAAAAAGTAATAAGGTAATGAAAAGGCGAAAAAATTCTGTCGCTGCAGCGCTGCAACCTTATTGAATACTCTTCGTTACAGGAATATAACTCGCTGCTATCGCAAGTATATAGGTATATATTTTTGACGAGGGAGTAAAAACTGCCATTCATATATATCCACCTGCACTAGGATCTCCTGCACCTGTCTTATCGTTGTAAAATAGGTCATATTCGTTAGGTTTTTACCGCGTTTCGTGTATGTGTGTATGTACATACTACGAGACTCCGAGATGCACTTGACGATTTCCTGCGCAGTCTATTCGTATAGACGTATGAATGCATCAAGGGAAGGTATACTTTATATCTATACATATATCTAGTGGATGGTGTTAACGGGCAGCGACTTTATTCCCAGATGTAGGAAAAGTCCCGTGTATACATACGTAAATACATACATACATACATACATAGGTATATACAGAAATTACACACGTAAGGGTATTGAAATAGAAAATAAAAATATCCTCCCCCGCTCCTGCAGAACGTGCGGATTGCACACTCGCCTCGATTTATGGATCCGCGTAATAAAAGTTATGATTATGCGACCTGGGTCGCTCGTGCGCGACAACCGGAAGTGAGACTTGAGGGACACTTAAGAACAAAATTTTTCCCCTAAATGTCGGTGATAAAAAAAAAAAAAAAATTCTCTGCCCTGTAGAGTGTAGATGAAAATCAACGTCCATAATACAGTATTTCGGTCATTTTTCAAACTCTCGAAAATATCGAGTTAAATATATTAATTTTCGGAAATATTTTCGTTCAAATTGCAGTTCGTCAAGAAATAGCTCTTCTTTTCTTCGCTAAATAAATTTTAGGGACGAATTCTAGTCGAGAAAAAGGGGAGACACTTTTCTATCCTTGCCTCTGCCGCACGTACGTATATATATACGTATACAGGTACACGTGAGCCACGGATGTCCGGCAGATTCTGAACGGTCATTTTTTATCATCATAATACGTTTGCCGAACCGAGGGCACCCCTTCGCTGACCCGCGCCTTTGAAAATAAACGAAGCCTTTCCCAACTGCGTTTCCCGCACTGCGGACAAAGGCTTATGTATCCCAAGGAGAGGAAAACTTATTTTATTCTTTTTTTTTCGAATCTATATTTTCATTCGTTTCCTCGAATATTTGAAACCGAAGTTTTAAATTGTCAATCTTTTCGATGTACTTTTGAGTCTTTCGCGGGAAAGATTATACACAATACTATACGAACGTATGAATGATCGTTAATTTATTAACGCGGAAATAAGGGAAAAGTGCGAAACTCACCTAAACCCAGCGTACTTTCGAGTCTTTTCTATCTTCTTGAGATTCTCTTGTTGCCGAACGGCCAGAAGCTCGGCTTCGTCTCGTTCTTTTTCAGCTGTACTTCGCTGCAACCCTGCACTACCCAATTTACTCGCACTCTGCTCTCGCAGCATCAGCGAGACGATCTGCGATTTCCCAAAGGGAATTTTGTATGAAATGAAATGAAATGAAATGAAATAAAATGGAATGAAATGAAAGGAAATAAAATAGATAATAAGATAAAGTAAGATAAGATAGAGAAAATAAAAATGAGAGAATGTGTCTTCGAACCAAAACTGTGAATTATAAAAAAAAAAACAAAAGCATAAAATCGCAATAATTGGTTTAATCCTCACCTCCAGAATATGCATCTGGTATTGCTGCTCATCTTGGTTGCTAGCAATGAATAAAAACATGTCTACCATGCCGGATGTATGAAGAGCAAATAAAACCTGCATATTAATAATATGAAGACATGAATATTCAGTGAATAAAATTTTCGTCTATTCCATATCTGAAATGAGATTCGTATTGTTTTTTCTTTCACCTGATCATGAATAGTCCCTTCGCTATCAGTTCTCTTTTCGCTTTCCACATCCGCCGGTACTTGCAAAACATTTCTAACCAGAATTAATATCCTTTCAATAACAAGCCCTCTGTCTTCAGGCCGTTCATCATTGGGCTAAAAATTTATTCCAGAAGTTAGAGATTCAGATTTCCTCCCAAATCCCACAAAACTGTTATCTCAATTTTCTATCTACTCTTAAAAGAATGAAAAATGAAAAATGAAAAATCTAAGACAAGAACTGAGCATAATGAGATTTTCTGACTCCTGGATTCCTGGATTTACATTAATGCCAGAAAACCCACTTACGATATTCAAAATCATTCCAAGCTTAGTGCACAATGCAGACCAGAACTGTTCGTCACCTAAAGCGGCTTTGTACCCCTGCAGATGAGCTACTATTTGCAGATAATAATTGCGCTTTGTTTTATCCTTGGGAAGTTCTTCGTTGTAAAGTAAGAGCGAAGGGCTAGTCAGGTTGGCTAACAATCTGTACTTTTCAGTATGTAAAATCAAAATGCATATAAAAATAGTGAAATATATGGGAAATGAGTGAATCACTGAATCACTGAATCAATGAATCAACAAACTAGGTAGCTAAGACTTGCCGTAGATTAACTTCGAACAAATCTTCCTTATCGCAATGAGAGATCAGAATTTTCACCAGATCTGTTTGAACCAGTTTAGTCTGACCGAGATACCGACGAACGGTGTGATTCTCGTCGTCTCTTCTCAGATATCTAATAAGGTCCTTTAAAGTTTCTGGAAATGATAATAAAGAGACCAAATCTAGTGGTTATTGAACCATAAGGGTCAACGCGCACTATGTCGAAGCGAAGCGAAACGAAGTTTCATTAACATGCTTTTCTCATGTTTATTATACTAGTATGCACGCACACTCCTAAGAATGCATGTTAATGAAAACTTAGCTTTGCTTCGCTTAGCATAGTGCGCGTAGCGCTTAAGACTTCCAGAAGTGTAGAATGAATGATGTATCTGGGCTTCGGGCCAAATCCCATGACTTATTTCGCTGTAAACAATACTAATCAGATTTACTCACCGACGCAGTCTTTCTCGAGGTGATAAGTCCTGCCGTCATAATAGCCAAGAGCTCCGCAGGTAGCTGCGATCTCAGCTGAAAGATAATCTGACATTTTCGATCGATGTTTATTCTCGTTCGACCAGTTTTTTCAACTTTTATGAAAGAAATTTATAGAAGTGAGGTTAGGTTTATAGGTTATGTCTGTAGATCAATGAGGCGATGTGATATTTCGCCCATAAATTCGACACTGTTTGAATAAAATCGACTCGTTTCACAGACCAACTATTTGATTCACATATTTTATCGCTTTATATGTCAGTTTTAACAACGCGGTGTGTCTGATTGCGTAGCTGTCAAACGTGCTAAGCAACAAGTGATGAAAAGCGCGCGAAGTGTCACGTGACATGAGGGGAATAGAGCCGGCGCTGTGATGGTTGGTTGATAGAAGCAGCAGACGACACGCGGGCCTGTGGAGTCTGTTTGAATTCAAAAAATGATAGACGCGGAGATTTTTACACCTTTCTCTGCGAAATAGTCGCTCAGGGGATTTTATATACGTTATAATATTCTCTTTCAAGGTTCGAGTGTTGGGGAACAGACTGTACGGATACCATCGCGTATATGGGAATGGGATAATCATTAGATAGACAATAGGGAGAATTAATTGAGGGTGTACGGATAGATATGTATAACGAGCTCGTTGTCCATTCGCTGCGCGCAGTATGGTAAATCGATAACGGAGTTCTAATCCATTGAACATTTTCCGCTAGGTAGGTACGCGGAGTAATCTATATAACAGGTATATCTGTGTATTGGTTTACGGTGTATAGATATACTGTATGTATAGTATGCGGTATAAATCTGCAGCGAAAAACCACGCAATTATCGAATTCAGTTGAAATTTTATCGCCTCGAGGTACATACATACATACATACATACATACATACATACATACGTACGTATTATGTATATAATATAGTACACATGAAACTGCAGCTTTGTAATACTGAAAATTCCAGCAAAATATATCGCGATTCTTTAACACACGTACGTAACATATGCCGCGTGTAAATAATAAGTAAACGCATGTTTCTTTCTGAAACATACAATTTTTCAGAATGGATTCGGTACATGTCGTAAAAATCTTTGATTTAAAGAAGAAATAAAAATAGGAATAAAGGGTATAGCTGAATTTATGTCGCTATACGTAGCGAATAAGGTAATACCTTCCGCAGCCAATAGCGGCATCGTATTATAGCAACGACTGCAGAACGTGTGCTCAATGGTGAATTAAATTTCAAGCAAAATCCGTAGAAAACCAAAAGGATTTTGGGTTGGCGCTCGAAGGATCTAGAGTTAAGTAAATGTAGTCATTGAATCTGAAATGGGTAGGACTTTGTCGGGCTTTGCTGCAGGAGCTGATGGTATACCTATAATAGAGAGTCTGCAGTGCAATCTTATTTGATAGACTCATAAACTTTTCGATCATTCTACTACACATATACATATATATGTATTTTTGATCGAGACGAAACGCGGGAAAAAGAAGTTTCTTTTTATTATTTTCAACGAAGAATTGAATATGTATGAATAGCTTCAATCTAATAAAATGTTAACACCACTGTAATATATACAGGGTCATTCAGAATTCGTGACGAATCTCCTCTTGAGCCATTTTTCCGACAAACGATTATTTTACGAATTTTTATTTTTGTTTCTCATATCATTTGTCGATTTCAAAGAATCCCAGATGATGCGAATGAGTTTCTTTTTTTTTCAATACCTATGAGAGAGATTTTTCGGTGAGAGTTTCTTATCTGGTGTTTTTAAATTTTTCAATCATTTTTCGGAAAAATGGCTCAGGAACTTTCGATTCAAATTTCGACCAGGATTAACCCCTCCAGAGATTCGTCACGAATTCTGAATTACCCTGTATACCTATGTACATGCATGGTATATTTTTCTGTTTTATCGAAAATTCTACTGTCTGGTTCGCTGCTGGAGGCAAGCGTTGCAATGACCACATCAAGGGTATAGCATATAGTCGTTAGTCGTTGTACTATACCTATATATTATATGCATGTAAACCGAGGCGAGTACCACACTGCAGCAGTATGGCCTCTGATAAAGAACAGAAAAATAAACCCCAGCGCTAATGAGTCGCGAGGTTCGTTGCGGCATGCAGAGCGAATATACTATCAGTATATATACGGCGTTACTTTACGGTGCATGGTGTGTACTGCATAAATATATATATATGTATTATGCAATATGCACCCGATATCAATTACGTGCATACCAGTCTTATATTCACATATAGGTATATCCCTACGAGTACTATCAAGCGTCACCGCAGCTATGTAACATTGTACACGAAATCGTGTGTAGGAACGCCCTGGACAGTCCCGCAGTTTCAGAGTTGTGCGATTGGGAGAAATGAGTCGTCCCCAATTACTCTAATTAGCAAATGAATTTATTGAAAAATATAATGGTTAGATAATAATTAGAAGAGATATCGCCTGTCGGTGTGTAAAATATTTTAAAAATATTTCAACTGAAATGATGTATGCAATTGATTTTGAAATCGTACAATTTTCGTCGAATCGATGCATAGCATTTTGAAAAAGACTAATTTACAGAAGATATATGAAGAGGAGAGCTGACAATAGTCGTAAATCGTATGTCACGATCGCGTACGTTGCCGAAGGCGATAAAAAGGTAAAAAAATAAAATAAAATGATATAAAAAACGAAAAGAAAAAAGAAAAAAGCGAAGACGGTATAAAGGAAGAAACACAAGGAACTGGTGCAGTTCTGAGTTTAACGACACCCTCCCCGGCTCAGCCCACGTACCAGGATGTCGTTTGGCGCGTATAAGCATTCGTTCGCGGGATTGTAAACTATAAAGTTTGAATGTCTTCCTCTCCACTTTTGGTATGGGTATATGTATGCACATATACATACGTGGATGGATACCGATGTATGTACTACGTGGCTCTGGTTAAACCTTATACGGACGTTACCAGACCAGTCAAGAGATGCTGCGCAGCTGAATCGACATGGGCTTCAGACTTTGACCGGATATCCCAGATTTCACGCTTGCCTTAGCGCCGATATTATACATACATTATATCATCCGCAGGGCAGATATATGTACCTATATATATTTATATTATATACATAAATGTATAATATATATATATACGCGTTTGTAATATGCTGTGGGATAAAACTGGGTCGAGATACTCGCAGCATCGGAAAATAGAACTACGAGCTGCTAAGAGCTGCGGCTGGTTCAATATCTCTGCAGCTGCAGTGCATAGCGAGCTTGTTTTCAAAAGTTGAATAGCTTTTTATTTTATTCAACTTTTCTGGTTTTATTATATCATGTGGTTTTCTCCTATTAATTCCTTTTTCCTAATCAGGGATTCCATAGAAATGTGTGCTATACAGCCATACAGGCTCGACGAGAACGTCGCAATTTCCTGTAGGACTGAACTGCACTACCTATATACTATTCACGAGAATCACACGGTTCATAAATATTTAAACAAGTCTTGCTGCAGCAGTGGCGGAAAGTCTCGAAAATCTCGATTAATGGTCATGCATTTTTTATTTCTACAACTCTTGTCGATCTTTCTTCGATACTCAATTTTATACGGATATAATAATTGGTATTGGATTTCGCCTGAATCATTATATGGCCTAATGTCTATAGGTCGAGATACAGCTATCGTCGAATTATTTCTTGCCTGTACAACAACATCAATTAATTGTGTCAAGCGTCCCATGGTTGGAAAATCGCCTCTTTAACTATAGCTAATTCAGTCCTCAAATTTCCCCACAAGAAGAGGAGAGATACAGAGGCGAGAGGAACCGCAGCCTACTAGGCGACAGAGTATTTGTAGCGAGAAATTAAGTGAACTTGAAACAAAGCGATTGTTTTCCAGGCTATAAACCCTGAAACCTAAAGTTCCGTATTTACTTGAGCAGCGATTTTCAGCCCTTATCTCTTCGGCTGGAAATCGTTAATACCAAAGCACACACACAAAGCACGTTTTTTGGCCTTTTTTGCAGCTCCAGCCCAGCCTCCGTCACCGTCTTTGTTTTATGAATCGCAGAAGATATTCACTGCCCTAGGATTTCATTGTCTGTGCAGAAAAGTGATTAAAACCTGTATAGGTATATATAACGCTGAGTTTGGATTACCGCTAACTAAATTATACGCTCTCACAGATCATCCCTAAATTTAATTTCCTATAATAAATTTCTTCCTTCATATCATTCTCCCGCGAACGAGATGCAGCGGAGAGATCATTTGATCGTTCATAAAGGTTTTTCGTTCGTTGGTAGGTTTTATACGCGTTTAGTTGGTCTTTTTGCTTTTTCCTTTATACACCTTTGCTGTTTTCTATTTTACATTAGCCACGTAAATCTAAAGCTTTGTCGACGTTTAGTCGGGGCCACGACAACTGAACAAACTTTAATTAAATGCAATCAAAGTTGACGCGCGTTTGCGCTTGTTTCACATCGACGTGTAGGTGTAGGTGTAGGTATACGTGGGAACCCGGGATTTGATCGTTGGTGAAAATAATAGGTAACAAACTCGGTTGGCCCAGGTAAATCGGAGGTAGCTTTGACGGTTTGTTTCCTTCGAGGATTACGTTCTCAAAATATTCCCAAACCCACGTCATGATGATACTTTCACGAGCATTTCAATTCCCGAAATAAACCCTTTCCTTCAAATTTTATTTCCAATACTCCGCAGGTCAGCTCCGTGTTTTCATATCATCCATCGGAAGAGAACAAAGAAGGATGAGGGTATGGGAAAAGGGGAATAAAAATGTTAGTAAATGTAAAACTCGTGGCAACGTTTACATACGACTGCAGCACGGTCCGAACTCTACTTCCTTTGACCACTTGACCACTTGACTCTTTGACCCTTCCTCGCCGGAGATCAAAAGAAGTTCGGAGACAATTTTGCATGAATTTTTTCCCGGTCTATATAGAAATTTTTTCTTCAAATATGGATTTGTTCACGTTTGTAGTTTTTTCCTCGTTTTCTCGTTTGTTCGTAACGGATTGTGGCAAATAAGGTGAATCGCATTTTGGAGGAGAAAAATGTGTGAAATAATGCATGGAGATAGATAAACGGGATTGTTCAACTCCATCGTTTGGTAGAGACCGCAAAAACCGGTGACCTGAGAGCTGAGATAAACTCGGTTTGGAAGAGGGGTGGGTGGTGTTCGTTGATTCAACTGCATTTCAAAAAGCTGCGAGCTTTGTTCAGTAGCGCTTTATTATTCCGAGATAAAAATACGCGGACCGTTCTCGTAAATCAAAAACTGTTTTAAAAGTTTCGAGAGGACGGTGATGTTTCACATTGCTCCAAACCCCCTGCTGCACGCGCGCCGCGGAACTCTGATCGATTCACCCAGTAAATACTTCGGAAGTTATGTTATAGACTTCATATTTAATTCACGATTAGATTACAGCCTTGTGAAAATATTTCATATTATATATATACCTATAAGCCTGCAGATTTCCTTCCTTTCACCTTATTTTATCTTATTATACCTACCTTTCTATGTATATATATATATATATATTATATACCTATAGACTCCGCCACCCCGGCAACTTCCGCTCTGATAACTTCGAAAGTAGATTATTATTTGCGAATATTTCAGTCCTGAGATAATCTCCATCTACATAATAATACGAAAGGCGTCGTTTAGCTTACGACTTAGGTATATATAGCTGCTGCATTATAATAAATATAAAAAATAAATAAAAAGGGCAATAAAATTTTAAGCAATCTTTTTCTGCGCACATCATAAAATCAAATCCCTCTACCCTAAACTGACTGCTGACTCATTTATCTACGAAGATATGAGAATAGTGCAGTATAAATCATCGCGGTTGAGTATATCCAATCTCGTATTACAGTATATAGGTATATGTACCCATATCCAAGGCGTGAGTTGCAGCCAGGTACTATATTTCGTATTCTTATTTTCGTCATTCTCAGTGCTGCAGGTAGCAACATCTTGTTTCCCTGATTCAGCGAACGGTGGTCCATTCATCTCCCCCACGTCCGGATATCAGAGTTTCACCTTACTAGACTTAGTTTATCGAGATTGGCTGCTGAAGAGAAGAGAAAAGAAGAGAGGAGAAGAGAATAGCGAGCCAACTCTTCTCTTCTTTTCTCTTTTCTTTGCTACCACGTTAAGCCATGCATCCCGCAAGTTCACAAAATGTTATCCGAGTAAGAATCACCCACGCGAGTCTCATCCCTGCAGTCGAGCAGCATCTCGCTTCACCACGTCCCTCAGAGTAGTAGGTATCAGTTAATTATGTTTTATTGATTGGTTTTATCACCCCCTATGTCCGTATACTCGTGTCCGTTCTATTATTCTTTATTCTCTGCAGGTTGTTCACTATGTGGGTCTTCTATAATCTATATGATCAAATTTTCGAGCCAAATTGTAAAATTCATTTTTTTTTTTTTTTTTGTATTTTTTTTTTCAACGCCAGGCATTATATAGGTATACGCAGCTAGGTATAGAAAATATCCTCATACCAATCCGAACCCTCTGAGCCGGAAAGTTGGAGACGAGTAGAATGGAGATACGAAAAATATGGCGTTTCTTTATCGCTAAGCTCATCGGATCAGTTTAAATTGAATAAGTTTTAATTAAACGAGTTTAAGCCATCGATTATCGTGCCCAGGACTCTTTTCTTTTCTTCTCTTCTCTCCTCTACTCTTCTCTTCTCTTCTCTTCTCTCGTCGTCTCTCCATTTTGATTCATATTCATATTCACTATCCGCAGCTATTTGCAATATCGGAAATTTTCAACCGAACGATAAAATCGAACTAATATGTTTGTACCGCATTCATGGATCTAATATCACTCGTCCTCGCAACGTGCAGTTCCGAGTTATTTTCCGCCGACAAATTTGATCAACTGCATTATTTCTATATGAATATTTTCGAATGACAGATGAGAAGTATAATAAAAAAATCCTTCGTGCATGAAAATCCTTGAGCGATTACACGGACCAAAGCTTGCAAATCCCTACAGAATAGGGACAGACATCTGTTTTTCCTCGTCAAGAGTTGATCTCGCAGGGTATAACAAGCGCGTATAAATAATCGGAAATAATAGAATCGGCGCTCGTTGCACAATGTGGATATCGAGGAGCTTAATTTATTCCACCCTGTCATTGTTAAGCTGCATTTTGCACGTTAAGCTGCTGCAAATCCAACATTGAGAAAGGACGCGGATTATTAATGGTCAATTGGCTTTCTATGTCCGTTCATATATGCAGCAGGAACGGCGAAGTATAATATAATGATCAATTTTATGAGGATGAATATAATTTAATAATTTCGCCGAAAGCTCAGCGGGGGTTTAGTATACCGATCGATATTCCCATACCTCGCGCGATGGGTATTCGGGAAAAAGCAAATAACAGTTTGATTTTGTTATATACATTTGAGGGAAATTTTCCTCCCTCTATAACCTATCCTCTTGAATCAGATCTAAATTTCCATGAAAATAAAAGAACTCATTGATCCGTAGTTATTTCTTATATAAGGGTATCAAACGACGGGGAGGAAGGCGATTTATCTTGCCTCGTAATAAGCTCTCTTTGTTTTCTACAGATACCGGAGCCACTCCACTATGCCATCGTTAGAACCCGAGACAAAGATCTAACATAAGTCATAAAGAGATTTCTTCTATCGCTTCCGATATGAAACGTGATTAAACGCTAGTTGATCAATAATTGAAAATTGATAACAATAAATTGAATAAGGAACTAATTAATCGATCTGTTCGTCTGTTTCCTTGGCGCTTTATGCTTTACTTATGCCTTACGATTTGTTCTTCTACACGAAGTTTGATATCACAAGTTTTCACATTCGTTTTTTCTTCTGGGAAGAATTTTTCCAGCTGGTAGATAGGTATGCATGTATATTGAGAGTCCTTTTTCTTCTGGTACTGAGAGGATCGCGGCTTTGAGAAAATCTTGAATTCTAAATATTTCGAAAAGCCTTCCGGAGCCCGCCTTATATACAGTTCGTATAAATTACTGCCTCTCAAATCCAACTGGCTATACCCATAAAAGTATAGAGAATAAAAAAGGAAAGAAAAAAATGAAAATAAAATAAGATAAAATGGAAGAAAAAATACAACGGAGAATGTATAGCCGCGGACTAGTCGATCTATCTGACTTCGAGAAACGTTATAGCCACCTATAATTTTCTCGCAAAGGTTAGAAGGACACGTCCCTGCAGTCTTCATTTATACATACACACACCCAGCGCGGTGTAGAAAAATCGATAGAAATAAATAGAAAAAGACACGCGGTCATAAAATACTGTCACAAAGTGAGGAACGATTTGAAGATTTGAACAGACCAGTGGATCGAGTTGGTGGCCTAGTTTCAATCGGGAAATATAATTCACTATCGTGCAGCTCGCGTATAAGTTTTAACGTCAAGGTATATACGTATGGTACGACCATAATTTGACGAGGAGTTGCAGGTTTGATGTGTCTAATTTCCGGATAAAATAACCCGATCATTTTTTTTCCTTGATTAAAAATTTGTAAAATTAATCAAAGGCAGGTAACTTGCATCCGCCCATCTCTGAGTTCTGACCCGTGTTGATTATACCACGCGAACGAATAGTCAGCTGGTGGTCAAAATGCAGCGAGAAATGTAAACGACAGATATATGTAGATGTATATGTGTGACCCGCGGGCATTCAGAGATCTGAAATAACCGAGTCAAAGAGATCGAAATCTCTTTCGCGTTTCTCTCTTCGGTAGAGGACTGACAGCAACTTGCGACTTATTTTTCGTTCCTGGATAGCAGAATCGGGGCTTTTGTTTATAGAAGGACTCGAGAGCTGATGTAATCGTAAGATAATATTTATTCACTCCTCTACTCGGCGCGGGCGGGGTTCGACCTTTCGGATTAAATTCTCGTAGGTGTTATTCGAACTGCTCACCTATAGGCATGTAGGTATGTAGGTACATACGTACACGATGTGTGGCTGAAAGACCTCGGTGAAATAACATACCGAGGATATAGAACCGGCAGGAGATCAAACCTGCGGTTGAAGTGGGAGAACATAATTCAATGATTTTACGTGCTTATTCACATCCATAGCTGATATAGTATTTTCCATACAGCTAGTATGTGGGTGCCTATATACCAGCTAGAGCTCCTATAACGATACCGAATCCCGCGGTCGAAAGTTCAAAGTTTAACTTCAGTCACATAAAAGATATAGGCTCGGGGTGGGGGTGGGGGTGGGGTGGGTTTAGTCTATAGCTACCACTTTCTGTATCTATCACCCGAAGGATTTATGTAACGACACCCCGTTGCCAAGTTAGCTTTCGGAACAGTTCTTTCAATAACCATAAACCTAAGAGATAAAACTCAATTTTAAACCGAACCCCCAGACGAAGGGTGGAAAAAGCGCGAGGATTTCTCCCGCGGAACGGGTCACCGGTATATATACACCTATACACCAGCTATATACACCTGCGTACTACGTATACATAGACGGATGAGAAATATTTACTTTGTTATATCGTAGGTGTCATAGACGCGTCAACAAAATTTAGAGAAAAAAAAACAACATATGGGATATACATATGTAGAATTGATTATATAATATTTTTCTTAAAAATGTATGTATACCCATACCCTGCATCTGCAGATAACAGACATATGGCTATGCGATATCTACAGCTACAGGATATTCTTAAGGGAGAAATAAATTTTATCTCTGCACCGTCGTTCTCGAGAAGTCGTAATTCGAAGCATAGGTGCCCCCAGTAGGTATATAGCTGGTTGGTTTTCGGGTGCGGGGACGATGCAGGGAGTTTGTGAAATCGAGGTGAAACTGGGATACGAAAGGGTTATTTATTTAGGCCTTATAGTACGCTCGCTCAGGATATCGTCTCGCGATATTCGACTGCGCGATATTGCCGCCTACGGAGGTAGTTTTTATAGCTAACAAATTTCATATTTCGATATTTTAATGTCTTCGATATTATGGTGTCGCTGTATTCCATATAGGCACGCGACCTTATGGCTATGTCATATTTTTTTACCTACAGAAAACAGACGAGAAATAAATAAGCTGCACGCATCGAAATGGTAAGTATATATGGAAAAATCTCTGCAGCCCTTAGAGTTTCGCTACGTTTTTTAAGGTGGTTTTCCAAGATCGAAGTAAAGAGCGGGTACCGTCATACCGAAAGCCTTATTCGAGTAGGCGTGCGAGTTTCGCATGTAAATATCAATATTATGCGAAACGCAACCCCCAGGTCTCATTTTATTATTTTTATTACTTTTACCTTCGTGCCTAGGCAGATGTCGTTTTCGGGTATCCGATTTACTTAATTTCGTGTTGAAGAAAAATCTTTCGTAGTATAATCTGCGTATTATTCTCTAAAGAAAAGAAGAAAAAAATGAAAATGAGAAAAGAAGAAAAAAAAAGAAATACCTACGCTAATCCGCAACAGACGATGCGATATTATGCGATGCTGCAAACTCGGGTCCATCCTGCCCGAAATAGGACTAGTCTGTATATTATTGGCACTTGAAAGGCGCGATGGTTGAGGGTGAAAGCACCGGCAGCAGGCGACTACAATGATCGCGAATAAGTGTCGGTTAAGTGACCTCGGCCTTTCCGCAAATACGTATGGAATTCCCAACCCCGTAGGGTCGCGACACTATGCGATAACGCTCACGAGGGACCACGCGCCTATTTCTCCTTTTCGCGTGTAGCTATATATGTAACATATATTTTACCCTCTCGAATACCAACTGTGCAAAATTTCATGGTAAATGTACTCAATAAATAAATAAATAAATAAATGAATAAATGAATGGATGAATGAATGAATGAACGAATCGAGTCTTATGGACCGAAGACGCAGACTGTTAACTTGAAGCGAAGCTGAAGGGATGTTTTGAGCTCGACGAAGCTATGGCGAAACTAGGGGTTGTGGCAGTAGCTGTGCGTGCTCGCGGGCCGCGATATTACCTTCTTAATAGCATTCCTCGAAGATGCGAAGAGGTGGAGGTTGGCCGAGGAGGAAAGAGGATGGCCAGATGTCCAGTGATACAAGGAGGAATTTCATTTGCTATCTACGCACAACCATGTGGCTCTGACATTCGCCGAAAAATGAGGGAGCTGTTATTATTTCAGGAGAACTTGCAACAGAATGAATAAAACTACGAAGAATAAACGGAAAGAGCTAGAAGAGAGAAGGGCCAGAATGTAGAAAGAATTAAATTATTAAATTTTCAATACGCAGGTGTAATTCGGAGACCTGGACTGCAACGTCTGGCGGCGGTTTTCTCCAGAGACTTTTCAGACACTTTATGGGGTGCAGATGGGATAAAATAAGCGAAGAAAATAGGTGAGCGAGGGAGCAGAGGCGTACGTAATACGCGTATAACGAAGGTTACCCGGAATAATATTGCACGCAGATTTTTCTCGCTTCTGTTTGATATTTGCTCAGTGATCGTATCAGAAATTCGCAAGCAATAAACGCGGCGCCCGGAAACAGTGAAGGATTTGATTTTATACCATTTCATTCCGTTTCATTTCACCATATGCATAGCTTTTCCTGCCGCTGTATCGCATCTAGAAGAAAATTTATCCCCCGTCGATATCGGAAATAAATTTCGGGGGAGGGGGGCGATTTCCCCAATATTTTATTGGCATTTTAATTCCGTAGATCTTTTTTCTTTTTTTTTTCTAGAAATGATTCGAAATCATGGGATATACGTAGGTATGCACATTCCGTGCAAAGTGTAAGCCGTAAGATTTTATGCGAGGAGTTTTGAACTGCGCTGGCTTTTAGCTCACACGCGAGTGACGATTTTTCATTTTCATTTTCGCCACAGTTAAACATATTCTACCCTCGGATTCCGGATTGTAAGCATTATTGTTCTTTGACAGTAAACACAACGACATACTGCAGAGTGCAGAGAGAGTTATACGTTTCACTATGGTGAATACGCGCACCATCCAGCTCTCGGTGAAACTTTACACACAAACATACATTACAGCGTTCTGTGGTTAGAGCGTTTATTAGCAGATGTGAAACACCGGTGTATATTCGGTGGAAAATAAATATTGAAATTTTCAAAAAGCTTTTCAGGCAACTTTCGACCCCCATTATTATTTGGGTTGCAATCATTTTTGGCAACTCGAATATATCGCGCCGATAATTTTTAACAAAGCGAAGAGGAATTCCATACTTTCTTATGTCGTATCAGGGCAGTCTGTAATTCGGTCATATATTTATAATTTACTTAGAGTTGAGGTACAAATCTGGGGTTTCGGTCACATTTTTTTGCATTGCAGAAAATTTGAAAATGATCAAATCAAGGGCCACCCTAATGTCTTATTATATCATGCCTACTGCGATAGTTTCTCATGCAATAATTCCAACGTTATGGATTTGCGAACGTATGTGATTCCATAATTGCTAATTAAGGCCTACAGAAACGTGAGGGAAAATCTGCCATAATTAGGGAACGGGACGAGCGCTCGAGCGGCAGGCTGGTTTCGTCGTTAGCAGCATTAATATGTAACCAAGTTTTGTGGTTACCAGCCATATTGCAGGGTAACAGCTGCAAATGTGATTTAATTAAGATTTAAGATGTCCCTTAATTTAAATAAAATTATTAATCTGGATAATAATTAGCATAATATTATTATTTTAATCACCGATTATGAAGGAATATATTCTCTACTCTATACGATTTGTCCACTGCGATACAACACGTTCTATTCACTTTTCGGGAATCTATAAACTCATAGCTCTTATTATTCGATCATACTCGGACTTTGGATTTATTTCAAGTAAATCCTCCCAATCCTAATTTACCATTGATCTCAAGAAAATCAAAATTTCTATAATGAGGGAATATGATTTGAATGGATAATTGAAAAATGACAAAATTAACATCTCCCTGCAGATGATATTCGACGGGTGAAAGCCTTTTGAGGTAGGTACCCAAGTCTTAAAAAATAAACTAAATAAGGATCGTTTCTTTTTGCGTATTTTTCATTTTTTATTAACAAAAGATTCGTTAATTTGAATTAATTCTCATAGCAATACATTGTAATTAAAAAAGAGGCTAAGTTATGTGCATTTATAACTAGGTAGGCGTGGACCCGAGCCCCGCGCGGGTCGGTAGGCCCAAACAAATTTATATTCCTTCATCATCACGGGACGAAAGACAAAGAATAATTAGGAATTAATTAAGCCCTCTCATAATTTCTTTCTCCGTCTTAATAAGTGAAAAAATTATTGTTGGATCCGTAAAGCGCGAAAAAATACAGAAAATTCGCTCAAGTTTCGAGACCATTTTTTTTCTTTTTTCTTTCTTTCTCTACTGATTACGAAACGCAGTACATCAGACCTTTTCAAAAGAGTTAAAAAAAAATAAAATTACTAGCTTATCGATTCCGCTGTATGTACCTACTGCAGCCCTCTTTATAGGTACGCGTAAAGAAAAGTAAAATTTCCACTGCATGTCTGCGGCATGAAAATTTTCACCACAATGAAACGCGTTGTGAAAAAGCTCCACCTTGCCTTCCAGGAGTTAATAAATCCCGTACCCTACGTACACTACACTACACGTGAGAATTTTTTTTCTTCACCCCCTCGTACAGAGGGTTCGTACTGCACCTACACCACGCATTTTCCTTTGTACATTACTGCCCCTTTGTTTGTCCAGCGTTAGCACGTTAGCGCATTGGCTTATACACATCCCAGTGCAGCAACAGCTTAGCGGAAGTGACGGTGGTAGAGAATAGGGCGAGGTGGTGAATGGCGGAGAATGTTTGCCTCTTCCCATTCCTACAGAGTAAATACCTACACCGCAAGGTAGAACCTACTAAGTCCGCGTGTATAAGTGATTAAATTTCAGCTACGAAAGGATCGCAGCGGTTCAAAGACCCGTGAATTTTGGGGATGCTATCATAAGATCCCGAGCCTTCGCCTAGTTATAAATTCATTTTCTCACTCCCACGTGTGTGTCGCAGCTACGAGAACCAGATCCTCTCGAAAAAGGTTCGGCATGGATATATCAGTTTCGAGAATATCGGGGTCAAAGTGGTTTCCTATTTGCCTTTCGAACGGGGTTTTACTGGCGCGATAAACCCAGCGTCGTATTGTTGTTACGGCTTATATCTCCCCCGATATTTGCGGGCGAATATGAAAGACGGACATTGTCCAAACACCAGTTTCCCTAAACGGGTTGGAAGAGGCTGAAATCTCCGTTTACTTATATTTCTTCGTCAATTAGCGAAAGTTTGCCTTCATCAACGACGACGACAGAGTCCTTTTCCTCTTCTCGTGATCCTTTTCCCGTCAATTTATCCCCGCAGGAGAATTTCAGTGCAGCCAATTAAACCTCGGGCAGGTTGAGTATCCAGAAACGAGTATGGGGTAGCTAGGGATCGATTGCGTAGCTATCAGGAAGTCGAGATTCATTCCGGATCTTGAGCCAGCGACAACCCGAGGACGTAAAAAGAATGCGCAAATAAAAAAAAAGAGCTAGTTATATGGCTGGCAAACGGATGTAATAAATATACAAGCGCATTGCACGACCTCCTGAAATCTCGAGAGCATAGGCCATAGATCAACGAGATTCCCAAGCAAAATATCTATCAAAAAACCCCTCACGCATTGAGCCAACTCCGCCCGTTTGTCCCGTTTCGCTTTTTTACGAGTCTGCTAGCTGCTGCAGATACCCACCCCGAACTAAGTCCATTATATGCCAAATCTCGCGAACATACATATGTACAGCTATACCGCTTATAGGTACACACATACACATACATATACATACCGTGTGCAGATTTTACGCGAAATACTCAGTGCATGCAGGAAATACGGGAAGGACACGCTTTCTGAACTTCCATTATATGCCTGCAGTTGGGATTAAGTCGGACAGAACTTTCTGCATGACGCATCCCTTAAATTTTTTGGAAACTTCTTGGCTTGTGTAATTTTATGAGAGTTAGGTATCTCATCGAAGTGTGAGATTTTAGGAATACGACCGGACTGCAATGAGTGATAAAAAATATGGCGGAACGAAACTTTAATATGTAGGTATACGATAGAACGTGGCTTCATATACCTATAGAGTCATGTATTGACAGTCGTATCTAATCTCGTTACATTAGCGAGCCAACTGCCCGCGTAAATCTGGTATACTATAACTCGCTGTAACTGCACCAGGGATTGTCCTGCAACTATCGACATTCGAGCCCGGAACCATTACCCGGAGGTAACGTGAAACTACAGTAGAATATCGGCGTTCTGTAGTGAATTTTTCTACACCGTATAATCTTCGGTCAACTTACGATGTGATAAAGTCAAAGGAACATGTTATCATCCCCCTTGCAGGGTGCAGTGAGGTGTAAAAATTTAGCTAATTTTTAACGCTAATAGTATTACCGTTCACTACACAGGCTTTCATTACTCGAACCAATAGGCGGTGAACAAGGGTAACAATGGAGTTAAGATTCCCGAAGCACTCGCATTCGAAGGGTGATAAAGTTAGTATAGGGTGGCAGTAAATCCAGTGAGGCGTCGCAGCGCCCATCCGCCCCTTTTAGCCCCATAGCCTTACCCTTAGCGTCCCGACGCGACGCGACGCGTCCGCTTCGTGTCAATAAAGCCCGAAGGAGGAAGTGCAGGGTCGCTGGAAACTACCCTGGTCCCGGTTTACAACGGGAGAAGCAAGATGTCGCACCGCGATCAAGAGGAGTTCAGCGGACATATCAGGCTACTATATAACTCGAGCCAGGATACGACGTCGCGACGCGGTCCCTCCGATTAATGACTATCTCACGTCCTACGAGTCGGGATACGGTTCGGGATCCACGTTCAACAAATTATCGATAATCGTTTGGACACGTCTGGCCTGTTTCCGAGAATTAGCAATTAGAAAGCTATCGAGGCTGCGAAATTCTTATCGGGTCAACGAGATAAGATAAGATATCTGCGAAGTTTTAGGATATACCGTCTGATTGTCGCAACCCTGCAGCTGCAGTAGCTGGCAGTACTACCTACTCGGACCGTGTCTATTTTAATGCGGCCTGCACGTCATAATCTAGACCGAAAAATAAAGTACAAGCTGAAACTCAGTACAGGTGTATACCTATACAATTACTAAGGCATCCCATCTATTCGTATGCTCTATATGCCTCCACAACGAGTAGGTACGTCTGCAGTCGCGGAGTCACCGAGCTCCAGTTCTCGAGCTTCAGCACTGCAGCACTGCATACTGCACTGTTTTCAACGAAAGCTTTTCGCTTTGACGACGATGATGATGGCTGAAAGACGTAGCGCACCAAAGATTCCCGAGTACCTCCACATCCACATCTTCGCTAGAGTTACACATCTGTATACTTTACGGTGCAACGTGCATAAATACTCCCCTGTCCTTAATCCACATGCTGTAATCCATATACCTGGTGTTTGCGAACGGTAGATTCATGCGAATTTCGGAATACGGTGGAAACAGCATTTCGGAATTTGCTCGAAAGAGACCGGAACTAGGCACCAGGTTCGCCGCACATATTGCAAAGGTTACATGCGATATACGGCGTCGAGACGACCCTAGAGGTTTTCCTGTCCAAGTTGTACGTTGAAAGGGAGGGCTTTTGAGGACCGCGAATTGCTGCTTACATTGGCAGAGTCGCATTCGCAGCAACGTGACGCGAGAAGACTAGTACCGGAGTGTTTGTCGAGGGTGAGGAGAGCCAGATGGTACAAGGAAAAGCAATGCAGGTCACCCCCGGTAATTTTTTTTTATTATTATTATTTCGTACTCTGCCATCGCTGAACCGAATCTTCAACTGACTTCGTTAAGAATGCATTAATTTTTCGAAGGTATATTTTCGCGATAAATTGGCGAGAAAAGAGACGAGTGAAAGAAGAAGGAAGGATCGAGTTATCTTGATGGAAAATTGTTTCTGATCTCTCAAGACTTACCCCCCTCCCCTACCAACCAGGTTGAGGGAAAATTGAAAGCCGATATACCCAGAGGCGTAGGGTATGTGTACACATACGCGAATATACCTTAGCTACCCTCGATTTTCTTATTCTCTTGTTACGAGCGCGAGCGATTCAATAAAGACTTGGTAAGAAATGGGACGTAAATCACGACAAAAGTGCCGCTCGAAAACACGTATATAAATTCGAGATTTATCATTGTTCCGTTATTTCCAATTTCGCTTCCATCGCGTAATACGAGCGTAATATCTCACACGTATAATATATTCTATCAGATTTCGATATATATTTTCTGGTATATAGTATCAAACTTAAAGAGGAAACGCTCTGGATCATATCGACGTATCAATTTCAAAGGCTTACCGAATAAAATAGTCGTAAAAAGCGATAGGAAATTTTCGAATAGAGTCAACTGGACCGAATCATTTTCACTCGAGAAAATCATACTCAAAGCTATACCTATATATATACGCTCTCGAATACTCCGCTAGCTATTTCAATTCTTCATCGATGCATTCCGGATTTTCACTCATCGTCGATAAGTATAGGTGCAGGGTACTCATCGATTTACGAATAGATTTTGACGTCTACTTTTACGGGAGCAGAAAAATTTTAAAAGACACGCGAAGGCGTGCTGACGGCATAAAAGCTTTCAAATCTAGTGTCTCGTCGACTGGTGGTGTAGCCGGTAGTTCCTAGCTGCCAGAATATATACCTAATATATATAAAACGCAGAAAGTACTCGAAGCAGACCGCTGCAGTGAGTTTTAGATCGAATTTACGACAGTCAAACTCCGATATTATCAATTTTTCTTTGTTCTTATTCGCCCTCCGCCTCGTTTCGGATTTCGGCATACGATCTTCGTTAGCAATTTATTCGTTTGCCAATTTTTCTCCGGGTCACCGAACTCGGCCTCGATTTCTTTCGCCTTTATTCAAACTGCAGGACAGAACTGGGCCTGGACTGCATCGCGTATTCCACATATGTTATACACAGTATGTAGAATGGATTTTAGACGAGACCGCGAGGACTGCAGGGTGTAACATTATTTATTGAGGTTGAAAATTTAATTATCGTTACCCGCCGTTCGACGGACGATTTTAGTTCAATTTTGTGATTAAATTCAAATTCCGAAAGCCCCGATCGCGTACATAGGTGTATATGTTTTAAAAATAAGTTATACGTGTATCGGTTGATTGACGTTCACCTGCACGACCAACTTTCCGAGCTAATAATAAAACAGATCGAACTGCGCTGCGGCACTATTAAATTTATATGAAATTTTCAGCTGCCGACCTATAACTCGGTGATTGGAGTCGAATTACAATAAAAGAGGAAATACATCCTGCATATGATACGGTTTTTTCAGTCCACTACGCAATAGCCCCTGGCTACAGTTGTATACAAATCTCTATACTTATCTGGAGTCTGCAGGACAGTCGACCGACGCCAAGCGTCGATAGAAAGCCAGACCGCAGGAAGCTGACAAAGAGAAGCTACCGCCACGTCAGCGGATTCCAAATATTGCAGCCCCCTTAACGGCCATGCGAACCACCCGCGTGGAAACGCGAAATACTTATGCACAATGGAACGATACTACGATCTATGTCCACTACGTGCACGTCGCGTCGGACCTGACGCTGACTCACCGAAGTTAGAGGCACCCGGTGCTGCTGACACAAAAGTAGAATTCTTTCCCTTACTGTCGCATTACCGAGATAATGAAACGAAAATTTACAGAGGAGAAGAGTTTTGCGGAAAAATAACAAATTCTCCAATTTTACATTTCCTTCATAAATCGTTAATCGAATGTGCAGCCCCATATATTATACAGAACTGATTGTGAGACTTTCTCATCCCTTAGCAGCGGTCTCTGATTCTCCCTCGAAAAAATATATACACATATATATCTGTATACTATATTAAGATGGAGGGAAAAATTTATTCTCAAGCTTGAAGTGTTTACCGTAGATAGGTGAGTACTTCCATTCCATCGTCGAAAAGCAAAAACTTTTTCCATCAAACTAGACTTTATATGAAATATATTTTGTAAAGTGGTATCTGTAATAACACTCTTCTTCCTACTTCGAAACTTTCGAACATCTCTCTCCCTCTCGTATCCCCTCGTTTCTTCGTTCTCACTCTGTACAGGAATTACGGGTTATTTTCTATATAAACTTTCGATCTATCATTTCAACGTTTATGTTTATCTCGACGAATTGAACTTCATTCCTTATCTACATCTAGTTTAATTGAAAAGTTTATCAACCTTTGTCCGAAACGCGATTTGGATCAAATTCTCCAAAAATAAGACTACGTATCTAACCGTGCGACCCAGGTGCCCGCCCAGTAAGGTCCTTTGACAAATTTAGGTACCTTCCCTCAGCTACGCAGCTACAGGAAATAAAAATTCCGAACTTGAATTCCCCCTGAAACGAGTCCTTCGAAAGTTTGCATTATTCGCGAATTTCATATAAAAAAAAAAGCACCGAAGTCGGGTTGCGGAAAGTGAATTTAAAATTCAATAAACTATATAGCAGTCGGTGTCGGTGTGCCGTGCAGGAAGACGCCGACATAAGACGAGAAGAATGACAGAAAGACGGAGCTGATATTGTTCCGGGACTCTCATTGACTCCAAGTTCTCTTCTTTTTCGTTTTTTTCTTTCTTCATACACTTTCAAACATTTTCATTTCCATTACCATTTCTGAACCTCAGTTCCCCCGTCTCTGCAGCCAAGAAACACTCTTTCTCATACAACTTCCATCGCTAATCCCTGCACACAGCATCCATCTCCGATGTACTGCAATTGCAGAGTAAACTATCTCGGATACAGAGAATGTAAAGGTAGACACGGCAATTAGTAAACGCATAAGATATTGGTACCTGTGATTCAATTATCTTGGGCAGAGCTTACGGCTTGTGGTTGGCCCGCGCATTCTGTCTCTGTAGTACAATGCCAATTACCTAATTGAAGCGCATCCAAGCCCGGAGACAACACGGGACATCTGCATTAAGTGGCTCCAGCTCGCTGCTCTACTATACGTAGTACCTCTATATAGGTATATATGTACAATTGTACCCACATCTCGCCCAAGCCGAGTTACAGCGCTAAATATACGACCAGCCCTACACGTATTGCGTATATACACACATGCCTCTAGATGTATTCAGAGAAATCCGTGTACAGGGTGGTCCAAAGAACGGGCAATTTCGAAACTTGTGATGAAAACCCGAACGCGAGAAGTAGTTTTCCTGTAAGAACTGGACGAAGAAGGGTTTCGCCCTGGCGTATTGAGATTAAAGAAGTTTTTCTTCATCAGGGGGAAAAAAAATTTGCCAGTGACACAGGATGTTCAGCTTCCAGTGTTTCTCGAATCTAAAAGAGCTGAATGGAAGGTAGATCCTGCCAGTTTCTTAAGGATTCCTTTATGGTTCAGCCACCCTTTAGACGCGACCACAATACTGAGATTACAGTCTCTGTACTGCAGGGTATGCCCAGATGCCAGAGGGTCGTTCGACACGGACCAGATGGCCTCTGGGCTGTAGCGCATCGTTTCGAATGGTTGATGCCGATTGCTTGCTGGCAATAAGTGCATGCTATGCGGTAATAGTGTAGAAATTGGTTCGCCTCAAGGCTTTCCAAACAGTCAACCAAATGATGAAATTGTACCTGCATGGGTAGTTGGACTATGTGCCCTGAATACACCGAGGCACGTGTATATTTTCGCGAACTATAATACTACATGGTGGGATATACCTTATACAACATACACCGCAATAATTATTGACGATGCGGAATGGAAGTCTCGTTTATTTCCCTATCTATAAATTAATCAGCAGCCGATACTCACCCGAGTGCAGTGGAACTTGTCTTATTTATTATTCACGTTCGCGCCGAAACGTGAACTGCATAAAATTCGAAATGGTTGAAGTTATTCAGATCGGCGATTACACCGGCGATCTTTTTCCTCAGAAAACAGACGTTCGATTTTCATGTTTTCGAAGAAAATGAGAGTAAAAAAAATGCACGATATATTCGGTCGTTATTGTTATTCCATGAATATTTGATCGGGATAATTTTACACGCTTGGTCAACGTAACAGGGCTTCGAATTAAATGGACAATGAATAAATGAATTTTAAATATTTTAACTCGACAAACGACCAAAACGGAGTCTAATGTATTGGATTAGATCCCCCCGTAGGAAGGAAGGCAAATATTGCAGGTAGGTACCATACATCACGAATCAAACACACAGCGCGATCATTCGCTTCCTAATTCTCCTCTGAAAGGGCAAACAGCACTTTGTCGTACTCGAATAATTTCGAAAGTAAAATATTTACCGCGTTACTTGGTCCCGAGTCTCTCCATTATCCGCAGTAAAAGCTCGACCAATTAATGTGTTAATTTTATTCAACGTTTCGACTAGTTCACAGCTATAATATGTATGTACATGTTCTCTATCAATACTGTAACTCGGTACTAATCAATATCACCAGTACCGCTTCCCCACCTCTCTAAGAACATACGAGACTTTAATATGATCCATGATGGTGTTCATCCCTGTGATCAGAGCCCAGAGGATGAATGAAATGAATTTCACTGAGAAGACATATGACCATAAACATGAAATAAATACTGTACAACATCAGACCGTACGATCTTCGTGCCAGGTAACCAGTCGTGGTGAGGTAACAAGCTGAAGCTGTTAGTGAACAGAGAAGAAATGCAACGCATCCAGGGCCCATGGCACTAGCCCTTACATGGGCAGTCCAATTATCCTTTTTTACAGCAGCTAGGCTGTAAGTTAGGCCCATGCCGAGGAGGGTGTTGAACAAGGGTCCTCCAAAACAGGCGGCAAACCCCATGCGTGGATATCCTCGCCTTGCTATGGCGATGTTTGATACCAGGTCTGAAAAATGATTGAAATAATTAAAAGTTTATGAGATATTCGATTCCGCGGTATCTATAGATCGGTTCAAGGCTGGGAGTCCATGGAGTCCGTTTTTTGGTATTAACTCGTACTAGTTTTGATATGTTCTCTAATTTGGTCGGTTAAAGTTGCGCAGTATGCAGAACGAACTCGTTAGTAAATAGAGACTTACTCCGTCGAGTTGAAATTACTTCATGGCTTATTATACCTGTTTTGCGCGTTGCAGTGTAGTTAACATCCTAGTTTGATAAAATGAGTACCTCGTTGCGGGCGGAATTACGGCTAGACTGTAATTCGCCGTGCGAATGAATCAGCGAATTTTTAACGAGTTGGAGTGTTGTTTTTTCCTTTCTTTTATTCGGTCGAATATTAACCTACGACGTTCATCGATACTCACCGCCGATGCTGTTCCCCCAGGCGAGAAACATCATCCCCAAAGTTCCATCGGATATGGACAATGCTGTGCCGATCGTACCCAAAACTGCATACACTTGCTGAGCGATGAAATATACCACTGCCATTGCGGACAGAAATCCCATGAACGCAAACCCCTGGAAATTGATCAGGGAGTCTAAATTGTAGTTGGTATTTCATTCCTGCTAATTAATCAGCAAGTTTTACTAGCGAAACCCGGCTTGCCTTACGTTGTGATACATCGGAACAGTCTCGGAGTTAGTTATCACGAATACGATTACTCCCGCCGTAGCTCCGACGAAGAATATCAGTGCGCAGATGGGAACAGGCCCGATGGTGTGGTCCCATACTAAAAATCTCAAAATAATATTGAAGAGCGAAGAAAGCATTGATAAAATTCAAGCCTCAATGAAATGCCGGATAAGAGATAATCTCATACCGTTCAAAATAAAGGTTGCGCAGAATGGTGTGATGCAGAGTTGAATACAGTTCAGGAGCTTGGACCAGCCCCGTTTCACAGCGGTCTGATTAACTACGGGTATCAGAATCTGCAGGAAGAGCATTGGCAGTGCTCGAATAACTAGGAAAATTCGGGTCAGTCCATGGGCCTCGGACCAGTCGTCCATGTTCATGGGCGATATGTCAAAGAGAAATTCACGGAAGAGCCCACTGGGACGGCTTATTGCAGCATCAGCTAGACTCGGATCCTCCACCATCCCGTCTTTAGTCATAGCATTTTTCCGCTCCACGTCCAACGCGATGTCTATAGACAGATTTTCGGGACCCTTAGTCCGTCAATTTTCGTCTTTCTGCTCTTATCTTTGACGAAAATTCGGGAAGAACCGAAGGTGGACATCGGCTCTTCGGATTTTACTAAACTGTACTCAACTAAACCGACAAGCGTAGAAAGCTTTGCGGATAAACCTTACCAAGTTTTGTTCGTAATCCGACAGCTCGAGAGCGTATGGGCAGTTTCGGGAGGACAGTTTCATCCCGGTTAACTAAGTAAGTTTTCAGAACGGTCCGGTCGTGGAGACTTGGTATCCTGTCTGGATTCAGAATTAAACGTCGAGGAAAGTTTAATTTCGGTACATCACATTTAACATCACATCGTTCAACCGGACCCCGATATGCGTAGGTACTTTACTATCGTAACAACTTCCAGACGGGGCTGGGCTGTAGTGCGGAATTTTTCAAGTTCCCGAACGGTGAAAATTTCGATTTAGAATTTTCAAAAATGTTAATGTTCACACGAATGAATACATGCGTGAATTTCACCGTTTCGGACTATGTATTGAAATTCAGAACTTCGACCCGGCCCCTTTCTGCAGATTCGGTTCTACTTGCCTTCCATAAGGATTCTCTTGTTGTCTATGATCTGCCCGATGATAACGACCACGATGAAGGCAACGTAGATTAAAATTAGACCTAAACCCGGGTGAAAACCATAAAATTAATTGCCAAATCGAATCACACGTCTTCTACAACTCACTGAGGGCTTCCCACAGGTGGACCTCCTGTTTGTTAACGATATATGCTATCCAGCATACAGCGCCGATATAAAATATCGTGTCGCGTACATAAGGGCGAAATTTCACGCGAAAAGGCCTAACGACTGTTATCGAACCAGCTATGACCGTAGTCACGAAAACCCCAGCTCCAATCAGCTCGTTGAACATGATAACGGTTCCTTTAGCGGGAGCAACAATCGCGGTGAATATGTCTGGAGCGCCGTTTCCAAAAGCGAGAATCGTCACGCCGGCGATATTGTCTGAGAGATGTAGTATCTCGGCGATGATACTCAGCGCGGGACAAAAGCTGTGTGATGCAAAGGTAGGGTATAGTCAGGGTCCGATGCGATAACCAGATTTATAAAAATTGATAAATTCATCTGGTTTTAAAAATCGCTCGCACAAGTTATCGGCAGTAAGTCCTAGAATAAGGAACAAGTAGCAGAGCCATAATATGTAGAGGATTATTCCCAGTGAAAAAAGCGGCAGGTTATCGGATGGAAAGGTGCAGAACAATCCAGGTATGTATTGTATTGCGTCGGTCCAGCAATCAGGAGTGTTGGTGACCCATTCGCATCGTTCCGAGGCTGGAATAAGCCACAAATAGGAGCAATCGTCCTAAAATCGGGTAATTTTAATCGGCTCAGCAACAGCGAATGATTTTAATCTGAGAGTGTTATCGTCCCGGACGTTATCTCACCTCATCAAGCTCGTTGCCACCTTTTCGAGCCACTCGATAAGACAACGCTTCGGGCATTTCGGTTGAATATTTATCTCAAATATGCCGATAAAATTCACAATCTATAAATCTGCGGTGCAACATGCCCTCGATCATCGCTTCAGGAACCACATACCGATAAAACAAGACACGATGATCGTGGAAGACCCGACCCTCGCCTTTTTCGTCTAATTTTTGTTTTATTTCTCGCTTTTATTTTATTTTATTGGAAACGCGACATTGCACTTTTCATTGAAGGTCCAGCCAACAAACTGAGCTCTATCATTATGGCGGTCCATTCCATCCAAGCTAGGCTGCTGGGAACACACTACGCAATTGCATCCTAGGAGCTGTATCTTGTAAGTGCTCTTCCAAGAGCGTGGAGCTTTAGTCGGTTGAATTTATCGCTAAAATTCACGACAACGGCGGTAGACCCGTAATAAAGCTCGACTCGAGCACCCCGGCTAATTAAAAGCTTAACAGGTTTTATTGAATAGATTTGTACAGGCAATAAGTATACATATACGTACATATGGTGAATTGTATCTATGAAATAGCGAATCTGGGAGCGAGGTTTTTCGTTCATACCTATAGTTTTATGCTGTTTTATTCTATACCCTAGAGAATGGTGGTTCAGTGAAAGTACAGCGTCGTAAGGACGGAAGAGTGAGTTTCCGGTTCCTGTTTTCCCGTTGCATTATAGTAGCGCATTCATGATAAGGTGGTGAAGATATAAGGCTGAAATATGCAAAACCTTATTCACCTAACAAGGATGATCTCGTTAAAGAAAATTATTACCTCCTCGGAAATCCTTGGGCTCATTTACTCAGCTGGTGGTTAGTCTCGTTGTAATTTTAGATTAACATCACTAGTACAATATCTAGGTAGTGAAACATGTGTAGGTATATTATCCTATCATTTTAGGTATCAAATCATATCTCTAATTCGTCTTTCGCTTTGCATTTCTCGCTTCGTGTTTCTGCCCGTAAAATATCGCGGCTGACAATTTCCTCAAAATCCAGAACACGACTAGGAGGATAATAAATATACCGGCTACCACGTCCAAGAGCAGATACTGGTACCACGCAAGCTCGGATGCTGCTGTTCTGAGGGCATCTGGACCGTGGCGAAGAACGTACTCGACCCAGAAGACAGCCTCTTCTAAGGGAGCCTGCGGCCGGTCGCGAAATCTCCTTGAAGCTTCCTTGGCGCGCTCGGAGTAGCTGAAATATGATGAGAAAACTCTAGTAGAATCTTGAGAATTTTTCGAAAGATAAGAAACCTCGACAAATTGCGGGGCAATTTGAATCTAGAATTATTCACTGCTCCCATTTCCTTACCTGGGGTTCGTCAGCAGTTGTTTGAGACTATCAGAAAACGCCTCGTACGATAGACCGTGATATTCTGCCTTTAAAGCAAAGCCCCGATCCACACCGTGAGCTATGTTCAGGAATTGGTCCCCGAAAAGAGGCAATCCGAGTATCGGAACCCCGCAATAGACCGCCTCTTGTGTGCCCAGAAGTCCTCCGTGGCCGAGATAGACTCGAACATTTGGATGGCCTATGGATGATAAGAGTGAAACGTTTTTCGGGACTAATTAATCATCGGCGTGGAATTGATTGTGGCAATTTAAGTTATCTCGGTTGATTGGATCGCCGGGCGCGCCCGTGGGTCAAAGTTTTCAGATTTCTCAAAGGGTTTCGAAATCGATTGGGTTATTTGGTACGAGGGGGTGAAGCAGAAACTTACATAGAACGGAGAGCTGCGGAACCCAATTGAGGCATTTCACGTTCTTCGGTAATTGCGGCATCTTCTCTTCGTCGCATTTCCATAAGACGCGTTGCGGTAGTTCGCCGAAAACCTTACGAAATATTGCCATGTGTTTTTCGGGAAAAGTAGAAGGATTCAGCTGGGATCCCATGCTGAAGTACACCACGCCCTCGGTCGCCGAATCCAAATACTCTTTCAGATCTTTTGGGAGTTCGGAAGGACCAGAAGTCGGAATGTGTATACCTCCGACCTCCTTAACTCCAGGTGCTAAAGCTCGCGGAGTAGTGACTGCGTGGTGACTGTTGATGAGAACCAGACCAACCTTCGAGCGCAGGTCATCGAGGCTCGGAAGATCGGGGCCAAAGAAATCATTGGCGATCTCATAGCTGGCCGTATCCGAGTAGATTTTGTACCCGATTTTTAATCCCAAGAGATAAACCGCGTTGGAAAATCTCTCCAAGTAATTCATGCGGCCAGCAGATCGGGTAAAGAAGTTTGGAATGTAACTTGGATTGTCAGGATTAGCCAGAGCTTCCGGTAACCAGGGCATCGCTACGCTAGTGCCAACCCCGATGTATGGACCTCCGAATTTGTGCATAAAACCGAGGAAGCAATCGGTGGTGAACACTTCAGAGATGATAATATCGAACTTCGCATCGCCCTCGATGATTTGCTTGATCCCAGGATGGTTCAAAACGGATCTACAGATGTCCGGCCCGACGTGTTTCAACAAAAATTCAGCGTTGCTAATAATGGTAATGTCGTCGCGAACCGGTAGCGGCATATTAGCGCCTAGCATGTGGGTCAAGCTAGCCGAGACGTCGACGTCAACGAAGTTTGGGATCTTTACTTTTTGCGGATAGTTAGATATTACTGTGATCTCGTGTCCATTTTCCGACAATCTTTTCAACAGAGGCTCGAACGGAGAATAATGACTCCTCGCCGGGAACGGGAGTATAGCTAGGATCTTGGACGCGTTTCCAAAACATTGGAAGAAATTTAACACGCACAACACTGTCACGACGAGTTTCATATTTGCAACTCACCAGCAACTGAGCGTTGCAGCGGTTGCTATGTGCGCCTTATCAGCAAATTATCACCGACAACCGAAAATAATCTGAATCTCGAGAGGCTTGACCTCAGACAAGGTTGCACACTGCAGCTTAGATAAGTGGACACTGCTCAAGAACACTGCCATCGTGCGACGTCGATCATATCTCAGCAGCGTGCAGCTATACGGGTAGCGAGCCACGTATACTGCCGCAAAGTGTTAAATAAATCGTATCGGTGAGAGTAATCACATGCAGGACTGGTCGTTCGCACAGTATCCTAATCAATGAGGACCTGATTGCACATCGACTCGCGATAAGTAGAAAGCGATAGAGATTCGCAAGAACGTTGCAGATTATTGAGGAACAGAGCAGGACTGGTATTTTCCTCAACTTTCTAGACTCAAACCGGTTCAATTTAAAAGATAATTTTATTTTAAGAATACCTTTCATTCGAGGTGTTATGCCATAGGTACGTTCGAGTAGATATTTCAAGCAATATTAATGACTCGGAGACAGTTTGCGGATACTAAATGTTTCTAAAACGAGGTCGGAAATGAAATTGTTTCTGATCATCCCTTTTGACAACGTGTCAGAAATTAGAAAAGTAGGTTTAATGGTCGCCGCCACCAAAGAACTGCATAGTTATACCATTTAGTGCCATAGTCATGGTTCACCCTAAGCCAAATTCTGCGATTCCCCTTATTTTCAGCCTCTCAGTCTTTCCAACCCCAGTGTTACGTCTATATGGGGGAAAACACAACGTTCCTTCCAAGTATTATTGGCAGAAGCCAGCAGAAACTACAACCCTTAGAGCTGGTGGTGGGAAGCTAGAGTAAAGTGACAGCTACTTATCGCAGAATTTACGCCGTGCACACCGATCGATATATTAATAAGAGGATCCCGGTTCGCGGGAAGACCTGATCCCGAGGCTGTTGCCACAAGATGTTTTGCGATTCGTGAAAACTTTCTTCCGCAGACCGCAGCTAGCTCGATGAGAACTCAGTGAAATTATTTTGCCCGACGATTCACCCTCCGGTTCATTCCCCGCCTACTACCCTTATCCTGATTTGAGACTCAACTCCGCAGACCATCAAGAAATAAACTTTAGTTTGGCGCGGATTTTCTTTATATATGGATCCCAATCTGCCTTTTTTGTACGACTGTTATTCTGGCTTTGCTTTTTTCTGCTTTTTACACACGAACGACTGTCTGGAATTTTTTCCTATACACCAATCCTGATGCTAATAAATGAATCAGATCTAAGAATCAGCGGAATCCGATTTTCGCAATAGCGTTGTATGTCGTTCGAGAAATAATCGCGCCAGCGTAGCGAACTTTCGGCTCTTGAACTTTAAGATATGAACCCTCGATTTTCCTCTCAGTTAATTTTCATTTCTTAAACCCGACGCTCTCGTTCGTATAAAAGGATAATTTTCCTCGAGTGATTCGGGTGGTGTTTAAACTCCCACCCACAACCAGCATCGTTTAACCCACGCCTTCGGCGTAAATATCCACGGTGGTAATTAATCGCCAGGAATCCTCCTGCACGAGGTCCGGGATGATACTAAAATCCTAATTCGGTGGGCAAGGTCTTATGCGCTAACACGTAGGCTGCGCGTACCTAACCGTGCGGTGAAAGGATGCAATTAAGCGTCGATCGGATGAAAAGGTAATCGAACTACCCCGATAAGGTATGCCCAGGTCGAAATACCGAGCACAATTCCGTACTAAATCCAGCTAATTGGCTTGGCGAACGGTATCGGTAGGCAACAACCGTTAATCCACGCACTCTCGTAGCTTGTCGACGACGATTTAACCCCCTAACAAATGGGAATTCGTTACCCGCACAGTCTATTCCCTCTCTATGGAGATTTTATCTCCATGTTTATTATACCCAGTTTACCAAGTTTTCGGGAGGCTTCTACGCCACTACGTCATATCCGATCTCGTACACGAGTATAGCGTCTCCCTTTTCACTCGGTATACCTACTGTGTGCGTACGTGCACCAGCTGCACAGGGGTTGTTCTCGAGAACCCCCTCACACCCGGCTTCTCCACCCTAGCATATATCAAGATTTCTAACAACTTTTGCTCCGAACCTTTTTCCACGGGGGACCAGCTCGTAACTAGATTCTCTCTGTAATCATGTTGTGAAAATAAAAGAGGAGCCTTGATTGGTTTCCTCGCGAAGTAGGTACCCATCCGCCAGCGACTTTCGACCTCCTTTTTCTTCTCCATCTCCTGCTTCTTCTCCTTCCTTTTCATCTTCTTCTTATTTTTACTTGCAATTTCTCGTCAACGCTCGCGGTCAGAGAGGAGATAAGGGAGCTCATCTTTTCTTTCTTTTTCATTCCCCTCCGTATACAGGGTGATTCGTTTTAATTGACTCTAAGATTTACTTCGGAGATAACAGTTACGCCCGCGCCGGGAAGATTCTCGGAGCAAAGTTGCGGCTCCTCGATAAAGGGGACATTCGACGATTTATACGAACAGAAATCCTCGATACGCACCTTATAGTAGGCATATATATTACATTATATATATAGGTACGTATATTGTTTCGTTTTCTTGACGAATACTAGGTACTCTACCCAATTACAAGAAAGTAATGAGGTTTAGCTGCTAGTTATCGCTGTTATTTCAGTATAGCTAATCACCAGCTACGCAGGACAATTAAAACTGTTCACCCTCTATATTATTCTATTCCAACGCATATCCACAACCGACTCCTTTTGTCCCTTGTAATTTATCTTCCATTTTGACGAAACCCCGCGGCTTGGCGCGATCCAGGATCCAGGATCCAGAATCCAGACTCCTGCAGACTCCTGCAGACTCGAGACTCTGTATCTCCAGAGAGTTGATCTTGAGCGCCACTCCACTCCGTTCCACTCCGGACAGGAATTGTTAAATGAAAGTGAAACAATGAAAAGCAAAGCCTCCCTCAAATTACCCGGCCCCGTGCGTCGTTCGGTCTTTGACGTGAAAGAAGAACAAAGGCTCAGTTTCGCACAATCTACGGTTCTCTATTGAGTTTAGAGCTATAGATTCAGCCCGGGCGAGTGAAAAAATCGCCTCGCTTGTTGGTGGGAAAATTTATCGGAAATCTACCGCTCCTTTCTCTTCCTCCCATTCTTCGGGGGTGCGAGAGGGGGGTATTATTTTTCATCAGACGTCCCACCCCGACAACAATGGCGTTTTCTTTGCACAAAGAGGAGAAAAAAAAAAGTAGCATTTTAACTGAAATTCCGCAGTCTCCGAGCCGAGTCAGGGAAATTAGAGAACGGAGGGGAATTAAAAGGGACAAGATCTCTTGTCTCATGTCTGTCCGTAATGCTTTGGCGGTCGTTTAATTTACTTTGTTTCGTTATTTTTTTTTTTATTTTTTTTTTTTATTCTTACGGTTCACCGGTGCAGTTCAGTGGGGGCCAGCCAGGCAGGCCTATGAAAAAGAAACCGGTGTAATTAAAAGAAAATTAAAACTGTCCCCAGCTCGCGTTCCACATAGTCGTAAACCGTTAAAGAGTCATAAAACAAAGTCAAGTTAAGCTCCGATGTTGGGGGTCGGGGGTCGGAGGTCGGAGGTCGGAGGCTGGAGGCTGGAGGCTGGAGGTTTGAACCTCGTAGTAATAAATCTACGCAAGGGGGTAAGGTAAGGTGAGCTAATTTTCCGAGAGAATTTCACCGAACAAAGCTAGCAAAGTGGCCAAAGATGGTTTTATCAACATTTTCCAAGACCCCCGTACCATACCTTAACGAGTCTTATAAAACAAGCGCCGCACCCCTTCAGAGCAATAAAGAATCCGTTAATATAAAGAAAAGCTGAAATAAGGAAAGAAAAAACGAAAAATCAAAAATCAAGAAGCGAAGAATAAAGCATAAGGCTACAATATTTTCCTCGTTATATTTCGACTCTGCCTATCATACCATTCCCAAAACCATTTATATCATTCTCGCCGCTCGAGATTTCAAAGTGCTCTTAGCCCCTCCGAAATCCATTAACTCCCTCCTGCTGCAGGACGCGGGCGAAGGAAGACAGGTGGCAGGGAAGCACAGGGACCCCTCAGCATCCCTCGTTCATGGACCGTTGCAAACAGAAACTTATCTGTTGTTTCAGCCTCGGTAGGGTTTGTCCATCATTAGCATTGCTTATGTATATACAGCATGGTTGGCTATGTTGTCTTAGAACTGGGCAAGTGTCTTGTGAAACCACAGCCCTGAGCCTGCAGTTAAGTTGATCAAGTATCTCGGCAGGAATTATACAGGTCATAGAAACGAAATAATTAAAAATATTCGGATTACTAATTCCATTGATCTTCCTTGAGGGGATTCGCCCCCAGCCTTAGTTTCCACGAGAGCTTACTCTTACTTATAGATAGGTACCTATGTCTATCGTGAACCTGCAGGATAGACCTTTGGGCTGTAACGCCCTAGTTCCAACGGACTCTGGTCAGCCCAACTCAAACTCAGATATGCGAACTTTGCTCGTTTGCCTGTTTGTTCGTGGTTTTCGCAAACACCGCAAACACCAATAATAACAGAGATAGGTATATATCCATACATGCGTGCAGACGCAGCGTTGTGGCTCTTGTCTTTGCTCAACGTTTCAACAACTCGGAATATGCTGTAACACGGACGTATGAACTTCGTCTCGAAGATATTTTACGAATAACCGATCGATTGGCGTCGACATATGTACGAATAACCCTGTCTCGTAATTAGGGGGCTAGCCTGGGGCCCTTGTGTATAAATGAATAATAGTATACAGGTATAGATGTATACGTACGTGAGGCGCATGTACCATAGTATGGGAATTAGGCAAATTTGTAGAGCTTTAGGAAACTGTACAAATTTGAAGTTGGTGGATGTTTAATTTGGTAAATAAAGCTTAAATGCAAATGTCGGTGGAATGGATGAAGTACTTAACGAGATAGAGCAAGGAATACGGGGACTACAGGGTTGGCTCGAGTGGAAGACGCCGTAGAATTGAGAGGAGGAAAGCAAAGAGAAGAGAAGAGAAGAGGAGAGGAGAGAGGAGGAGACGTTTAAAACGTATACTTAACTGGAAATTCTGTGAAGAGTAGAAACCACCGCACTGTGCCGCGCCAGGACCAAATCCAGAGCAGAGAGCTGTTGCTAAGATAAAACTGAAAGTATTTCGCTTGGAAAATAATTCCAACTTCCGCGTTACTGCTGCCTTTGTTGTCTCTTCGTCCCACGCCAAACTTTTCCATTGAATTTTTCATCTTGTTTTATTTTTTTATTTTTCCTCATAACTTGGCTGTACGATCCTCTTATATTTGCGTAAAGTCAGCCGTCAGGATATGTAACGCGCGGAAAACGCGATAAACAATATATTGCAACACATGGAGATTGTCTGAGCATATAATTGATTCTGATAATACCAAAGACTTGGTATACATATTATATTAAGTATTTTAATCAATTTTATTCGCGACATTAAAACGCGAAGATTCCAGCCCATTCCTATCTCTGCATCCGCAAGGAGTGGTAGGAACTTTGCCCTAATATTTATTCACCCTTCGAATCGTAAAGTTTTATCAAATCCACCGGGAGGTGCAGGTTATTCGACGGATTTATTAAGGACTCGTGAATTAGGACTCGGTGAAAATTCACAGCCAATAAAACAGCATCGATCAACGCGAGCTACGGATATAATTTCCGATTCTGATCTGCATCGATCGATTATTTATCGCGCCGATTCTCATTAGCTGATAAATTCGGCAGTTAGTTGCCGCACGCACAACCCTGTTCATCCCTGGAGGTGCAGGAAGATATTCAAGGCACGCACGTTCATGTGCAGCCTGGGTTTCGGTTTGGGTCGCGTCGCGACGCCCTCGTGAATCCTGGGGGACTTTAAAGTGGGCGTATTTGTAGTTCTGACAAAGCATCGGGCGCCTCTTAAAATACCGCATTTGCGGTAAATCGCGTGCCCTAGGCATCGCTGGATCGACACTAGGAGGTAGGTAACGGCTTAGAGCTATAGGGCTGCAGGCGCTCGTCGTCGCGAATGGTTCGCTATAAACGTGGTCCACATACGAAATACGTGATTCCAACAAAACCGACGAGTGGGTATACCTCGAGCAGGATCCTTTCGTTGCGAGTCACTATTTCTCAAGTCCACAGGCCGCGACACACTTACCGCACCAAAGAGAAAGGTTCCATTTCGGAGGTTGCGTTATAGCCTTTTTCAATTTGAATTTTTCACCAATAATTTATCCAGCCCGTCACCCTTTCATATAAGGACCGTGCGGTAAAATCCTTGCGAAAATATTCAAAAAATGTAGAAAAAATAACTAAGAATCAATATCTTGTCGCCTGCATAGTAAAAATTGCTATACAGTGGATATATAGATCTCGCGATCATATTTGAACGCTCCGAAGAAACCGCGTGTATGATCGAAATATTACGACATCAGCTACGTCGCTCAAGGTTTCGAAATTTATTCCACTAAGGTATAAGACAGATGCATACATATGTGTGAGAATGACGTGGATGTATGTCACATCACACCGCACCGATGTAACATTTGCATACATAGCCATAGCCCGTAGCCCGCAGGGTGATATTCCTCAGGTTGTATTGGTGCAGGTTGTAGCATTGTTTTATTCACCGCATATATATTGGAGGGAAATCCTTGTTATAGGTAAGGTATACGTGGTATTCTTATATCCATATACCTTGTACCGATATTTTCCACGCTATGATAGGTACTACATATATAATTTGCAAAGAAAGTTCGAGGAGCAATAAGGAACAACGCTTCTATTCATTACCCTACCCGCACAGCTCATTTGAGGGACACAATTTTTTGTTATAATAATTATACCCAGGAGCCAAGTTTGTTTTTATACCGCGAATAGTTCATCTTTTCTATATTTTATACTCACCAAGGGCGAAATGGAATGGATAGAAAAGATCGGTTTTGCCCTGGAGGAACGCGAGCTGTAAGACACTCGGCTCTATAATTTGCGTTTAAATAAAACTGAGATAATTGGCAACGACGATAAAGTAAACGAGAGGTGCAGAGGCGCAGGACAAAGTTGTGCGAAACGATTGGAGAAACAATTAAACACCCCAGCTGCAGATGGTTTTTGCTCTTTAATTCGCTGCAGAAGACTTTATCCGCTATAATCCATCAGCTCCTGGAACTGCTTCTTGCGGATATTCCGAGTCAAAAATCGAGTGATAGCATAAAACAGTGAAAAGCCATGATGACCGTTTCGGATTGCGTCGAGTAACGATCGATCGGAGAGTCGGATGGCGAAAATAAAACGCTGGAGGAGATCATATTTTCAAGAAATGTTCGGGCAGCTCCTTTGTCCGGTGCAGGTAATGAGCACTGGGTAGTGGGTATAGGTACGAGCGTGGGCATGGGCATGGGCATGGGCGATACTCGAGACGGACGAGAGAATCGGATGGGATCGGAGTCGGAGCTGGGTTCGATGGGAAGCAGTAGCTAGGGGCAACGAGGAAACGAGAGGAAACGAGGAAACGGGAGCAGAGAGTAGAGCCGTTTAACGAGCAGTCGGCGAAACTCTAATGGGACGTGGGGATGGACGGCGTCGTTTTGCCCTGAACGCTGTTTCCCAGAGATACCAAATGAAAAGAACATTATCGGCCTCTTAATTCGCGCCAGCCACCCTTAGGTGGTTGAAACGAGACCGGGGAGGTCATCGTCAGCTTTCTCAAACTTTTTTTCGATCGTTTCGGTTTCGCGAACGGCAATAATCGTCGGGTAAATTAAAACCCGGTTCGATATTCTCAATCAGTTTTTGACGAGATATACTAGGAATTCCTCTTAATAAGAGGGGCGAAGCACCGGCGTAAAGGTAATACCGGTGAAAGAAATCCTCCACCTGTCTCACATCCGTTTTACCAATTAACACTGATCTAATATTCATTTCAAGCCTACTCTCGTATAATTCATGATTACAGGTAGGGGTGAGCTTCGCAAATGCTATGGCACGGCTCACATCGTAATGCGATTACTCAACCATGAAAGTCTTGTTTGCTTAGGCCTCGCCCTGGGCTCACTCCTGCTGAGCAATGCTTTTAATTTAGCCGTGTCCTGAATATTTCACAAACAAATAAGCTCGAGGATTTGTAGACACCTGGATATACAGACGCGATGTTTACCTCAGCCTATACAGCTTGAGTGATCCTTGATATCTTCAGGTTCACGGTGTCCACCCAATAAAATGATAACGAGCCATGACGTAATTGTGCAAAATTAATTAATAAAAATTAAAAAAAAAGGTAAAAAAACATAAAACTGAAGGGTATAATTTATAGTATCGTAATCATAGGGTAGTTAGTTGAAGATTGTCGTCTCGTCATGCCTTGGTTAACATCATTTCGTATCTTGTTTCCAACTGCAGTTCGGCGCATTTGCTGCAGCAGTAGAATTTTTAAGTCGACTAGTACGCGATAGCGGTGCGCAGTCTTGAAGGAACGGAACTCTGAAACTACCCCATGCTAATTAATGCCTGGAATAAGAGCCCGCAATTACCATGGTCTCATTTAATTTTGGCCCAAGTTAAGTTTAGTTAAGGGAAATGGGTCATCGCGGTATTACCCATTAGCATAGGAACGTGTACCCATACTCTAGTATTCGTCCGACATATAGGTAGGTATATGTAGGTAAAGCAAGAAAAAAGCGAACCACATCTTTGCAGTGCGCACGTCGGGAATTTATCTTTTCCCGCGGTTTTATTTAGCGCTCGAAATTATTCTGCAAGAAATTGTAAAATGAGAATTACAATTGTAACTTTTCCAACGCCCCCTGGACGGAATAGGAAAATAATGAGAGACAGTTCGATATTCTCTCAGGTTTTAATACCTCCGCCAGGGATTAATGGTTCCTTCTTCGGCAAAAATTGCAATCGTAGATTAAACTCTGTTCTCGCGAGATTAAAGTGGTTTGTTATTAAGGAATGCACGAGGGAATACCGGGAGAAAGCCGAGGGAAGAAAAGAATGAGGACACGGAGCAGGTAACCATACTCGCGCAGGTACTTATAATTTTGTGAAACCTTTGTTCTATCATCAACTTCGCATATCTCATAGCTATACCTTATACAGGTATATGCCGCATGTGTGTGACATTTTTTCTACACTTTCGGATTTCTTGTTCTCGCATAACTCGGCAGGTCGAGTTGCACCGAACACCAAACACCGAACACCAGATACAGCGAAGGCAGGACGTTTTCTCATAGCAAAAACCAACTGCGGACTGGTGAGTGTTTCGGACGGATTAGGGTGCTCCGGACGTCAGGGATGAAAAACGAGCTGGGTTAGTTGCTGATGACATTGTATGACGGATTCTTTGCATGCGACTCGAATCCTCGAGTTGAGAGAAGAAAGGGTAAAAAGAAAAGGGAAAAAAAAGACCTGCAAGTCCTTGCGCAGTCCGTGGCCAACAGGGCAAACATGTCGTTCCCAAGAGCCTTACGAATACGAAAAACGGTTCAATCTTCGTCGTGACTTGGTTATTTATTTTTTTATTTTTTTTTCCCTCACTTTTCATCCCTTTTCTTACTTTTTTCCCCCAGTAGAGCTCTTGCTTCGCTTGACTTTCTCCCACAACCGCTCAGGCGATCTATCTATCAACTAAGCGTAAGCGATATATTTTTTGAGTACGGCGTAAAATCAGACGATTTATTCAACCTTTCATTAATTTTATTTATTTCCAGACACATATAGGGATGGGAAAGGTGCAAAATGATATTGAGAGCGTGAAACTAGTGGCGCGAAGTTGGGACGAACTTGATAAAAGACTGATGGTCCAAATTGATCCTGGGCTCAAAACTGCACTTGCCAGAAGTTTAAATTCAGCTATAAGAAGTAGAGACGGGTTTTCGTATAAATTTGCAATTTGAAATGTAAATATTTTAATTTCATCCTCTGTGCAGATAAGCCAGCTAACCAAACTCCCCGGTGAACTACTAAGCGCGAATTCCGCGACCTTCTTAGTGCTGCAAAAAACGAATTGCGAAAAAAAGTTTCTGAAAAATCTCGGAAGACATAAGACCATATGGTTGTCTCATGAACGCTTCTTAGTCCTGGAAAATTTTCGTTCTTACAAAAGTCTCTGTTTCACGTCTCCTCCCAAAAAAGTATAAATTTCGCAGCGGTTGATCCCCGCCCGTAATAAGTACAATGCAGCCGTATACCTATATACCTAATATCTATGTATAATATATAACAAAGCCTCGGACTTTCATTTTGGCGGTAGATTAGACGGTGGGAAAAATCATACCGGCTTTTCGGTCTCTGGCATTCGTCCAAAAGTTTGAAATAAGTTCTGTTTCCTTTACAAGGTTGGATCGTTGTTTTCCATTGCAGCATAGTAAAAGGGACCGTTTTATGTTTCGTGTCTCGGTACGTGCCTGTTCTTCTCGACTATGCAGCTGCGATAAGCGCAGCTCAAGTTTTGCTTTGGCATTTCGTATTTCGACGGTGCAACTCTTCATGTCCTTAATAGACACATCTTATGCTTGGAGCAGGGTATGTATATCGGTAAAACCTGAGATATAATCTCGCGCTATATTCCGTAGCGGGCGATTCTCCCGAAGTAAACTTTCGCCCCTAAGCCAAGTCGTCATCCCAGTTCTCATTGTGCTATCGGCATCCAGCTGGGGTTGGGAAATTAAACTTTTGCGGAGACAATGCCGCCTCTTCCTACCCCCCAACCCCCATCCCCCAACCCCCATCCCCCATCCCCCAACTTCCACCCTTGGCACACGCACGCTCAAAGGGCGGCCGGAACAATGCCTCGCGAATATCTAAGTAGAGCCTCACATTAATACCACTGTCTGTTCTCATATTTCTGCATCCTCTCTCTCTCTCTCTCCCCCTTCTATATAGACTTTGGACGCACGCCATAACATAGCCATAACTATGGTATACGCTTTTTGGCTCGCCTCTGCATCTCTCAACCCCTATAGTTCCTTGCCCGAAAATCCTTCGCCCTGCAGCAGCTTGGAGAATAAAAGAGGAAACAATGAGACGCTGTCAAAGTTTGTCTCGCCGATGAGATAATTCAAACTGAATAGGCTCCTCTCGCTTTGTTTCCGCGGATATGCGTACATACATATAGTACATAGTATATATTATACATGTGCTAGCTGGTTTGCCTGCGTTTCAACCCTTAGAAATGAGCCGAACTAATTGACACTCGGAAAAAGGAGACGAGGATAAGGGACTCGAGTCCTTCACATCACCGATAAATAATACATGCGATAAATAAGGACCCTGGGGCTAAAACGAAGACGGAAATACACCGTGAATAAAACACGAGTAAAACTATAGCGGTCGTCGGGCAGAGCCAGACGCCAACCAACCCTGCAGTACCAGTAGACCGACAAACCGACCGACCGACAAACTACCCCCTTCGCAACCACTTCGTGGATATTGGAATAAACATTGGAGCGAGCAAATGGTGGTTTTCGACGATGAGCTGGCCGATTTTACCAGAGCATGAAAACAACCCCCTCGCTCACACCCTGCCGCGGTTTCTGCGAGTCGTACAACATTTGCAATTTCAACCTTTGTGCCGGGGGTCTTTTTCGACACCCGGTGCCATTCTTCGACGATTCTTATACGACGATTAATTAGTTGAGCTTTTTCTTCGCGGATTATTTTCATTACTCGACTTCGAGACATCTCCGTTACAAAACTTGAAAAGTTTCTATGCAGCTGGGCCAAACTCATTATACATGTACCTACATTGGTTGAGAAATTTCTAATGGATTCGAAAGCACAATTCTTGGCTTAGATCTTCCCAATTATTTGCAGGAGTATATATAGAACTTTTGAATAAAAGTATCATATCCCGAGTTGCTAATCGGGCTTCCATATAGACGTCGTTAAATTTGCATAATTTTTTCGTGAATACATCGCATAAACAGGGATAAGGAAAAGCTTTTAGATTCTGAGGCGTAACCGTCTGGAAGACAGATTCGCGTAATACGAGATCGTAGATTCCCTCGTAACTATTTTCGTCATACCTATACCACTGGGGTATATATGAGCTGAGATATAGACGCTTTAACGTGTGCTTTCCAAGTTCTGACAACTACGTTCTTCGTCGTGTGTGTTTTTCGACGACAGATCGTGTCGCTTCGTTACACGACGATTCAACGACCGCGTCCTTCTGGACCTGGCCATGGCCCTGGGGCTGGGGTCGGGGGTCGGGAGCCAGGAGCCGGGGGCCGGGGGCCGGGGGCCGGCGGCTTCGCGCGATCGTTGGTGTAATGCCTCGAACCGTCGCGATGTCACGTAGAACAGTTTGTCTATCTCGTCGTCGGGCAGGACCCGGGGTATATTTTGGGACTAACGTAAGATCCGCGGCAGCCGAGAAACGTGAAAATATCTCGCAGGGATTTATCAAGTAAATCCTTCAGCCACGTAGGTATACCTACCTACCAACCTACTGGCGAGTCCCTCGGGCGTCACGAATACGAAAATAAGGGTCTATGCGAAGATGATGTAGATTCGGCGATGAATTAGTCGCCGAGATTCGTATAAAAAGAGAATATATAAACAGCGTGAAAAACGAGCTTTTAATCTTTTCGGAATTAAGGCAGCAACGTTTGAAAGGCTTTTTTTCTCACCGGGGGCTACGGGCAGGCCTTTGCCGGGGTTTATACAACGTGAAAAATCCGGTTTGGCGTGGAACGAACACGCGATTATATTACCAGTGCGTGAAATCGTGTAACACGATTTGTATGGCTGAGAGCCTCCGTCCCAAAGCTTCCGGACACCCCAGAGGTCCCCCTGAATACGAGTTGACGGGTATGGACCAGATTTAGTCAAGCCGGACTTGCCGAGCTTAACGAGAGCAGAACCAGCGAGGCTTTATTACGTCCCTGCACACCGTCGATTATCATTCCGGTGATACACGATACGGCGAAGCCTCCGAAATCTATAATCTCATCCCACGTACATCACTGCAATTAACATACCCTGATCGAACGGAGACGAGGAAATCCGCGGAACCCCGGCTAACCGTCATATTGATTAGCGTGAAAATTTGGTGACACGAAACATCATAGTATGTACGCGTATATATAGTAGAACTAGGGAGCCGAATGGAAATTGAACTCGCCTAGCGTTAAAACAATCTTCCGAGCAAACGCGTTGACAAGAGGACTGCGAGGGGATTGAGTAAAACGTGCGGGCGAACGAAATGCCTCGGTGGAATTTCAATAGGTGGCAAGTTAATTCGAACGTGTAAGGGGTTCCCTTATATCTGCTTAATTAGGTTGGGCGCCTGGGTCCCGCCCTTGTCAGGATGTTTCCCGAACGGGATAGGAATTGCGGCTTTTCGTTGGCGTGGACGTATTATCTACGATATGTTGTGGTTGTTTCAATTTGGCCGAAAACCCTTAACTCGACCGAAAGCCCCCGCGGAGCCTTAGTACCGCCGATTAATCGCCTCGGACGATTTTCAAAACCCACTAAATTCAGATCTGCGGATACCTTATAGGTACGGCGTATCCCCAATTCACCCAATTCACGAATCCATACCCCTATAGCTATAGCTCGCAGCACTGCAGTATGTTGTTCACTTCAAACAACGTACAGTCTTTCAAGTTAGCTTCCAATAACTCAATTAACAGAACTTATACGTTTGAAATTCGACTAGCGGACGCCTCCACGCCCCTAGCCCAGCTTTATTATCACGACATGGTTTCAACGACAGGTTTCACTGCTGGTAGTTAATTTCGAGTCTAGTTGTTAAATTTGTCACTGGCAGCTGCCCTCTGTCAGTGACACAATTCTCAAAGCAATAGGACACCTCAAGTCCGTAGAACTCTTCCACCCAACGATCCGCGCGATCCGGAAACTCCGCCTTACCATCAATCATTTACAACATCATAAAGTTATCGATTCAAGTAGATAAATTAAGTTTCCGTAAAGAGGGTCTCGATTAGAATGAACCATTTTTTCTCTTTACAAATGTTGAATTTTTCTTGAGCTGTCTCGTTGCATTTCGTCCCTTTCGGAATTCAAAATTTCCAAATTTCAATGGTACTGAAAATTCAAAATCGTCCTAAACGCATTCGAGCTTTTTAACTTCCGGAACTTGAAAAATTCCGAGCTTCAACCCGGCCCCGTTGAAGTTTACCGTCACGAGTGTGGTGCAGACACAACGTGCAGACGTCCCTCAACTTGGCCAAGTTGAACCCTCGACCCCGGTCTCGTTACAACTCTAGACGCATAAATTAGAAAAGTACGAAAGTATGGCGAAAGGAATCGGCCGCCTCCATTCGACTCGGCTGGCTGGAGCCCAGCTAGGACCGTGTCTCTGCCCCAGTCGGCTGGTCTCCGGTGCAGAGGCTGATGCACACTTTGGAACATTCATTAGATGGAAGCCTGGGCAGCATCGTATCGTAACGAAGTACTTTGGCTCGATGAAAGAGGAAAGTTGTGTAGCTATTAATGAGCTTTTCACCTTCAAAGTAGGCAGCGCACCGGGTCGCGCAATGGTATCACGTATTTTTTCCACTCTCCAACCGCAGTCTTTGAAGAACTGGTCTTACATTCTCGGTCTTTAACGTTTCTATAGATATACCGCAACGCACGTCTCATTTTTCTCCGCGAAACGGTTTTGCCAATTAAGTCCTGGTACTCATAAAGTCATGAAGCCAAAGGCGGCGTTTTAATTAGCCGCTTAATCCTATATCAAAATCTGCACCCGAGTAGGTACCATAAAATGGTCCGAGTGAACTCTGCAGGCTTCGATATTCATCTGATACATACAGATAACACATCGCCTCCACCCCCGCAAGTGTTGACAATGTGATATTGTTTGTAGATTTGATCATGCGACGCGGTAGCGACGTAGAGTAGGCTTAATTACTGAATTATGTGACACAGGGTGTCGAGGTTGGCTAGACCAGATAGTGGTGAGTGTAGATAGCGCAGGACATAACCAATATTTAACGGTAATTAGTGTCAAATTGAATTTATCTCGTGTTCTGGGTAGGCCGAACCTTTCTCGAACAGGAGCTATCCGGTGCCTATACGTATAGGTATATACATATAATCTATAGCCCGCGTCAATTTCGGACCGAATAAACGTCCGAGGATTTCCGTCAGGCCATAATACACCTCGTCAATGCAATGGTGTGCCGAGTTGGTATCATGGCTAATTAATAGCCGTCTAGAAAATCTATACGACAATTAGTCTCTCTCTCTCTCTCTCTCGGTGCATGGGGATGTATAAATAACGAGGTCTCAGCAACGCCTCAATGACGCAACGTTCTGGCCCGTCAATTCCCGTTCCGTTAACTCCGATCTCCGAGGGCGTTGGACACGGTACCTACCACCCTCCCACCCAATTGCCTTCTACAGGATGAAAAAGATCAATTTATCGACTCGAGTGATTAACGGGGTGTATTACACCACGTGGAAAGGGAGGAATTTTTCGAACCAATATCGCTGCGGTGTATCTAGAAACGAATTTTTCAATAATCCAATATCTCATCAAGGACTTTTTTCGTAGTCTCCATAATTTTTATATTCGGAAGACAAACTTCGAAGCAATATTTCGGATTAGTTTTTTGTTTTTTTTTTTGTGGTTTGCGAATCTTCTAATTTTCTTATACACAACACTGAACGGTAAGGTAACGGAAGATAACTACCGCGTGAGTCAAGGAAGGGCTGCTAATCAAGAGAAACGATGGTTGATTACTAAATGGACGGCGGGCTAATTCCGAGGGGTAGAAGAGAGCCAGGGAGGCAGGGTGGCTCGACGGTGTATAGGCAAGGGACGGAAAAGGGCCGTTCGGCCGAGAGGGTAAAGGCTGAGAGGACTTACTTTCGAGAGAAACGAGATCTGATAACAAGACTGATTATCAGGAAAATTCCCTCCAGCGATCCGCCACTTTTTACGTCGTTAACTGAAATCCCTAATTCAGGTGCGCCGCGCCCCGCCTCACCCCGCCTTTCCTATCTTACAGCCGGCTACAGGCAGGAGACTTAAACTCAAAGTTACCCCTTCCTCTCCTCCCAGGAAGGTTTAGAAGAATAATCTCGGATTATACCTACGCAGAGAGAGAGAAAGAGAGAAGGAGAAGATCGGATGCTGAAAAATGGGGAAGCAGTCGCAAGATTAAAATTCTACGATCCGTTAAATCGTTCGGCGATTGTTAGAGCCGGCAATAATTTGTCGAAAAGTTTGTGAAATTTAAACGTACAGCGGTAGTTTCGCCGAAGGTTTGAGAGGTCCAGGTCTGCGGGAACCGAGGGTTACGACATGTAGGGGGTGAAACGGTACGAAAGTTTCACCACTTTGCCTCCAACTAGTTGGCACAACTGACGGGTACGCGGACGCGAAAGCGTCGACGGATGGACGGGCCGACGTGAAACGGTCACCGCAATGTCACGCACCGGAACTCAGGATCGATGGTTCCACCGCGTCACCAAGCAGCCACCGAGCCAGGGAGGCAACCAGCGAACCAGGCGGCAGCCCTTCCGACGTGACTTGAATTAACGATCACAATTAACATTGCGTTCGTTCGTTTGTTCGTTCGCTCGTTCGTTCGTTCGTTCGTTCGTTCGTTCGTTCGTTCGTTCGTTCGTTCGTTCGTTACCCTAGGACAACCTACAGTTTTCCCTTCATACCACCGTCGAAATCCCCGTCCGCAGTCCTTCCGAGGCACCAGTTTCGAACCCCCTCGAATCCCACCCTCTAAGGCTTCCAGATGTTACGCAATGTTACAAATTTTAACACCGTTAAATATGGAACTCACGCCACGGGCTGTGAGATCCCCTCGATAAATTCAGCTCACACTACCGCCATAAATCAACACCATGGAACGAACCGGAAGTGTCTCGGAAAATACCATCCATCCAATTCCAGCTACTCTAAACAATTATCCTCTCCTCACTGTCGCACAGATACTACTTCCTTCTCCTTTTCCTTTCTTATTTCTCCTTTTTTCTTTCGCCAGGCGACTTATGACATGCAATGGGTGAAGGTGCAGGGTGCATGAAGGACCTGAAATCGGGAGACATCGCGAAAGTCGAAATAATTTTATTTCACCGTGCAGCCTGTCGAAATCCCTCTGCAGAGCTTACACAAGCGGAACAGTATATCCAACTTCTAATTAAAACAATGAATAATGAAACTCTTTGTTCCAAACTGAGTCCTGTCATTTACTGGTTTAATTACAAAGAGGACTGATAACTATTAATAGCGGAGGTGGGAAGGTCGTACAGGCTATGGACCGTACACGTACGTAACGGTATTCAGTATACTAATTGGTAACTTCCCGAGTGAATCTCCAGTGAATTGGGATTTATTAACGCCTACAAATTTTGGCAAAGGTTCTGGCAGGATGGTTGAATATGCAGTAAACGTGATTGGAAATAAACTGGTCGTTACAGTCTGCAGCATTGTTGTTTGTTTAAAACGCACGAATGATGAAGAACCATTCGTCGCACTTTGTCATTGACCGCTCTTTAATTGGGAGTCAAATTAACGAGTTCAAATATAAACGAGGGATTTTAAGCCGGTATACGGCTCGTAGAGCCGTATACAACGACAACATCGATGCAATATTCATACATCATTTCGAGCACGCTTTATTAAATAATTGGTAAAATTGATGAGTTATAACCGTATATGAAGATATGGAATACATACACCTCCATATAATAGCTTGTGAATTTTAACGGTCAGGCATTTAACATCAATTTTCAAACAATATCATCACGGTGTATGTGTTTCATATTTAGAAAATATTTCGAACCATTGATACATCAAGGAAGCTCAAAGTTTCAGATCAGAATAGGTATATACGTACGTAGAAAGAATAAACTCCCTATATTTCCACTCGGCTTCAACTCCCTCGAAGTTTTGGTGAGCTAGCAAGCATTAAAGATGCATTTCGCTCGCGAGGTGCAGCACGGGAACAAAGCTCGTATGAATCGATTGAAATGTTTCAAAAGAGTTGAGCTTTTCAAATACCATTTCAAATATGTATATACACGTAGGTATTGCTTTAAGAACAAGAATATTGCTGTGAGGCTAGACTACTCTTTGATCATCGCTATTATTATCATTATTATTATTATTATTTCCCTGCACCGTGAATGTATGTATGTATGTATGTATGTATGTACCTACCTACTATACCTGTATGAAAGTTTCATTCGCATACTTGTCAGTAAGCTCCGCGGTGGAGATATTTTCCGGTAAAATGGTTTTTAATCAACCGCTCAAAGCTCGCGTGCAGAATCGTGTCGTTCTGCACTGAACTGCAGTAGAAATTTCCCTGCGTCCTTTGAACGTGGAATTCACGCGGTTCCACGACGGCGATTAATATTCCTATTCATTGCATTGAATGGCCTGCATGCAGTAGGACGCATATTGATGTACCGGGCAACCCCGAAGTACGGTGCAGTGTACCTCTCTCGCCTCCGCAGAATAGATGCAAATGGCATACCGAGATCTTGCTTGCATAGGACAACCCACGCGTGCAGATCCTAGCCCAGGGGTGAACACGGAGCTTCGTTGCCGTTGCGGTCGTGTAGTTCGCCGCGGTGCATACCGGGAAGTCACTTAGTATGCTAATTTAGTAATTTGTACTCCATTGTGCTCGTATGACATACCATAGTTGATCAATATCTGACCGATAACAAGCGCCACATCATTGATCGACTCTCACAAAGTCACAACCGATCAGAAGCTTGGAATAAATTTATTTCATCCCCGCGGGGTAGAAATTTTCGCATTATTAGATACAAGCTGTTTCAGAGGATCTAATTATGCCCAGAACCCACCTCTGCTGAAGGGGGCCGGGTTAAAGTTGCGAATTTTGAAACTCTCAAACGGTCAAAATTCCGAATGTGTAATTGCAGTAATATTAAATTACGAATTTACAGCCTTTAGGGAGGTTCTTAATTCCCCGAAAGTCTACATGGCCGATTTCCTTTCGGAATATTTCGGAACTTTGAAAATTTGTAACTTCAATTCCCGGCCCCTGCAGCAGCTGAAGATATTGTACAATTTGTGAAAGCCTTATGGTTACAGGTGTCAGTTTCGCTGACGAGGTGTGATACGCTGCGGTAACTTCCGCAGCTGGTTCATTAGGTGTAAATTATTATTTGCTATGTAACTGGGTGCAGATAGGATGAACGTGATGATAATATAAGGTTATTGCCTCTGTTTCACAATCAGTATTCTCGTCGCTTGGAATTTAATTTACATAAAACAGGTGCCGGGAGTTTTAAGGGAGGCAAATATTGGAAACCCAATTCGTGACCTGAAAACATAAAAAGTGAATAGCGTATCGGTGTAATATCTTGAGCAGAACGGGTAATAAGAGCGTGAGAAAAATCGAGCGAGGGTAACAATGCGAGATTCGACTATATACGGCACATATGTAGTATTTTTGCGTAGATATTTCCATCCGTTATGCTGAATATTCCGCGTTCGAATAAAACCACGTCTGCAATCCTTATGGATAGATATTTCATTCAATTTATTCCTTATGCGCAATTTCATTTTATTCCTTCAAACCGTTCCCGACAAAGTTCTAGATGCCCTGCACCTACATATATGCTGGTGAAATAAAGAATGCAAAAGATTTCATCTCCTCCGTATTCCTCGACAAAATAAGTAGATAAATAAATCTAACAATCTATGTATGTATGTTCGACTGCCTCTCATCGTCGTGTGAGTTTGACATTCGACTCAAACATAGCTACATACATACGAGGGCTCAATTTAGAGACGAAAAGCAAAAAAAAAGGAATTTGAAAACTCCAAATATCGTGATTTTCCACTTCCGTGGAGTCCCATCATACTAAGGAAGATATACTGAAGTGTATCACGAGATTGTACGTGCATGGGCCCCCATGCCAACACGTCGTAAACTGTAAAGGGAAAAGTCCGATTGTGAAAATCCGGAGAAGCTGAAGTTGATTTTCGGGCGACACAGGTGAATAGGAAATCTCATTATCCACGAAATACGAGAAAGATCGAAGCCCTTGGAATTCTCATGACGCGCGTACGACTCATATCACGTGAAACACCCCTTGTTGCTATAAACCACGTCTATATGAAACTCGATGAAACCGAAGGCAGAGCTATATGACTGTATTCCATAGACGGCAACAAACTGATAGCAAAAATCAAAATGTCTAAGCCCATCGCGGATTTTGTGCTGAATCGCAGTGAATACCAAAGTTGAATAGCAAAAGTAAATGAGCAACATTCTCATTCCAGATTCGCAAATTTCAGAGTCTCAGTACCCCAGCTAGCCCAGGTAGGAAGTTATGAAGAAACTCGATCGACTGTGACTTATACATATATTTAACATAGTTACGTGTATAACTGTTTTATTGATACTGTATGGTTGCTTCCTAAATAAATTAATTCTCAGATAGACGCATGAATGATAAATTGCTTCATTATCTTCCACGTTCTCATCCTAGACAATAGCATGTAGGTTTGTTATTCTTCCTTCCATCGGTTCTGAATATATAGGAATCGATTCCCACCCGACCAATTCCCAGATGCCGAAATCTCAGTTCCCGAAATCTCAGTTCCCTAAATCTCATTTGGCCAAGTCTCAGTTCCCCAATCTGAAGACCGTCCCATCTGGCCTAAAGTAGGAGTGGGAATTGGTGAAAAATAATTCGACTGGGAAAGTGGGAATTTTCCTGGACTGAGCGAGTCGGAATTGGTGAAAACAAGTCGGCTGGTCCTCTGGGGCGAGTTGGGGAACGGAGCTGTGCGCCTTATCACACGCAACCCGCGAGTCACCGCAGTGACCATCAACAAGTGCAGGGGTTGGCGTCGTCTAGTGACGATTGAACAAACTACGTTTGCCGCAAAATCACGGGGCGGGTTATTACGAATTCCCCGTAGGCCGTAGCGCGGAATCGATCACTACTTATTGCTGTAAAATAATAAAACTACGATTTACAGAGACGATTAGAACACCTTGATGAAATCGCAGAACTAGCGCTAAGGTCTATTAGCTCCGAAATGCCGAAAATCGGCAAAAAGTAAATTACGTTCGAATCAATATTGTTGAAAGAACAGGCAAGCGGGAAAAGACGAATACAGATGCTGGAAGACTCGTAAAAGGCGATCGATGTGCATTGTATTTGAAAAAATGTATATATTATGTATGTACGATGTAACTTGATATTTTAATGTTTTATTAACTTATTTTCACATACAATAGTATTATGCGTGAATGATCAAACATTGTATAAACAAAATTTACAAAATAAAGTATAAGTCTTTACGACTAAAAGCTACTAATAGATCACATAGCTTCATATTTTTTTTTTCTTTTTTCTTGTTAACTTTATTTTTATTTTTATTTTAAACGGAGTACTTTCCTTTACCCTCGTCTATATTTTAGTATATTTCATCTCATTTTTACTTTACGCTCTATATCTCTTATATATGTATAAATATTATGCCAAATATTAAATAAGATAGCTTTACATACTACTAATTCACCTAGTACAGGTAGTTTCCATAGTACAGTAGTATATATTTATTATACACTCATAGATTTAAAGTTCTATATTATATGTAAATATAAAATTATCATCTTTTATTTTTCATTATACCACTGATAGTTGATATTATATAATATATATATAATGTGTTCTTTTTTTTTTCATTTTTTCTTTTTTCTTTTTTCTTTTACTTTATATTTCTTTTTATTCCACTGCTTCTTCACCTTCAATTTTATTTACGTCTTTACACCAGAGCGCGCTCGTTACAATAATAATAATTCTATAAAGCGATCGTGGAGAGTACGAGTACACTGGGCGCTATTGATTAATTAAATTCCATTCGAATTGTTACCGGTTACCAAAGCATGGTAGATTCCTTTAATCATATAATAATATAATATATCGTTTTATTATAATAATATATTCTATTTACGACAGCACCTCCCGAAAGTTGGGCCAAAATTACGATATAAAATCGCATTTATTAATAATTTAATTTTTAAATCTTCTTTAAATTTTTACTTTTTTTCTCTTACTTATTTTTTATTTATTTATTCATTTATTTATTTTTTTTTTTTTAATTACTTTTACTTCATATCTTTCATTACAATTTAATTCATTAAGTTAATTACTTTATCTCCATTACTCGCCTATAATCTCTAAAAAATTTTACTATTAATTCGCTCTCATCAATTCTCTTTTGATACAAACTGAAGTCTGATGACCGATAACAACACTGATTCTTTCTCTGTCCAAGGAAACTAGTTTTTTCTTTTTTTTTCTTTTTCGTTTTTTGCATTTTTTATTTTTTTTTTCATTTTTTCTTTTCATTTTTGTCAATATAATAATAACATATACTCTGATTCTACCAAATACATGCGCTTCTCCGTACACGTCGAATACAAATTTTATTTTTATTTTATATACAACTGCAGTCATCTTCGGCCGACTATCTCTTCTGAGTATATTATAATACACCTATATATGTATATGTATAATCTCTGCTCATATATTCAGATATATATATATGAATATATATATAATATATATGTATTCACGTATAAACACTACAGTTATACGTTTATAATATATAGTTTTTAGGTATATTATTATTATAGTATATAATGTATAGTACAGTCATTATGATAATAATTGTTATGTATAATTATATACAATAAATAACATTTACATTAATCACGAGAGTATATATATAATACAATATTATGTTTATATTATACATATATATATTATATATATACATATAATTATATATGTATGTATGTATCTATGTATCTATGTACTTGAAAGCGATGTTTGATTTGTGTAGCTGTCACTGAGGTAAGTGTTACTGCTTCTTTTTATTTCATATACATATACCACGTACGATACTTCAAACATATTTATTCGTTTAAGTTTTGTGTTTTGGTTTTTTTTCATTAATTTTTTTTTATTTTTTATTTATTTTTTGAGAGAGGGAATTATTATTTACTAATTTCTTATTACCCGCGACGTGAACTTCGTTTTTGAAAATCAAATAATTCATAGTCAGACATACAATACTATACATAAATATGATTTACGATATATTTTTAATCATACCTACGTAGGGTTTCAGTAGAGAAGAATATAATAGAAAGTGAAGGAGTAGCCTTTTTCAAATACAGAAAAACCATTTTTTTTTTGTCTTCAAATTTTTTCTTTTTCTTATTAAATTTTTCAAATTACCGTGAAAACTTAAAAACGAAGACAATAAAAATATAGGAGCGAAAATACCGTGAACGTGTGTCCCGCCTCGAAAATGCATTGGGACGATTAAACGTGAGTTAAGGCTGTCCCAGGGTATCTTGTGAACATTGTTTAGAATATTTTTGCGAATAATACAAATGTTGGACCACTTTTTTTCTTCTTCTTTTTCACAAGACATATCATTCGTTAATTATATACTTAATTGATTAATCACTAAATAATCGTATGAATTCTTACAAACATTTGTCGCTGCAGCTGTAGGGAACCAAATGATAAATATCTTGCTTCTATCATTATTTATTGATTGATATTCTGTTAAAATAGTATTTCAAACTGTTCCGGTTTGATATGTCAACGCGTTAATAATTATCTCACGTGTATATATGCGCGGCTGCAACTTACTATTCCATAAACGAAAATCAACATAGCATTATTAATACTCATTGATATAGTCTATCGATATTAAATTTATTTTATTTTAATTTATTTACTTTTGAATTTCGCTTAATTTTTGATTCTCTATTTTTAAGAATAAAATTTTTTTTATGAAATATTCTTACTAAAATCCAATAACTATCATTCATGTAAACTATGCGAGATATTTCGCTTCAGACGTTTTAAAAATGTGCTTCCTTTAATTTTTTTTTTTCTTTTTTTTTAAATCTTTTTTCTCTTTACAATCATAAAAACACACCCCCTGTATATATTCTACCGATCTCATCTATTTAATTAATAATACCATATTCGCGTTTTATTAGAAATAAAATCTCGACACATTCGTGCTCTGTCTTATGTAATGATAATAATAATAATAATAATCGAATGAAATCAATTGGTTTATACCAGCAAATCTAATATATGTATAATCTTACGGAGAATCTTACATTAGTTAGATATACATGGCTGTGAAGTAATCTTGTTAAATTAACAAGACATCAAACAAGAATCTATGGGTACTAGTAGTTTAATTAAATATGTTAAAAACGAAAATCTTATATCGTTCAATCGTTGTTTACTTCCTTATTACAATACTGTGTTTTTTCTAAAATATATTGGTCGATAATTTAAACAGACACGAGCCAATTATCGAGCCGAATATGATTGTTTGCATTTAATTAAGATCAATTTTTTTTCTGACCCCTAAAGACACCAGAAAGAAGTTGGGTCAGATAATTGCCTCGCGTCATTTGACACCTAACAGCCCTAGCTTAAAAAATGTACTGTAAATTCTAAAAACATGTAACATTTTTATCGGTTTTGAAATCCGGCTAATTGGCGGTAGTGCTATAAGTAGAAATCCTCAAATAGCACGTCTGCGATCAAAGCTGCCAAGAAATCTCTACAAGACTACATATTGTAAAATAAATGGCGCACATCTGTTCGAATTATCTAACTGGTTATAGATTAGTCAGAAGGCTACTCTTCTCATATTTTTTTATTATTTTTATCTTTCATTTATTTATATTAGGTTTATTTATGGCTTTTGATTTATATTAGGCTAACACAATTCTCAATATACTAACGCTTGATACATTTATGACAATCTGTTATATACCCCGCATGCTGTATTCGGAAATATATTGAAACTGATTATTTTATAATAATGAGAATTACGAAACTGTTAATTCGTTGTTACGTAACATATTCTGTTCTATTGGTGCCTTTTGTAGTACCTATTTATATATATATGTATAATTTAATATATGTAATCGTTCAATTTAATCATATCGTTATTAGGTACATATACAATATGATGTGTAGATGCAGATTACGTCTTCACACATCGAAAATAATACGAAATTACATACTTTGATACTTGCGTTTCATTTATTGTCTGCCAGTGTTGATATAAGCAAATATAGATTTTTAAATAAAAGTATAAATGATAGATTCTCTTAGTCGATTGATTAATCATTAGCGTTGATATGACAGTTTCGTATTGAACGCGACTAATGTATTCTTTTTATCGGATCCACAAATTTAGAAAGTTGATCTTAGGATTGGTAAGAGGGGAAAAAAAGACTAGAAGGAATTATTTGTCCTGCTTGTTTTGTGCCTCAATCAATAACGAGTTTCATAAATCAATTAATAAGCTCGCAGAAATCGTCGTGACGTTAAATTCTTGAAGATGAAAAAAATAATAGTCATCCATATTATAGGCATTTTTTGGCGAAGCTCGGGTATACCAACCCAACTATACCCAAACCTACCCACAGTATAGTGTGTGTCACTCAAACTATATGTTGGGTACCTTTGGGTATAGTTGGGTTGGTATACCCGAGCTTCGCCAAAAAATGCCTTATATCACTGGAATATAGATATTTGAATATGTTCAATTGGTCGGCTTGATGAATATTTTCATTCTAGACACTATACTTTCTTTACTCAAGCACAAACTGCAGTATTATAAGCAAATTAGAGTGAATCTACATGAGGCAGGGTTTCTACTTTAATTTAACATAAAAAGGAAACATTATCATTTGAAATGTGCAGAACAATATTGATATCAGCCAATATCTATTGTTGCATAAGCGTACTGCATTCAATATTGATTTTTGATACTGTCTTCCGTCCTATTTTGGAAATTCTAAAAAAAAAAAAAAAATAGAAAATAAAAATACAGTGGTCAATAATTATAATAGATGTATTATATCACTACCATATTTCAGCAACATAGTATCATGTGTTTGATGTATAATAACTTAAGACTACTGCATTAGATGACAGTAATTAACTGATTTGCATAAAAATATTGTGTTTCATATAATGTTATTATATGTATAGTATATTATGTAATTGAATATAATAATAATAATAATGCTAAAATACGATTAAGTAAATACACTCTATACTCAATTGAAACTAAGTAAAATGTACATATAATTACAAAGAATTTTTCATGTCTTCTTTTTCATTTACTTTTTCTTTTTCTCTTTCTCTTCCTCTTTCTCTTTCTTTTCACAGGCATAATAATGTTATTATTTATAATATAAACTTAACTTTCTACACATTACATATTATATATATATAGGTATATATATATATAAACAATGTACAAATTGAAGCGCAATCGAAGATAGCTAATTTATGGTAGTTATAATTATTAATTAATGTTAAAAAACTAACGTAAAGAAAATCATAAAAATAAAAGACATAAAGTATAATTTGTTTTTTTGTTTTTTTTTTTCTGTTTTCCAGAGACAAATATTTGCAGAAATCTAAATGATTCCGAGATACTAATATCACTGTGTTTTGACACTCATATTAATTATTTATAATATATATTTTTTTCATGAGCATTCTTCCTATTATGCAATCAGAATTCTCTCTATATTAGGCAAGTATATATATATACAATTTTAATTATTCCTTGATGCTGCGTATTAATTACATTTATATAAATAATAATAATTATTATATTATTATCAATATTATTATAGATACACTATGTACCACCCACTTTGTTTTTGGAAAGTAACATTATTATTATTATTACCAACAGTCTCCATGCATCACCGGTTTTGTTGTTTTGCCTTAGCAATCTCTGTTGACTTTGTATCTTTAGTTTTCTGCACTTTTTTAGTATCAGACTTTAGCGACGACGCCGCAGCCGCCGCCTTTGATGTCGCACTTTGTCTGTTGCACTTCCTAGTCGTACTCTTTGCAGTTGACTGAGATTCGCTCATTCTATCCAACTCTGCCATTGCTTCCTGAATAGCATTTTCCAGCTGCATATTTAATTTACGACTTCTAGAAGAAAATGAAACCTTTAATTAGCCATCTTTTTATACATTACACTCATTCCATTATAACGGGAGAGAAAATTTTTTCAAATGTTGTTTACATTATCGTATTATCATCAATGCCATTCAATTTTTAATTTAATCCTGGCAAATCATTTCTGCAAGTAGGTATTGGCGATTGATAATTATATTTCTAATCGCTATTGTAACTCTAATGGTACAAGTAATCAACTTGGCGACACTAGTACATCATTTACAAGCAGTAATTGGCTGTTGGTTTGCTAATAAATGCTATACATCTTTTTATATCAAGTATAGAACTTCGTACAGTACCTAGATATAGTAATATGCCTTCATACATTCAACTATGTTACATTAATTGCATTATGGTAAACTGGATTGTGTGAACTGTTCAATTTCACACGCTTCTTATCTGCAACGTTCCTTTTTTTTGGCGAAACATACTTCTTCTGCGTGTGGTTTTCCTACCTGTAACGTCACACCGTCACCTGCCAGGTGTAAATAAAATGGACTTTCTGGGTTTCGAACTATTCCTGCTCAATAAATTGAATCATAGTAACAGTAATGATTTTAAAGATGAATGAATCTTTGCCCTTACCAATTGTTCAAAATAATATGAATTGTTATTTTGTATAACGGAAATAAGGGACTGCAGAAAAAGAAAGACCGTTCAATGCTTCTCCAAGAGAAGAGCTAGTAATAAGGGTATAGCATTTATTATGACTGTACTGATGAGGTGAAATTTGATATTTCTTCCCTAGCAGGTAGCGACTCACTTCCTAAACTTTTTTCTGGCACGGTGGTGTGCTTCGAGGCCATCGGAGAGAGATTTGAGGGAAGTAGCGTCAACCTGGGTGAGCGTTCCGCCGCCCCCGTACCAACGCACCCAAACGCGCAAGCTGCCCGGGGGTCCCAGGGACTCGACTTTTCCAGGCCAAGCTGGACTCCCCCGAGCTGCGCCCCACACTAGCTCACCGACCTCAAGTTTCCATGAATTTCCAGGTTCCTTCTGATCCTCGGTTACTAAGAGCCCAAAGAAGTAATATGTCATAATTGTCTGGCAACGAGGAATCGTCTGCCATTGTCACATTCTCCGAGCGAGAAACAAAATGGAAGAAAAACATTTTTGGTCCTTTTTATTTTCCACCCTTTCCCAGAAGCTAATTTATTTCCTTTCCGTTAATTCCCACCTCCAATTTATATTTATATTTATATTATATATATACTAAAGTGATCCCATCACCCATATCTCAGAATAATTAACAGAGTATGGAAACTTTAAAATGACCGAATTTACCAATAATCAAAAGAAAGAACGACATACTCTGGAATACTCAGAATTTCATTGATATTTCAACACATAGGGACCTCTCCGATCAACCCCTATGGAATATTCATTTGCCACAATCGAATAGACAAAGTGAGTGCATGGGTTTTCAATGTTAGATACTGGTGCTTGCTGCGTGATCGTTGCTGTTACTAAGGCATGGTCGCTAATAACTTTTGACGGTGATGCGAACACTTTGTACATGACTATAAAATGCTGTGACAAAATTTAACGAGTCATTGAACTATGCAAGGGAGAATCTCATCGACAGATAATTGTACAGTAGAAGAGACATTGTTCCGAACGTGTAGCATTTTATATTCCGATAGCAAAGTGTCTTAGCCCCCTGGCCCCCCTGATGAGGGATTTCACTTCTTATGAGATCGTCTGGGGGTATGCACATGCGGGTCGAGGTGAGGCGTGTGGCATTATATATATATATATGTACAAAAAATGCGTGCCACACGATCTCTGGAATGAAGTAATGAGATTTAAGCGATCGCTGACCGCTGGCGACAATTTCATGGAGTGAATTATTATGTGGTATTAACAAACCTAACAGCCAATTAGTAAACACAATAAAATATCCTGATTTATTATTTACAACTGTGATTGTTATGCGAATTGTTACTGTTGAACAAGCAACGATATGTTGACAAAATAGACGATATCCAATAAAACAAAGTTGAATACTGGACTACTTACCTGCGTGATTTCATGAATAATGGATTCGGTGAACATGAGAAATAATAATTGCGGACATAAGAAGGTCAATAACATTATAGTGCCAAAGCATTCGGATATTGCTTTATATTTGAATGAAATGAACACATAGATGCGTTATAAAAATAGACCGCATGTAGGACCTCGAGTATCTGAATATTTCAGCACATGTGCAGGTAATGCGTGACAATATTTAACTCAATAAAAGTCGCTGATGATGTTGCATATGAATAATAATATGGGCCATTACCAAAGCAATTATGTTAGAAATGTATGAGGATGAACCATGCTAATGAAGCCATCACCATGGCCCTCTTTCACTCGTCTCTTCTCAATAGCATCCTTCCATCAATCATTTTCCATCCTCCTTTCCCTCAGACACACACACACACACACACACGCACACAGTATAATATTTCACAAGGCGTGACATACAGTCTTGTAGCTTAATTTTTCAAACAATTTAGAAAACTTGTAACACACTGCAAATAATGCTTATTACCATGCAACAACAGCCGTATATCTAAGACAAGATTTATTCACAAGTTATAGAGTAGTATAGTATAGGTGTCTAGAAATACAGTACAATACTGACCATCCTGGTCTTCATGCAGAGTTGAATGCATGGAGTGGACAGAGTCCAGCTTTCGTTTGATCCCACGGCCGAGGGCATGCTCCGCGCCCTCGCACCTTGCCGAGCTCACCACCCCTTCGGCCTGCTTCAACGTCTCTGACGCATAGATCTGTCAAACACAACTCAATCAACTCAGGCACAAACCTACCGCATGCTCCTATCAATTGATCAGAAAACTTTAGTTACTAAATGTATGTGTATCGTTAGATTCCGGATATACCCTCCGGTCCGCAATCTTGTGTAAACCATTTTACCCAGAACTTGGTTTACTTTTTTAATATTTTTAATATTATTTACCAAGTAGTCACAAAGTAGTCAGTTAATTCTACCTTACATGCAACGAAAGAGTAACCAATTCCCCCTCAAGTTCGTAATTGATATTATGATATCTACAAATTGTTTTCAAGCCCTTCTACATGCTTCATATAGTTCTTTTGTACTTTGGCTTTGAATAATTTATCGTATTACATATTCAATGTGATGGTTGATCGAAACTCAGTGTTCTGAACATGCATGTTTAAGAAAACGAAAAGACTATAAGATCAAACTTAGATTTTTTTCAATACGCATGCTTATTGCAGGTTTGTTTGTTAAGAATTAGTTTTAGAATATATTCTTGATTAAGAATTTATTTCGTCATATAAATTGGTAGGTATTTATCTAAAATTCCGTTATCACTGAATAATAGTACAATTACATATTGTAGTTTACGTTAAATAATAATTCTACGATTAATATTTAATGCTCATATTGAAAGAAAATAAAAAAAACTTTTTAAAATAATGTTTTAAATACAAACTAATTACAAACTTAATGTTATTATAAATTCAACCCGTTCCCTTGTTATATAAATTCAACCAACAACAGAGATATTACGATTATTTAAATGTTAATGTACAAATCGATAATAAACCATTAGAAAATAATCATCTCCGTGTTAATCCTCCTCCGAGGAGTCGCTATCTTCGCAATCGTTGCCTTGATTTTGGTATGCAAATTCATTGTAAATGTAAGGATCAACGTACGCCTGTTTGTTCTGATAATAATTAGCAATAGCAACGTCATTAATATCAGACCTATAGTTGTACAAATGAGGATACAGCCCTGGTGTAGGAGAACCAGAGACGTTCATAATTTTCTGATTAACTAAACTCTGCTGAAAATATGCAGGCATACCACCGGCATTAGGTTGTAAGAATTTTTCACCTGAATAGGAATGCGCCGTTGCGTGACTATCGATACTTTCACAAATCTCAGAATCTACCTGATCGCCGTCGGTATCCTCTTCATAAACTCGCGGAGGTATCCTCTGCGAATAGAGATTTGGGTTCGACGGAATCATAGTGTAGTGCGCGTGGTCTGGTACTAATGTCTGTTGCCTGTACATGTTAGCGCCAGGAATGAAATGGTGATTATGATAGAGGATTGGGTAATGATTTTGGTCAATGATCTGAGATGAATTGTCAGTATCTGAGAAAGAACTATTTTTAACATCTCTACTAGCATCTAGCTGTTTCGCCGATGGTGAATTGTCCATAATGTCTGAGTAAATGGAATGATTTGGTGAAGATATGTCCATACGCTCCCATGAATCTGCACGAGTGTTTTCTGGGTGTGTCGTATCGGCTGGCTGGTGGGTGTCTGTTTTAGTGAGATGATGGGTGCCCTGTTCTATGTGGGTACCAACCTGGATCCCCGTTGTAACCGTAGACTCGACGTAAGTTTTCCCATGATGTCCTGGTGGTCCGATCATCACTTCTTTTGTAGCTATGCCATGAACTCTCCAATCCTCAGCTATAATCTGCGTATCTCCCGAGTCAGGTTCGCTACTGGATACGCAGTGTACCATTGGCTGAAAATTGTTTAAAAAGAAAGTTTAAATTTCATTGAAATTAGTTCGTTTCATTGACAGCACTTCTCTGTCTGTTTTCACAGCACAATAGTAATAGAATACAAATATCAACATTACCGTCGAAGAGGAGTGATGCCTGGTCGCCATTGACGGTGCAGGAGATGCTGCTCCATGAGTGGTAGTATCTACTGCAGGACTACTAGATCGCTGACTATTCCCAGGGCTGTGCGTTGTCGTATCAGGTGGTGATCCTTGTCGCATCAGAGTGGATTGCGCAACATTGCTTGCTTGATTACCAGCCGTTTGTGTAGACACAGAATGTCTCGCTGCCAAAGGGCTATGTTGACTATTTTGTTGGGCAGTTTTTTCAACAACAGTAGTGCTACTACTCGTTAAAACGTATTGTTGCTGTTGGTGCTGTTGCATCTGCTGTTGGTGTTGTTGCAGCTGTTGTTGTTGTTGTTGTTGTTGCAGCTGTTGTTGTTGTTGCAGCTGCTGTTGTTGCTGTTGTTGTTGTTGTTGTTGTTGTTGTTGTTGTTGCTGTTGTTGTTGTTGTTGTTGCTGTTGTTGTTGCTGTTGTTGTTGTTGTTGTTGTTGTTGCTGTTGTTGCTGTTGTTGATGATGTTGTTGCTGTTGCTGTTGATGATGATGCTGCTGCTCCAGATTTTGCTCTGACCTCGGCGAACTGACTGTACTCTTTGGTGAGGAGGGAGACTTTCCCTGAACTAGTCCACTGCTCAGAATGTAGGATTGATTGTGATCTAAGTTCATCGACTGATCTATACCATTCCCGTTATTAGATGCGGTTTGAAAATTTGGGATTTGATTATTCGATACCATAGTGGTCTGTTGCTGTACAATCGTCGTGTTCTGCTGTACAAAAGTTGTGTTCTGTTGATTGGAAGCAGAAGAGACAGCAATATTAGACGCGGGTGCACAAGGAACCATCAAAGTTTGACCATTCATTTGTATAAATTCCTGTTGGCCTTGGACATTCGATGGACGAACTTGCGAAGTATTAAACGTGACTTGCTGGTTCGGACTAACATTAGCTACTATCGGGCTCAACTGGTTTCCAAACGAAGTGGTCCCATTGACAAGAAACTGGCCGCTGTTAGGTGAGAGAAATTGAGCCCCCGGACTGTGCTGTTGAATAATTTTTCCGCCTGTTGCTTGTGGAGCCCTTATTACCATCCCTGCTGGTCCAGCAGCCAGAATACTTTGCCCAGGACTAAATATACCGCCGTGACTTTGGACTGGCGTAAGAACATTCTGTCCATTTACATTCTGTATCTGTAACTGCATTCCTATGTTATTATCCTGCAAGAGTGTTGCTGTACCATCAGCAGACATTACCATACTGCCAATTCCCGGTACAATGAATTGTTGAATAGTAGGAAAATTTTGCATCATTCCCGTAGCTCCGTTCAACAGATTTACTGGCTGTAATAAATTGATCTGCTGAGTCGGTTGAGGATTTGTTATTATTTGCTGCGTATTGAATTGAGCTGAAGCCGTTCCAGCCTGACCATTCATGACGAGCTGAGCCGGAGCACCTCCTTTACCAGGAACAATGGTAAGAGCCTGTAACATAGGACCTCCAATGCTTTGAGTCTGAAAATTTTGCTGAGCAAAATTAGACTGCGATTGCATAAGCATTCCTGTGTTTTGTTGGGAGGATGCAATGTGCAGCATAGAAGCAACCGTTTGCGAATTTCCCTTTCTCTTTTTATACGCCTTTTTCTTATTCATCCCAGATTCAGGAGACAGCAGTGATGGCTGTCGGTTTACCATGCCTGAATTGGCGTTGACATTTCTCGCAACTTCTTGATTGGCCTCTAAAATCGACTGCGCATTTTGTAGAACGTTACCAGTGGCGACGGTAAGATGTGGAATTTGCACATTCTGCCCCATACCATCCATCGTCATGACACTAGGCTGGATAAGCAACGGGGTTTGAATAGTATTCACAAGTACAGTCGGTTGTCCAAGTACTTGTTGAGCTACCCCAACAGCTGGAATCACCTGACTCACTGCACCCGTTACATTCGTCACCATTGGTGATACCGACATTGGTGGCATTGAGCTAGCATTTGACATAAGTTTTGGTGGAGGAGGAGCCATGACTCCGCTAATTCCCGACCCAGTACTAGCCATGATGAGCTGTCCACCACTGGAGACTAAAATATGACCAGGAGGCAAGCCGTTACCAGAAGAATGTTTCAGCACCCCAGCCGAAGTGTGGATAACATTGTGAACTTGGACGTTTGACTGAGGGTGACTTTGTTGATGTGATTGTTGCTGCGGCTGCTGAGCTTGCGAACAAGAGGTGGCCTGGGGTACCTGAATACTGCTCACCACACTCTGGACCATTTCTAAAGGAGATTTCGACACGCTAACAGTCGGCGATTGACTATACGCGATCGGACCAGAGCTGGAGTGATGCAAGTTTGCAGAGGATACTGTAACGTTTGCAGGCATTGTATGAGACTGTTGACTCTTGCTCGCAACCAGCATGTTTGGTATAGCAGAATTCGGCATAACTGACGGTGCGTTGATCGAAACTGTAGCAGTATTCGCTCGTCCCGCGAGTACGGAAGTTATAGTATTGCTACTAGCCGTATGACCGCTAGCCATAGTCGTTATTACGGACGAAGCGCCGCTGTACGGAGTCAGAGATCCCCGGGGCACGACATTAATCGTATGAGGATGCGGCTGGTATCCGTCAATGGCGGATTGGCGAAGACCCGCTACTTGCCGTTTAATTGCATGGGAAGAATTCTGCGTCAAAGTATCAGACATTTGAATAGCTACCTCGATTCGCGGCGAAGTGCTAGGTGGAACTGTGCTCGACGGCGCCATAGTCGAGCAAGGTGGCGTCGACGATCTTTGCTCCTGCGATCCGGACGAGGACGAGGACGAGGACGAAGAGGATGACTGGGTAGGCTGTTGACCCTGAGGTGTCGACGGCTGAGAAGAAATATGCCCGGGTGTTTGATGGGAATGAGGTGTCGGTGGCTGCGAGTAACTGTGCGGCGTAGACGGTTGCGACGATATTAAACTCTGCGGTGTAGTCGGCTGCGATATACCGGACGTCGAGGACGCAGGATTCTCGGAATTCGCAGGGCTGTGATTGCCTATAGGAGATCCATGGCTAGTGCTGACAGTCCCCCCCTGAATAGGCCTGGAATCGATTTGCTGACTGGTGGGTAATCTGTCACCATAAGTAGATGACGTTACGGGATCGTCTCGTTGATCAGACTGCACAATGTACTGTCGATGAAATTGGTGTTTGTACTGATCCTGAACGTAGGATTGCGTATCAGCGCTAGAAACGCAACCTTGACAAGGACTGTGCTCGGGAACTGTGACATTATTTATCGGTGTAGGAGTCATGCTGCTGTGAACAACTATCGGAGAAGTCGCATGATTTTTAACGGAATTACAGACGGAAGAGGTTGTGGGACTTGGTACGGAGGAAGGCTTTGGTTGTGGAAGATAAGCGTTACTAGGCACATTCGCGCTGTGCGTAGTCTGAGATACTTTCGAGCTGTTCAATATGGTAACGTGAGAGCTACTGACACCTGTTTGCCTGGATATTGTGCTGTTTAAAAGTGCCGTTTGCTGGGCAAGATATCCGCTAGGATCGTCAAGGAAGGAGGGACCGCTGCTCGGAACCGTAGAACCAATTTGATTATTGGACTGTCCCCCCTTGTCGGCATAATCATCACCCGGACTGAGATTTGATTGATCAACAATGTTGTTCTTAATCTCGACGGAATGGTGTTGTCGTTTTTTACCGAACGTTCGACTGGCCTTAGCCTTTTTCCGAGCGAGTTCATCGGTCCACGGAGAAGTAGGTGGAATATGATGATGCAGAGGTGGAACCCGGTCGAACGTGTTGCAGACTAAATTGTTCTGTACAGAAACAGGTGGTGACTGATGAGCCGCGGCTATGGTCCGATTTTGTTGCCACGGCGGAGCTCTTGGATTAAATTGAACGCCACTTGTCTGTCCGTTCGGTCCTCCGATCGCGGGTTGAGCCTCGGCGGAATGATTGCTATTAGGACTTCTACCGGGATGATTAACGGTCTGAAATTGTTGGTGCCCCAGTTTCGGATCCATACTGACACCTTTAGTCGGATCAAAGTGCCTCACCGGATAAGGTACCTGATGCTGAGGATAAATTCGTTGCATATTTTCACCGGGCGTACCGTTAGATATTAAATTACAATTTTGTAAAACGTGATGTCTCTGCAATACGTGACTATGTAGCTGGTGATGTTGATGCTGAATTTGTTTCGCGTTCATATCTTCCTCGCTAATGGCAGTCGGTCTGTTCTGCCGACTCTGAGAATCTCCGTTATTAATTCCGTTTACTATAGGGCCAACATTCGATTGCTGCATCACGTTCATAATCTGTCCATTGATCTGGTTCGTAGATTGCGAAACTTGATTCGGATACTGAGCCTGCGCGCACGCCTGCGATATCTGTTGCTGTTGTTGCTGTTGTTGTTGTTGCTGTTGCTGTTGTTGCTGATGGATTTGCATTTGGAAATGTTCAGGCGCCTGGGATTGTATCAAATGTTGCGGTGGCTGTTGATGTTGATGTTGCTGTAGCTGTTGCATCTGGTGTTGATGAAGCTGCTGTAATTGCGGGTGAATCGACGGCTGTGCCGTAGTTTGCGATGGCGTTACGTGATGCAAAAACGCATCTCCCTGATGCTGGGCCCCATAATTATTCGCGGTTTGCGCCTGTTCCGGGTCTTGACTAATATGTTGCTGTTGTTGTTGCTGTTGTTGTTGTTGTATACTCATGTTATGCTTCTGCAATTGTTGCAAGTGAAGCTGTTGTTGAAGTTGTTGCTGTTGTTGCTGCTGATTAATATGCTGTTGTTGCATCACGTGTAACGATTGTTGATTCAATTGATTTATGTACGTAGGCACCTGTTGTGTCATTTGGTTATTGACAACGCCCTGTTGTTGTTGCTGATGTTGCTGTTGTTGTTGATGTTGCTGTTGTTGTTGTTGCTGCTGCTGCTGTTGTTGTTGGTGGAGTATTTGCATGTGCTGCATTTGCTGGTGATGATGTAGTATTTGTTGCTGTTGTTGCTGTTGCTGCTGTTGTTGCTGCTGTTGCTGAGATATGTGCTGTTGCATAAGCTGTTGTTGTTGCTGTTGCAGTATCAACTGCTGTTGATGCTGCTGTTGAAGAAGCTGTTGTTGCTGCTGCGTCATATTCTTCAAATTGTTTGTCTGCTGATTCATTACCAAAGGATTGCCCATCACCATTCCGGCCATACCGTGTTGACTCAATCTCTGCTGAGGCGTTCGAGTCGCGACAGCGCCGTTTATGTCGTGACTATGCGACGGAGAATTCAATGGCTGGTGATTTATCGATTGGTTATTAGTCGGCTGAATTTGCAGATTTGGTATCGCGATCGGCGGCCATACCTATAGAGAACAGAATATTAAAGGACGACAATCAGACGGTGATTTTCTAGATTTTCTAGATAGATCGATGTTCGCAATAATTATTGCCCGCCTAGTCAAAGGCGAAAAGCTTTACCTGTGGACTGTTAGAGACCGGAGAGCCTTGTACCCCGGAGGGTGTAGAAGCGGCCAGGGCACGTTCCCGTTGTGCCAGCAACTGAGACACCGAGACACCCGAATATAAGCCCCCTGCGCTTGCCAACTTCCGCTTTTTCCTCTTACTAAGGCCGTCTGAAAAATTATAAAATTCAAAACCGATATTGAGGGAAAAAAAAAAAGAAAACCGGATGAATTATTACAGAAGTGGTGAAAAAAGGAAGAAAGTAACTACTTGGATAATTGACGGTTTGAAAAAGAAATTTAATCGCTGAACAAGAACGTAATCACGATTGTTTAATTATATCCGAGAGGTGAGAGAGGGCTGGTAAGGGTGGGTGAAGATTTTACTGAAAGAGAATAAAAGAACGAGTATGGTCGTCGTGGAAGCGGAGAAAAGGCAACATAAATTCAATTCATATTCCAACTCGACAACTCGCAATTATAAAGTTATACGAGAGAAGAGAGAGAGAGAGAGCGAGAGGGAGAGGGAGAGGGAGAATCTGCAGAGTGGTGAGAAAATGGAATAACATTTTCCACTACATCCCCCGCATTTATACCTCCCTCCACCTGCATTTCAACGGGGCACTATATTCAAACAAAAGGTGTATGCATATATATAGGTGTATATACCCCGTCCTTAAGCCAGGGCGATATCCAGGCTGAGATATGCCCCTGGTACAGAAGACGGAGTTTTGTTTCGCGTGACGACAACTCCTTCGACCATTTTAACCCCACTGACTCGACCCCGCAACTCTATGCGGTTCCTGCGGTCAGTTTAACGATTTTAGCCACCAAGCCCACCCAAGGTGGGTGCCTCAGCCCTACCGCCTCCTGTCCTCCTCTTCCTCATCCTCCGCCACCTCCTTCGAGGCTGAGTAGTCATGTGCGTGTTTAAGCCTTTCGTTTGCCCAGCAAAGTATTCGACCGCGTCTAAGCGGCTTACGTTGATTGCACCATACGCCTCGCGTCTTAATTCGCGGATACTCAACTTCTTCAGGTACAAACGTGACGGAAAGCTTCAATTTCCAATCAGCGTTTTCCGCATTTCGGAAATGACATTTGTTTCTATCTGATCGATTTGCAAACGGCGTGAAGACCCGCCCTCGTTAGAGGTAAGCCACGAGAAGGGTATCCCTCCACGGGAAATCGCCGGTTGAACAAAAGCTCGAGATACTGAAAAGCGGGACGACGAGAGAGATCGTACTCTTCGAAAGAGCCCGAACCACCCGCCCTCCGTTCAACGAGAATTTCCAAGTTCCTGCAGGGCGGAGAGCAGAGGATGCCGACGTTTGAAGATCGTAATATTGCGATAACAACCGTCAGCGCTCGCTGAAATTGGCGTGATTCGAGAGAGGGTTGGCTCGCCGCGCTTTCTCTCCTGTTATATCCTTGCGTCTACTCGTCTGTAGGTACGGAAGGGACATGAATTTAGCCCTGCGGTGCTTCTTAGTGTTGAAGGATACAGGGAGCGATAGAACGACGGGGAGAGGGGAGAGGGTCTTTTATCTGTAAGCCGTCAGAGGATAATTATACCCTGACGTGTGGCAAGGGAATTGAGTGGCGGAGGGCAGCGAGGAACGAAAGATAACTGGAGGGTAGTAACGAGTCCTTCTCCGTCTCTTTCTCCTTCACCCCTCCTTCATTATGGGTAGGGCGATGATTTTGCTGTGACCGCGATTCGAAAGGATAAGTGATCGTTGACTTCGTTCGCGGTTGACGTGTCATCTTTTAAATCTTTCAACGGACACGATTATCGACAGAATAAGAAGAAGAAGAAAAAGGAATTGGAAGTGGAAGTGGAAGTCGAAGAAGGTCCTTTATCTTCGTGCGGTTGCGCGCTCTTACGCCCAGCGGCTTTCTTTGAACCCTATGAAGAGATTATATATTATACAGGGAAGAGGACGAGGGCTTTTCCGAAATCTGTTTTACAGATAAAGACAACCTGTCCTTGTATACTCCCCAAGTGTATCTGAAGCATTTCCCGCCTGAAGTGGCTGTATATACATCTCTTGGGGAGATGAAAACTATATAGGGATTGGAAAACCTCGTGTAAACTATACGAGCGAGTTACGAGTCAGAATTTTCGAACCTCTAATCAAGGGGATAAGAAGAAAAAAGCAAACTTCTTCTCGATGACTCGATGCTCGTTCAACCGATGGATTTAAGTAGCCGTGAAATTGTGTTTACGCGATCGTTAACGCGGTTCTCTCTGTTATAAATTGAAGCCCCTTTTCTTTTTCCTTTTTCTTCTTCGAAGTTGAATGAATCGGTAGATTGAAAGCGATTCTTCCTATAGCTCTCCTCCGTTTCCCTAATATTTTCTCATACGTACATGTATATATATACCAAGATTTTCGTCGAAGTCTACCCATACCATGTACAATCTACGATATAGGTGATTCGTTTTTTACTAGAAAAAACGAAAAGAAAAAAAAGAAGAAAATCGTACAAATCGTAGTCAATAAAATCTGTACACCGATATATGGATGTATAGAAAAAGTTTAATCCATTAAACACGAAGCAGCGATTCTCAACCTGAACTACCTACATAATATGTTTTGTACGAAAAAGATCTAAATCGTATACCATTATATTATCGACAAAAGTATACATACTGTTTTTCAAGTACCTACTTATTCGGATGGACTGAAAATCGTTGAAAATCGACGACAATGATTACGGAACGTGAGAATGGTGCGAAATTTGATTCCGACGTAATAAGTGAACCTCGATGAATCTCGGATAATAATGATGCGTTAATTTTTTGGGAATAATCAGCGGAATCTCGATCATGTTAAAATCGGTGCTACTTCGAGTAAGTCGTAGCGCTAACTGAAACGTCGAATAACTGAATGCGCATGAGCGTCTAGGGGCGCAAAGTCGAGTGAAAACGATGCGCGGTCCGGTACTGCAGCAGGGAGGTTTGCCGTTCCCTAACATCCCTCCACCACCTTCTCGTTCTTCGCCCCTACCCCTCTATCGCCGTAAGGTTCAGGACTGCTTATATTCTCGTATGAAATTAACCCTTATCAACGCGTGTCTACTAGCTTCTTCTCTCCACCTGCGTCAAAACCCACCCCCATCCCCACCCCCACCCCCACCCCCAACGTCAGGGACGACGAGCCGGTCGATCCCAACGGAAACGGCAACGACGACGTAACGTATATGTGCAGTGTAAGTTTGGGTATGTAGGTACGACGCAGACGACTGCGACTGCGACTACAACTACGACTACGACGAACTGCTAACACCCGCGGACTCCACCTCAGCCATTCCACTGTTGGACTTTTTCTCTCTCCCGGGACTTATTGATCGCGCTACGACCGACAAGAAGACACGGCTTCGGCTGATTGGCCTCTTTCAAAGGTGGCGAGCGAGAGCGACTGACTCCCACCCTTCACCCACGCCTTGTGGCCCGGACACACCGTAATCCGCAGCCAGTTTATAAAATACAATATGACCAAAGAGGGTGGGAGAGAGGGAGGGTGGGGAAGGGAAGATTAATTCCCCTTTACACGGACAGACGCCCGGCTACTGCGAAGAGCGCCGAGGTATGCTTATAGACTTTAGGAATCAATTCTTGTCTGGAAGTTAAATCTCGCTGATTCTACCATGAAATTTTCACCAAACTACCCTATACAAGGACGATATTTGTTTCACCCCATTTTTCAATTCCCTGAAGTCCGTGTGTAGCTAACGTACACGGTCGAAGTGAATTAATGAACAAAAAGCACACTAGGGATTTTTCAAGCTCCAGGGGTGGAAATTTCACCCTCCTTGTCCAACGGGCGGAGTGAATGCGGACGAACGAGAAAGAAGGAAGAAAAACGCAATGAAAACTAAAATAAAATAAAGTTTTCATTGATTGTAGAACTCGCTCGACCACTGACGATAAACTATGCTTAACCTCGGGTTTATTTGATCCCGGGCTCGAAAGCTCCCTATGCCCGGCACCCCGCCGGTACTTGCTGCGCTGCTACCACATTCGGGTGGGGGATGCGCTCCTCTCCCTCTCTGGCCTTCCCTCAACGATCCGCGACTCTCCTCCTCCTCCTCCTCTTCCTTCTCCTATCCCCTTTGTCCCCCTTCTGGCATCCCCCAACGCGTCAGAGGGATGCCTGGCGAAGCAGTCTCTCCGCTTGTCGCTTTATATCACCGGAAAATTGGAATTGAAGCGCCGGTAGAGGCGAGCTTTCAAGTTTAAAACGACCCCATAAACCTCCGCGCAAAGCCCCGGTTAAACGTGAAAACGCGAAAACATGCTGGTTAACGTTACGTTAACTTTACACCGAGGATTCAATTTCTATACCAATTATTACTTTTTTCCCCCGTTTCTCTCTTTTACTTTTTTATTTATTTATTTATTTTTCTTCGTCGATGCGTCGCGCTTGACATGTACGATAATCAATATACCCAACTCATACGAAACTGTTCTCGAAACCCTTGAAATTTTCAATTCGATATACTCACGTTACAAAGCTCTGATAATCTGCTTGCCTCTGTAATAATTTGCGACACGGAGTAGAATATAGAATATAGCTTATCTGTATAGCACGTAGAATATAGAATATAGAATATAGACCCTAGGACCCTAGACTCTAGACTCTAGACTCTAGAGAAATGAGAATCGAAGTAGAAGCTCAGACGGCGGTAATGCGCGTGTGCAAATTCTAATTGGCGTGAAAGTAGCACAGAGTTAATTTCATTAGTATTATTATTTCTTTTTATAGTTTTATTCATTTCTTCAGAATATGCCACACACGCATAATAATAATTGATTTGAAAATTGGCATGTAAATTACGCACGACGTAATGGCATTGAGTATCGACAGAGTTGAACCGGCCCGGGTTGAAGTAATTCCGAACGTTCAAACTTTTCAAAGATCAAAATTCCGAAAGGTCGAAATGCAGACAGCTCAGAACTCCGAAAATCCAGATCCCCGAAAGCCCAAGTATACGAAAATTTTGGTCTATTTCTCGGGATGTGAAGACGAAAAATATATTTCATCCTGATCGAGACCCTTCGGGTCTTTAGCCTTCGGAATTTTTGATTTCCGGTGTTCTTCGTTTCAATAGGTTTCTGAAATCGGTTATGTAGATTTTCGGGGAAATAGCCTTTTCAAAAGCTGCGAATCGGTAACATTTATAAATTCGAAATGTTTACCCTTCGGGACTCTTAAAATTCGGAACCTCAACCCTGCCACAGTTAAACATCGCTTTTATAAGCAGGAAGATTGAAATTCAATTATACCTATAGTGAACCAGAGAGGGTGAAAAAAAAAAACGTGTACGAATAAAAAGTGTCTCGCTTACTCGTGGCCCAAGGATCGGTAGCTCGGAAATTCGGAGCGGCATGCTACTTCCGTTTACTATAGGGTCATTACCGTGTCTCGACTAAGGACAGGCGATTCAATCTGCAGTTATCACGGGCGCGAGCCGGTACCAGGAAAGGAAAAGGAAGATCTGGCATGGGCGGTGCGGGATCGTCGATTTAATCCCTCTCTTCTCTCCCGGGTATCCCAGCTCTCCCAGCTCTCCCTTCCCCTTCCCCTTCCCCTTTCTCTTGCTATTTCCCTTTTCTCTTTTCCACCCTACGCCTACGCCCAGCAGCTTCTCTTTTCCTCGGCTTCAAGTTGCCAGAGATTCGCTCAGTTTCTCGGAATAACCTCACCTACCTACCTACCTACCTTCCTACCTACGTTACGCTACGCTATGCGAAGCGATGAAAGTTTAATACCAACCAACCTACCGGAAATTTAATATCCTTTTGTTCGTTGATTTTTTATTTTTTATTTCTTCTTCTTCTTTTTCTTATTCTTTTCTCGGTTATAGCTCGAATCGAATTACTGAGCTATATAGTAGAAGTAGAAGGCGGTTTTGCCGTTTTGGCTAACCGAATAAATTTTACTGCGGGATTTGAAATGATTGAATAACTACACACAGAGCTTTCTACACCTATATACTGCGGCCATATGTATATTATCTAAGAATTAACATTAACGAATCGTCACAGAAAAATCTGAGGATAATTTAAAACCTGAATAAAACGAGTGGCTCGATACATCTTCTCGAATCTATAAGCGAGACGGCGTGATTCTTCGGCATGTAATCCTCAGCCCTATAGCAATTCTGAGCGAGGTATCGAGGCCGAATTGGTCCGCAGTTCGAAGTGGGTTAGGTAAATGTTTTAGGAAAGGCTTTAGGAAGAGAAGCGAGAGTAGAAAGGGAGAGTTTTATCTTTCGAGCTTGCAGGATTATTGAGGTTTCCGAATTCGTATCCGGAGCGCCTGGAGCACGCGGGGCATGATATATTGATAAATGTGGTTATACCTCGTCGCTTGCGGGGAAAAAGACGTGGGTAGCTTTTAAATCGGAATAGGAGGGTAGGATCCGATCGAGCGAAAGCTTTTTTCGACTGCCGTCGTGCCTACCACAATCCAGAGAGAAACCGTCGGCGTATATTCGCTCTTTGGTTCACGAACGAGGGTAGGTACATAGAGCGATGAGTTATACATACAAGATACCTACATCGCGAAAATCCAGTCGAGGGAGGATAAGATCCGGGACGGAGCTAAAGCTATCGACAATAATTTAAGCCATAATGTAAGCAGCGATAAAAATAAAACTAAAGAAACACTTCGGCTTGATTATCAGCTTCCGATAATAATTTATCGCTAGGCAAACATTGAATTCGCATTTCTCTAAGCCCCGTAATATACGATAGGATGAATTGATTTTCCCCGATCTATATTATAGGTATACTCCATACTCCGACGAATCTCTGCAGTGGTTCGCTTTGTTGATTGCAATTACGATTACAATTGCAATTAGAACGCGTCGAGTTAAGCGAGGGTATTGTCGCGGCGCTCGCCCGCGGGTAACTCGATCATCGATATATAAGCCCGGGTTACGTATACATACATACATACATACACGATCAAGAATTACCTCATCGAAGACTCGAAAGGGAGAGAGACAGAGGGATAGGGGTTGGATATAATAGAATCTGGAATTCATCAGGAATTAAAGTCTGCTTTGGAAATTTACCGTCACATGGGTAGTTCGATATCATATAGATCGCGTTTAATCCCGCGCAACCCCGACATTCTTCATCCTCTACTCTCTTTATAAACTCTTTTTCCTTTCCCCGACTTGTTTTCGCAGAAACGAGATTGTCTGGGGGTTATTATTGGAAAGCAAAGTATAGAGGTGCGGGCGGGTTGCAACGACCGATGTGGTCATGGGAGGAGAAGAGAAGAGAAGAGAAGAGAAGAGAAGAGAAAAGAGAGGGCGGCTATATATCATTCGTGGTTTAATACCACCAGGGAGATCGGAATTGAAGAGGGGGAAAGAGGGAATAGCTGCAGAGGGTTGGGGGTGGAAAAAGAGTCGAGGGCGACGCCGACGCCGCAGCGGCTCCACTAATGCCGCAATTTCATCGTTTTTCTTCACCGCGACTTTTTCCTAATGATTACGAGGGCGCGGTGGTGATGGTGGTGGTGGTGGTGGTGGTGGTGGTGGTGGTGGTGGTGGTGGCTGTGGCTGTGGCGGCGGATGGAATCGCGCGCGCGTTTCTCGACGAAGTGAAACTTTTGGTCCTCTTCCAATAAAAGTTGGCACGTGCTACGTAGTTCGTTCCTCGTCGATTATATCGCAACGCGGTATAGATATAGGATACCTACCTAAGTTATATACATACACCGTCGCGACGTCTGGAATTTCGTATATCTCGCAGTTTCGAGTTCGTTGGTGCGCGCCTCTTTTCTCGCGCGGGGGACCGCGGAGACCGGACAAACTTTCCTAATATACGTTTCCACCCGCGTGTTGAACCACGCAGACAACGCGATATCCCCGCGCCTCTCGTACAAATCAATCCGAAAGTAAACTTTCGGCACGAGAAATTTTATTTTATTTTATTTTTTACTTTTTCTTATCATTCCACCACCCCATACTGATTTCAAACCAAAGTACCTATACTGAGCGAATAAAGTATATCATTCTTAAAACAGAATGAGACTTTTTATATCGAAAAAAAAAAATAGTCTCTTCACTGTATATACGGTATAAAAAGGATTCGAATAAGTAGAGTTTTATCTGATATCGAATACGTGAATACGTGTATACCTATACCTACCTATATATAATATGCGTCTGGAGGGTGTATAGCGGAGATTGAGATAAGCATCCCTCAACTCGGGGATCTTTTCACATATATTTTCGCGTATCTGGATACAGGGTATACAGGTATAGGTATAGTATATGATACAGTAAAGTACAATATTTTTCCAATAATGTATAAAGTAGAAGGAAATTTATTCCTCCTTTGAACGACGATACGTTATTATTGTTGAAAGGTAAATCTAGATATGCCAGTACTTATCCCGATCGCGATCTCAGCCGGTACCTTAAACCTACTACTGTCGAGGAAAATATTTTTACGTGACTCGATTAGAATATTAGAAACTGCGATATAGTACCACTCTCTCAGTTCTTCTGTACATATTTTCCCCACATCTTGTCCCCTCTTATCTGCACGGTGGAAATAATTCCGAAGCAATTATTCGCTCAAATAATTTACTCGAACATGCCTCTTTCGTTTTTAAATAACTTTTCACCAGTGAAATCTGTGATCAAAGGAAGAGGGGGAGGAAAAAAAACGCGGGGGAAATACGTATAGGGGCGAGGGCTCACCTAATCTTCAAAGATTTCTCTCCGTCCCTTAAAATTATCCCTTGCTTTGCGAGGGGTGAAGCTTTTCGTTTGAAAGGGAAAAAGAAAAACATAAAAAAAAAAAGACAAAAACGTGATATTGTCCCGATTACTATCGGGCATCTAGTTATACGAAACGTTCACGTCGGTGCGACCGAGGTGCTTGCGGTACTATAAATGATTCAAGCTGTGTCTCACCTTTTTTGGACTTGTCCGATGAGGTAGGCGACGGCGATGCTCGAGGCGCCGGTACACAAGAGACGGTCGAGGAGGCGACGGGACTCGCCGCGGCTACGGGTAGCAACAATTTCCTCTTATGGTTGCAGAGCTTCGTCATCTCTCTGGTTTTGCCCTGGTCCGGGCACCAAGGTCGTGTAGCAACCTGAAGCGAAAAAAGGAAAAAGAAAAATGAAAATGAAAGTTTACAAATTTTCGTTTCTCATTCTTCCCTTTCTTCTAATTAACTAAATATTGTTAATCAAATTTTATTCTATTTTATTCATAATGTGCTCATTATAAATTCTGACCCGAAAATAATTATAGTCGCTCGACGATTGGTTAAATGAATAACGAATTGTGTTAAACGAAGTTGAAGTCAATTAGATCGATGAGAAATCGCTGCATTCGTCAGGCGTAAATTAGAACTCGAGTAGATAGCTGGCTGGCTGTTAATAAGTAATGTGCAAACGAAATAAGGATGAAACTATGGGCTTTGAATTATTTAGAGCTTGCGGGTTCTATAGTTTTGTAGTATAGAGACAATGATGGCTCAGATCGTTGAGTTTTCAACGTTTCAAGAAATCTATGTCACGGTGGGTTAGTTACTATACGATTGAGGAATAATAAAGATCGATATCAAAGAAGAGAAACAAAGAAATTCTCTGGTACCTGTATAATACACACGCGCGTATACATATAGTTGTACCGACAATCTGCAGTATACGATCTTTATGATCGGCTTGCCCTCGTTTCCGTAATTATAACAGAATTCACTGCAATCTCTGATGTTCCGAGACTCGGTACATAACTCTGAACCGCGGAGTGGCCTTAATTTTCATTTCGAGAATTTCCAAGTTAATAAATTCACCGATTGAGCCGATTATGCGAGGCGTAGGTGTATGTATGTAAATCTATGATACATATTAGTTCGATCAATGTAATAATAATGATAATTATAAGACGTTAAATGGTGGACAAAAAGCTATATGTAGCCTGCAGTCGAGTCTTGATTAATTGAGAGTGAAAGTTGTCCCCGTATTCGGAATACCGTCGAATGAACGAGAAGAGAAGAGGAGAGAAGAGGAGAGAAGAGGAGACGAGGTACGAGACGAGACTTTCGGATCGTTAAAAATCAGATCATGCGTGCGTTTGTATATCGGGTGTGTCTTGAGAGGAGCGAGTTTGTAAATTATGATCACGAATACGAGCGATGGGTCCTTTGCAAGTAAAATTAGGAGCAAGGATGAATAAATCTTCGTAGGTGCAGTATATGGGGGATACGTTATACAGGCGAACTAGGCTGAGCGATCGGTTCGTTAACTCTAATTGTAAAGGAGATCGATATACACCTTAGCCACCTAATTTCGTGGGGTATATTAAGTTCAACCTTATAATAATTAGCCCCGATCAGGAATTGCGAAGAGCGATTTCCGAATGGGAATAAGGAATAGGTGAATAAATTAACTGAACCTAATTATTAATTACATATTCCTATTTGATATTGAAATTGAAACGTACTAGTTACGAGTCGTAACCGCGTATAACTACTCGACGTTCATTAAATGCAGGGAAAGAAGAGGAACCAGTCTGCATCAGCTCGACAATACGATACCTATATACGTAGTATAAGAGAAAACGACTTCAGAATTCAACGAGCCGCGATAGACTCTAATATCCTCGTAATTCTTGATAAGCTGTAAGTCGGATGGAGGTTAGCGGTAATGGGTTTAATTAATCATATAAATTAACAATGGCCTGAATACGATGATAGGATTATTGATTTAACCTTGAAGTAATTCTCCGCTTGACTATAAATTATCGCTAATAGCTTCAGACGTCCCTGACTAATTAGCCAAGATCTTTTATGTGTATTTATTTCTTTTCTCTCTCTCTCTCTCTCTCTCTCCCATGAATAGAAGTAAACGCGTACTACTATACGTCTAGTCAATTTGCTAATAAATTAATAAAATATTTAATGAACATTAATCGGCTTCTGGCAAAAAATAGGGACTTAGTTTTTCGCGTTAAATATTAAGTAGAAGCGTTGAGTATTTTGAAAAAAAGAACAATTTCCGAGTACAAAAATGTCTGACATTTCCAGGATTTCCATTTCTCCCGAGATTTAACGCAGCCACCTTGATTAATGAGCGAGCGTCGCGTCGCGTCGCGTCGTGTCGCGACGTCGTGAACCGTGGAACTCCATAAATACTTCTTGCCCAAGTTCTGATTGGACGAAGGGGGGTTCAAGTCAGGCGGGAGCATGTCGCGCAGCTCACAATCCTAATTACCGTCGAAGCGCGAGTTCGCTTCGCTATCGCACCAACAATTACCAACCACTTGAATTCCTCGAAGGCATACCTACACTCGAGGTACAGGTACAGGTACAGGTACAGGTACAGGTACACACATGTATAGACACGAGACGCGTAAACCCAACTAAAGTAAAGTAAACGTGAAACAAACCCGCAGCTATAAGACTCGCGGTTTCCGATTCACGGATATTCAAACAGACGTTAGATATGCCAAAAAATTATAAATTCCGTGAACGGGTTGATGCGCGAAAACCCGCGACGTCAAATTTATACCCTTTCGCATCTGCACAGGACTCCAGTGAAGCGCTCGAATTACCGCGAGCAGACTACATATTCGTTTCTTCCTGTTCTTTCCCCGGGTTCTCGTCTTTTTTTCTGTCCGTTCCTTCTCTTTTTTCTTTCTTTTTTTTTTTCTTTCTTCCTTTCTTGTTTCATTTCCTTTTTTTTTTACCGCACTATACCCAGCCGCAGGATTTATGAGGCTATAACTTTTCGATGCATTCACCAGTCGACCGTCGACGACTGGTGCACCAGCGACGACCCGTTTCACCGGGAAGTGATGCGGTCTCTCCGCGTTTTATTAGCGAGAACTGCAGCTCTTCTACGGATCGTCGCATTGTCCCCGATTACAACGATTACCGCGTCTCTATCCTACCTACTCCTCTTCAAACTTTTACGGTTTTACTCCCTTTTACGTATACCTACATAGGTATATCACTGCAATGCATGCATACATACATACGTACGAGTTTTAATGCTCTTCGCTTTTATACGACTATGACTGCAGCAGCCTTTTCGCATTGTTTAACGAAAGGACTATTCAAACACAATGTGCGATCGTGTGAATATATAGGAAACAACATTGCCCTATGACACGGTGTTGCGAAAATCAAACGTAACGAATGATAACTAACTATTTATATACCCATACGTACACGGATAAGGAGTATGGCTGTTTCGAGGCAAGGACTCGCGAGTCGTAAAATGAAATTTATGCCAAGGGTTATGCTAAGAACAGCTAGGTCGCCTGTGTGCGCGAGTACCACACGCATCCGTGCATACACAAGGGGTTCGCATCTTTATTGTTCAGAATGATGCACTAAATTCGAGTATGAGGAGGTATAACAGCGATATTAATTGGCGAATTGCCTCGCGCGTTCTTCAATTTCCATATATGATAACCGGAGTCGCGTCAGTCACGCGATATTCTTATATCTTTAATTTCCAAGGGCGAAAAATAAGCACGGGGCGAAAAGGTAGATAGAACTTTACGATTCCCATTCATTAAAACCCCGGTAATGTTCGGGTTTAGGTTACAGGTAGAGCTTACTGCAGTCGCGTCTGCATGAAAGCCCGTTCAAAAGCAGTCTGCAAACTCGTCCCCTGTCGTATACGTACCTACATACCTACATACGCCCTGGGGATCTTGAATTATGCAATTATATCGGACGGTGAACGAGAGCGCATGCAGTTCTGAATCCCCGTCGATCATCGTCCGTATAGAATTGTAGCCAGAGCTATAAGCTAGCTGCGAGGCATTTTTCTTCTCCCTTTTACCCATTATTTTAAATCCTCTCTCCTTCTCTCTTTCTCTCTACACTATACACCATATTTTCTCCCTGTGCAAATACCGCGGAGTAGAAATGCCCTCGCGCTCTTAAAAAAAGCAACGTTTATTACTCCCGATCGCCTCTATGTAATACACAGCAAATATATACGCTCTCCGCAAGGTAGGTACCTACTCGCCTATATGTGTACCCTATTCACTCTATTCACGAACGGGATAATTCAGTCGGATTTACTACACGTGGCACGTGTGCTCGGGCACACATATATACCTTCGTGATAGTACCTTACACAGTTACTCTCATATGGCATAAATAAGTTATAGAACCGATGTGAGCTATGCAGACCGATAGACGACGCGACGGTCGTCTGGTATAATGAGGTAGGTAGGTAGGTAGGTATACCAGCATACACATACGTACTGCATAGCATGAACGCAGGCAATTGCATAGTCGTTCTTAGTTCGAGCATGACTTACGACTTACGAGTCATATTATCGCTGCCATCATTCTCGACGGACAAAGTGCCCGTGTTCATTCCACCCTTTCCTCCTCCTCGACGCATGGAAAGAAGAGATTTCTGCAGCATTGCATCGCATTGTTCTGGCCAATATAATTGTCGTCGCGAATAATATTCTCCCCGGATTAAAATAAAATACGAATTTATCTAACCGGCTGTGAAGAAGTAGGTGATTGAATATGGACAGAAAAAAATTGCGAAGGCGGAGGCAATGAAATGAAATGAAATGAAATGAAATGAAATGAAATGAAATGAAATAGAGGGCATATGACGATCTCATAGTACAATAATTGAACGTCAAACCGGCGTAATACTGTGGGGAATTCAACCGCCCCAGGATAATACAATTAAATCCTTTAGTGGTCAAAATAGCGTATGAAGTTAGCCGATGAAAACCACGCGGGACGACGGGATGGAGAGAGAGAGAGAGAGAGAGCTAAAGGAGGGTTTTGCGGCCGGAGAAAAGGGTTAACCACCGCACATAACACAGGAGTTAATCCCCTTTTCGCATTTCTTCTTCCCGAACGAATGAAGCCCGCAGCCCATCCCCCGATCAACTTTCTTTCTCGGTTACTTTTTTTTTTTCTTTTTTCTTTTACCAGTGAAAAAAAGGCATAAAATCACACGCCACGCTCCATATACGCGCCTTGGAAAATTGCTTTTCTTCTTCTCTCAGACCGACGAAAGTAAGGAAGGAGTTCCTGATTCCTGATTTCTCTGCAGAGCGCATGTTCGCAAGCTTTATTGCGTTTTTCGTGTATAATATTTCGACGCTGGATGAAAATCCAGGTAATTATTGCTCACTCTTTTAATTATACATATATGGACTACGCGAGATTCAGCGACGAGTGCGTCGCAGTTCATTCGGTCGGCACTCGCGTGTATAGCATCGGTCGGTTTTCTCCTTTCCCATAGGTGCAGTGCACCAGTCTGCAGACTTTCTCATTATTTACTCAAGATGACAATCGCGGATAGACTTGCCATAACGATTCCTATACCTATACTATATATATATATACGAGACAAGATTTACGCGGGACGGTATATTACGGTTTATCAACTAATTTCCTCGTACACGTATAAATCATACCTCTATAAAACGTACATGAAATCTGTGCGGTAATTAAATCGATCCGTAAAGATAAAGATCGACGGCCATGGTCTTAAAATTGAAAAGAAACGATGAAAACAATTATTCCCCGATATTCGAATAACGAGTATAAATTACGCGTATAAGTATACGGTAATTGGTGGTAAAAGGGAAGCATATAATAATCGGTGATTATATAGTTATAGACGACGCGTATACATATAAATATATATATATGTGGATATTCGTAATGGTGCGTAAGGGAAAGGTGTAGCCATTATTTCGAGCGATATTTAAGTTAATTGTCGTTATGTCGTCGTAGTTAGTGTCAGGGACATGAAATTATCGGAAAGGGTTTCTCCCGCGAAGAATAAGCGCTGCTGCAGTAGGTGTAGAAGAAATCTCGCAGAAGGTTGGCGCGCTGAGGTAATTGGCGAGGATGACGGAGGAAATTGGCCCGGTCGCTGCTCGACCTCGCGCGCGAAAGAGTAAATTGGATCTTTTACACGTACAAACCTACACAGGTATTACACGTATGGGTATCGGGGGTGAGAATGTATGAGGTCCTATACACAAACGCATAATGGGGATACGGATAAGTTTAATACCAGCTCTCGGGCGATGTTCACCGCGCAAACATAACTCCCTGCGTACATCGTTCGGCCAACCGACCACCGGCCACTGTTCTCCTTTTTTTCTTTTTCACTTGATTTCGTTTTTCGTTTTTCGTTTTTGCTTTATTTCGCGTTTTATGCTTTTCGCTTTTCGCTTTTTGTGTCAAGCGGGGAAAGGGGAACGAGTAGACGTGGATTTTTAGATTCGGCACGCGATTACACCGTAATAATAAAACGAAAGAGCTAAGAACTATATACATGTATAGCCATATGTAGGTTCATATGCTTGTGCTATAAAAACACGATGGATGATGTTATTACGGACGAGAAATGAATGAATATACGCGAACTCGCGTAATATGCGATATGAGAAGCGAAAGAAATACGTGCGAATACGATATAGGGAGACATGATGTTCATCTTTTTCTGCACTTTATCGTGTAGGTATGCAGTGATTTAGTCCTGCAAATTTCGATTTTTGGTATACCTGGGCTGCAACTGCCGAAGTATGAGTCAGTGAAATTATTAGCGTCGAATGAAGAAGTTCAATCAAATGAAAACGAAATGAAATAAAAATCAAATCAAATCAAATCGAATTGAACTGATTGAAATGGTAGGGAATCCCTGGCGGTGTGAGATAGAAATAGAAAGAGTAAGACAGACAGAGAGAGAGAGAGAGAGAGATAGATAGAATAAAAAATCGTCGAAAATTGGCTATAAGATTAGAAAATATGAAAACGTGATCGAGGGTAGAAAGTTGGCGAGCGAATATCCGTGCGATTGAATAGTTGATCGTAAATTAAAACCCGTAAGCTCGTAGGTATAATATAAAGCGGCGAGCGAATGAGGGAAGAATCAGGCCGATTAAGGACGAAAGTACGAAAGAAAGGAAAGAAGGAAGAATGACATAAGCCAAGGGTTGAATATATAGGTTTCACCCTGGACACGGATACAATCGATTACCTGAGCGTTTAAAACACGGAGTTAATTCCGATCTCCATTTAATCCTTCTTTTCTATTTTTTTTTTTCTTTATCATCTTTTTCGCTTCTCGTTCGAGGGTGAAAATCATGGTATATAGTGAATACGCAATTCACACATGTTACACTATATTACGAGTCAAATACACAGCGAAACAGAACAGAAGAGAAATAGGAAGGAAAAGGGAACGGGAAAGGGAATGAGAAAGGGAGAGGGATGGGGGCTAAAAGCTTATCGCGAGGACCTGATCTGCCTGGAAAACGACGAGTTTGCGAATGCGGTAGGAAAGCACGACGCCCTGTTCCCTCGGCAATAAATATCTCGGGTCCGGGTGTGCGCGTGTCTCTCTCTTACTTCGCTCGCTCTCTCGTTCTCTCGTTCTCTCACCGCGGAATATACGCACGTATGTATTCGCGTATACGTCCATATGTGTGGAGATTCATACATAGGTGTATGTATATATATATATATATATATATATTCGTATATGTGTATTTATGTGTATAATAGGTGTGTTATATAGGAGGAGGCGGGCGGGCTCGTGTCGAGAAATACGCAACGTTGAATTTCAGTTATGCGGACGTGCTAATAACAAACGGATTCTATTCCGTCGTGAATTCCATCCTTCTATTACGTGGCTGCTGGGGCCTCGCGAGATTTATAGACCGATAAAACATTCCGATATACCTACCTACTCCGCACACCTATACCTATACATATGCGTATACACGCATTAGCTAGTACATCTAGTCGTTTGTATTTATGGACATTTTATATACATAACGTACGATATCTATCGAGGAACGGGGATCCTCTATCCCATTATCACGCACCAATCATTCATTTTTATGATATTTACCGATCGATCATTAGGAATAAATCAGCATCGAGTACTTCGGTAGATGATTGCAAATTCTCCTTATTTTCTTGCCAAATATTAGGTACATCGATTTTTCATACCGTGAGGATAAATCGGTCAATAAACTATATGAAAACGTTTCTGAAATTTCTAAATCGTCTGAAACGAATTTGAAACTCGAATCCGGCCTCTTACCCTGAGTCGTGTACCTGCAAATACGTTGCGATTTTATCTGACGATGCGATAAACTCAAGCGAAGTTCGGCGCTGGCCTATATCCGGCCTTCTCCACCTTCATTAGCAATTCGTCCTCATTAGAGCTGGGCGGAAGGGTATTAGCCCTTGGCATACCTACGCCTTTTCCTACCCCTTTGCGGACGGACCTCGCGCGAGGAGATGAGAAAAGGGATGGGAAAGGAAGGGAAGGGAAGGGAAGGAAAGGGAAGGAGGTGCCTAATCTGAATCAGCAAAGATAAGGCCGACAACCTAGCCGTCGAATCGTCGTCTCCGCTTCTATCCGCTTGATCAGGGACTAAATCCCGGCTAAACCTTTGATCCTAACGAAATTACACTCACCGAATTACTATAGCTGTAGGTATAATCCCGAATTCATTGAATAAACGTTATATACATATACCTACACCCAACCCTCGTGTATATTAATACGTCGAACATGGTTAAACGTATGATCGAACTCGTATTGATTGATATATCGGCGAACCAGAAGAGAAATAAATTGACTTAGCGATAATCGCAAAGTTTACAGCTGTTCGTTTCAAACGAAAAGAAAAGAAGAAATGCTAAATCTAGAACGAATATAAGATCTCGAGTTATGAAACTCACCTACCGCTCCGCAGGGTCGTAAAATCAAAAATTCTTTCGTTATAATCTGAACCGGTCGTTTTAAAACCGCCCCCTATTTTCAGGTGTAAAAATCCACCTACCCCGTTAACTTTTACGACTTAAATAGCAAGCCATTCGTACAGGGTAGTAATTAAAAGCAAACAAAGCGGCGCGCGGCAACGACGAGGACAGCTATACCTCGTTGTATAGATAGGACACCTAATTTCGCTCGGGTTCTTTTGGTAAACAAGTTTTCACGCCAGTTAGTTATAGGTGCTGCATCTACCTCCCTCTATATGTAGGAGAGAGTGGGGCAAAAAATAGAAATAAAAAATTCATCAATTTTCTGCCTAGGCCTAGGTGCCGACATTGCCCCGATTTTTCCTGTATTTTATCGGACGTTTTTTTTTACCGAAAATCCAGAAATTTACGAAGAGTAGGTACGTAGAGCGAAGAAAAGAAAAGCACGTCGCTGGTAATCAGGTTTCGTAGAAAAAAATTGAACGACGTTTAATTGCGAAAGCGCGACTCGCGTAATAACGAGGGGTGTGTAGGCATAAGTTTTAACGAAGAACAAAGTTGTCTTCGCGGTTATGGGAGACTCGGCTCAAGGGAGGTCCGAGAGGTCTTCATTGTCCTGGATAGGCGGGATGTCATTCCCGGAGAATCGTTCGCTCAGAGCACCGGCTAATAAAAACTGGAAATTCTGGTTCCCCTGGACTCTGGAGAGGTAAGCATCAGCAGCGGGGTTCGGAGCGGGTGCGCATTACGCGCCCGGTTGTAGGTAGTACCTACATACTTGAAAGACGCCGAGCGTCGCGTCGCTTCTTCGCGCGGTGAACGGACCCCGCGGGACCGCGGCGGGATACGAACGGGTCATCAAAACTGATCAAATTATTCGCCACGCGACAACGTCGAAACTTTATACGAATTTTTTCACTAGAATTATGTAGTCGAGTTAAAATAATTATCGGAAGTAAATACAATTATAATTACTACGTCAATTCGATTATCGTAGCTTTGGGAAAAAAAATATATAAATCCATATCGAGAGTGTTTGAGAATTAAATTAATTGAATAATTGAAAACAGAGGTGAATAAATGAACTGTAGGTACATCGTATGTACATACGAGGGCGATATTATCGATGTCGCGTCACATCCATGATGAATAATATGAAATGAAAATGATCATCTTTGAATAACAAGAGATTAACGAGTATTTTAATTACGAATAACCCGCACCCGCACCCGTGCGTGGGATACGTAGTAGGTTATACGCGATACATAAATGATCCACCGCACGGATTGGGTTGACCCGTGTATGTATAGCTATAAGCCATTAATGTAATATTCAATATTAACGGCTTACGTCAATCCGGCTGCACACGTTCGCTAAATAAATAACATTTCGGTTATTGAACGGAAAGCGTGTAACTAATCGTGTAGCAATCCAATTTCCCGATTCGTAATACCAATCAAAATAATTGGGGTAAAGAAAAAGAAACAAAAAAACAAAAAACAAAAAACAAAAAGGAGGAAGAAAAAATTTGACCCGAAAATTGAGTGAAAGGAGAACCTGATGAATCAGAATCACGTAGGTATATTTCCTACACCATATATTTTCGCATCTGCAGATCGAGGATAAGAATACGTATAGTAGGCAATTAATCCCGTCGATCTGCGGTGTGTCCGTAGGTATGTTGGTACACGTTAGTCTGGGAATAGGATATTGAGGTAGCGAAGTTATCCTAGCGATTTAAAAATTGACAAATGCCTTATTTCATCCTCCTCCAGTCTTGCAGACCTGCAGCATGCAGCAGCAGCAGCACAGCAGTTCTGTATAAATTTGCCATAGCGGGGGTGATTTACGTAGGCACTTTGTAAGTAATGGTAACTCTATAACGTTGGAAACTGCTGCAGTTCGCAAGGATCTCTGCAAGACTTCAGTACGAGAAGGAGGCATTCGTTATTTACCGCATATGTGCGAAAGGTAGGTAGGTAGGTAGGTAGGTGGGTATACGTACGTACGTTGAACGTATAAACCATTACAGGAGACAGTGACGCGAGTTACTCGCGCGGGGATTCATCCCATCCTCCTCATTTCCTCCGGCATCATTTCGTTCCTTATATCGTTCGCATTGAAATTTTTCTTCATTTCTTTATCATTCCTTCATGATCTAGATATATCGGATTCGCTTATGGGTAGGTGAAAACTATTTTTTCGACGTCGACGCGCGGGTTACTCGATAAACAAGAACAAGAACGAGAACAAGAACAAGAATAGGAAAAATAAGAAGGAGCTTCTCGCTCGCTCGGTTCGTGCAGCTCTTCGCTGGTTTATAGACGATCGGTGTCTGCCCGAACGTCCAACGTCGAGAAGTCCCGCGCGTGGACCACTAGGCAGGGAAGAAGAAGAAGAAGAAGCTGGGATGCGATGCGATGCAGGTCTCGGACACCGGCGGACTACAGCCTCGTGGAATGCCGTCGTAGAGGCTCTCAACTCGACCCAGTAAAATCTTAAGAGACTATAATAATATTATCAGCTCTGATATAAGGCGATTTTATTATTTCATTTTATACCCCGCGTGAATCGATCTCCCATTCTGATCTCACGCCCGTGGCCCTCGCCTACCTCGACCTGCACCCATAGTATAGTCGACTTCCCGCGTCTTGTATATTAACAACGTCGTCGTCACGCCTAGGAGGGTTTCTGGGTCTTCTTGTACGTATAACCAGACAAAAAAATGAGAATAAAAAGAGGAAGAAGACGAAGAAGAAGAAGAAGAATAATAATAATATAAGGTCCGTGCGAGTTTTCAAGACGTCGAAAATACGTCACCGGAAACATACCACTTAAATGGTAAATACAGTTTCCGGTCTTCCCCTCGATTTGCATAGTAGTGCGGATTCGCTACTATAACCGTGCAGAAAAGGCTTAACACCATTTCTCTAAATCCTCCCTCACCTTGTTCAATCATCTTCCGAAAATAGACATTTCAATCGATTAGGATTAGGTATATAACATATTATGACGACAACCGAATTTTATTACAAACATCACTATATAATATCGATCCATGTATGGTGTATAATAACCACAAGACCCGCACTCGCAGCACACCGCGATAAAAGAAATTTATTCATTCCACTTAACAAGAGGCAATATACCTTATAGAGATGGAAAAATGGAGCAGCAGCGAATAGGTATCAATTCCAGCTCGTAATTTCCCATCGGCTTTCTCTTTACTATCGTATACATCGTATATATACCTACTACATATTCGACATTAAATTTGTGATATGTGTACGTGTGTCTATGTGGTGTGTGTATGCATGCGTGCGTGCATGTATGTATCTACCTGCGAAACGATGTCTGGCTCAATTACATTTACGAGTAGAAAAAGAGTGCAAAAAATAAAATGAAAGAAAAAAAAAAGAAAGAGCAATGGGGGGTGGGAAGGGGAAAAAACTAGCGCGGCTGCATACATCCATAGATGCAGGAAAAGCAAAGCGATGATGCACCAGCGATAGAGAAATATGAGGTACTCTAAATGCACGTGGCACGGTATCAACGCGATCAGCCGACTGACGCAGTCGTGATTTATTTCAACGTGAAATGTTTTACACTGCAGTAGACAGGCGGGAGGAAATAAGGGAATGTATATCCCGTCGACAGGCAAAGTTGTTTATGCCCCGTTCCCAAGCTAGGGAACTCTGGCCAAAAGATTGGCATCGAGTTGTGTCGCATAAATAGATAAAGAAACGATACATTATTCCCCGAGTTGCAGCAGAGGGGTCGAGGAAGCATGGAATAACAGGAAGGCAACGACGTTAAAAACCGCAGATACATATATTCCTGCATATATAAACCAATCGACTTTCGAACTGATCAGCTTTGTCCGTTCTCTCATCTCTGTGCTGCAGGGTCTGTTAAATTAATTAATCCATTAATCAACGCCGCTAATTCGATCGCAACGAAAGAGCTGTTGAAAAACCGGGAGAATTTCTAAGACCGTAAGAACCCCGGTTAATTTATAACTTCAAGTCAATCACTGGAAATGCAATTATCCAAGAAACAGGTCGAATATGGGGCGATTCAGTCTCCATTCTCCAAGGGCGTCCCTTCATTACGGTAACAGGCAGTGTAGGACAACGCGCTGACACGATTGTATAACAGCACCAGTTCTCTCCTGCATTGTGTCCCTATTTAACTGGCATTAGCCATGACCACCAGACGCGATCTACAGAGCCAAAGCACGTTGACCGATTACGTGGAGTGTGCCGGTGGTACGATATTACATTAGGTACACTCGCGATGATCGTATAACGAGATTTCTGGGCTTCGGCTGCAGGGTGGAAGCTGTAAGCTGCGCGGAATACGTCGGTACGTAACTTCCCGATCCTTTTATCCCCCATTTTATTTTTCCTCCTTTTCTTTCCATCATCCCCACGATTTCATACCGAAAACGAATTACTTATAAGTTTCCGGTGTTTCCCTCGCTCGGCAAAAGCATCGGTACAGTTATTTCCGGGCGCGGAAATACTTCGGCTCTTACTGCCGACGCAGCCCATAGCGAGAAAGTCGATTGAATATCAGCTGGATGCGGATATCGGGATCGCGACTGCTGAAGAAATCGGGTAAATTAATTGAAAAGTTCGATCGCAGCTTACGGGCGCGCGATCATTCGGCGATAAAAATCTCCGTAAAAATTATTACCAGTCACAGAAATTAGTGCCATTTCCATCAGATCTATAGGTAGAATGGCATAATGCCTCGGTGAAACTAAGCGATGCGATAAAACATATAACGTCGGAGTTTGAGAATGAGCAAAATTTATTCGACAATAGAGAGACCCAGACGCATGCATACAGAAAATGATAATTTATTGGCCTCACGTTTGTTATTGTAGCTGCTGCATCCGAACAAGGTATGGCAAACAGGGCATTCTGCATCGTTCTATAGACATAATATAATGGGTGGTGCGCCGTTTGAGAGAATGGCTATTACACCGAGACAGATAGGTAGGTATACCATACCCATACCCATACCCTATACCCTAGTCTATTCAGTCTGGATGCTGCGCCTACTGGTACCCATCGGATCTCGGTGCATCAGCGTGTTATGACGCAGGCTGTTGCACCGAGAATTCTGAGCATGAACGTGAGCATGAAGAGAACCACGGCTGGAGCTGATGCTTCGAGGCTGAGCCCGAACTGACAAGCTGAACTGAATACGATATTAGTAGAGAAGAACGAGGATGCGCCAAGTTGCGTACATGTATGTATATATGTATGCCTGTACTTGCCACGTACACATACAATGATGCAGGTCCGTGGTTTTAGTCCAACGGGACGTCAGCTTGTCTGAACAGCGACTGACATCTGGTTCGCGAGCGTGGGAGTGCGGTCTCGTCTTCTCTTTCCTTCTTATGGTATTCTTCTCTCTCTTGCCCTATACATTATATAGTAGAATAGTGTAGAATAATGAGAGGGACATTAGAGGCAAGGACCAGTTTGTCAATTTTCTCTTGCCGCATTGTCCGAACGAGGTCTGCAGAGACGAGAAGACGAGAGGACGAGAAGACGAGAAGAGGAGGTGAACTAGCGATAGTGTTAATAATCTAAACGAGTCATTTCTCATCTTTTTATCAGAAAATAAGGAAAACAATATCGAAAGGTATTTGTTTATTTAACCGAAGTTCGCGACTCGGTATAGGTAGGCGGAGGGTAGGCAGATAGGTAGGTAGGTACGGGTGTCTGGATTCTGGAGGGTCGCCAAAGTCGACTGACTTTGTCTCTGGTTGTCTCCGGTTGTTCCGGATGTCCCTACAGAGAAGCGCTTTGACTCGAAAACGTGAGTGGAATTTATACGACACGAGGGGGAAGAATTCCCCGATTCTTTGCTCTCGACAGGCTGGCGACAAAGAGGTATACTAGTAGAGAAAGAGCGAAAAAGACGCGAATCAAGAAGAGGTCAGAGAGGATGAGGATGAGGAGGCAGCAGCAGCAGCAGCAGTCAACCAGCCGCATTCACTGCTGAAGAGAAGAAAGAAAAAGGGAAAAATAGAAGAAGAGCTCACCGAATTTAAAAGGAGGAGGTGAAAAAAAAAGTAGAGAAAGAAAAGAGCGAGACAAACAAAAAGCTTGAAAAAAGTAAAAAAGAAAAATGAAAAGAGAAAAAAAGAAACGTAAAAAAGAAAACTCGCACAATATAAGAAAGAAAGAAAACGAGAATGCGGAAAAAGGTCAGAATCTCAATTCACTGTAGCGTGAAAAGAGAAACAATGCGAAACACTTTACTACCCGCGGGGGCGTAAAGTGTGTATAGTATAGAAGTGAGAAAATCCTGAACACGCGGGTATTGAAGTAAAGGAAATATGAAAACAAGTGTGAAAAGACGCGAGACGGGGAACTCGCGAGTTTGGTATAGAGTTCGTAGGAATTACTGTAGCCATGTCAGCAAGCCTCGCACTATATATAGATATACTATATGCGTGCTGAAGAATAAGCGAGGGGATGTTGCCGGGTAGAATTTTGCACCCCCGTTGGTTGGCAGCAGAATCGTGTGGCTAATAATCTTCTTCCTTTTGAAACAAACCAGCTAAACTTCTTCTCTCAATCTGGGACCTACTCCCTTTTACCTCCTTATACCTACCTCTCTGCGCCCTCTCCGACCCCATTTAATCTCCCTCGTTCTTCTCTCTTTCGTCGCTTTTCATAGGATTTAGACGTTTATCCGTTTATATCCGTGTTTGAAACCTGAACCGATAAATCACTGCACTCGCAAAGGTGTTCGTTGAGAATTTTCAAAAATAGGTAGGTGTACCAAAATCTGTACAAATGAGACGTTAATTTCGATGATCTGCAAAAAATATAGAAAGAGAAGGAAAAAAAATTTGCTAATTTAGAAGCATGTAATCGAGCTGTTGTTCTCCTCCTTTGTTTTCGCGTAGGTATAATCGTGTTCGTATATATGTAATTATATGACCCCTGAGTCATCGTGCCAATTAATGTCGTAACTACATATATGCGTATGTATGTAGTATTATTATAAAAGCAAGTCTGGAACGGAAGCGGAAATCACGTTCCAATATTTGCGCAATTTTTATCTCGCAATAATGATACTTACTGTAGATTATTATTGCCATCATTGCCATTATTCATATTGTTTTTTCTTCTTTTCTTTTTTTCTTTTTTTCTTTTTATATCATTGTTGTCAGGCCTCTCTTGTCCCTGTTTTATTATCTGTTCGATCGAGCGTGAAGTCTACTGAACTCTGTAATAATTATTATAAGTATAGATATATAATCTCTACACCACACGTGTACAGATCTTTCTGCTGGCAAAATAGATAGATAGAGAGAAGAAGAAAAAAAGAGATTTGTATGAATATCGCGGGTAACAATGTTGTTGTGTATTTGTGAGTCACAAATTTTCATGACAAGGTAAATAATTGTGGCATGAAGGAATATAATAATATACATACACACTTCATACTTGTTGGGGTACAAGGAGACGGGTAACGCCTGCGGAGCAGCTAAGTACTCCGCGTAATTTATTTCCGCATTTATATAAATATAAAACATGGAAATCTCTCTCTTGAGCGATTTAACTGCCATTAGAAACGAAAGTGACGGTGAAATGTAAGTGGATAATAATTATGTAGCCTCCAGATGTATAAATGCTACCTACTGCTGCAGCAGCAGGGAAGAGAAGGAACGGAAAACTCCTTAGCTTGTGGAATTAAGGCAGTGTTAATATCAACTTTCCGAGAGAGGGTCGAGCCAGTAAAAGCATACAGAAGCCTGCAGGAGGGGTCTTTGGTACGTAAGGGAAAAGAAGGGAAGGAAAAGGAAAAGGAAGAGGAAGAGGAAGAGGAAAAGGAAAAGTAAAATGAAAATGAGAGGAAAGGAAAGGAAGGGGTCCCTCTGAAAAATAATTACGTCAGAGTTAAGAATCGTTCTTTCCGAGTGAAAAAATTCTGAACCTGAAGTCAACCGGGGGAAATTTTTAACGCTAGTTTCACATCCCCCTGGCTGCAGTTACCAAGTCTTTATTAAAGATAGCGTATCTCGTTCTGAAATAAATGAACTCAACACTTACAGAGTTTAAAAAAAAGAGAAAAAGAACAAATTCATTAATCATTACATTCCTTTTAGCTTCATTATCAAGCTCGTTGATTTTTTTCTTTTTTTCTTTCTTTCTTTCTTTTTTCCTCTTTTCTTCTCTGACAATAAAACGAGATCTGCGATTCGCGCAAGAAAAGGAAATGCCCTAATCGCCCATAGCTGGGCTCCGAATGCGTACATAAACCCTATAAAAAAAAAAAAAAAACGATCTGTATGAAAAAAGGCTGAGTTTAAATGGCGGGACAAAAGGGGGGCCCGCAGACACTTCCATTATACCTACATTAAAATTAGAGAGCAGTTAGTGACTTTTTTATTTCCAGACACAGCACGGCTTTGCTAACTCGAAGGGAAGGGGAGGGGAAGGGAAGGAAAGGAAGAGGATGAGAGGGGGGTCTGTCACGGGCGAAAATGAAAGAACGCAATTATTATTGTAACAACGAATGGCTCGCCCCGCTTTTCGGCGTCTATATAGGTATAACTTTTTTATATTATTTCATTATTTTTTTTTTTTCTTTATCCACCGTTAAAATCGCGTCTCAATTTACGCGGATATAAAGCGACAGTGTATAAAATCGTAATTCCACATCAAGCCAGTGGGTAGATTGTACAGTGATAAATTGTTTCTGTCAAACGTTCTCTCTCAATTATATTCTACACATACTATATAACGCCCGCGTGATGGTTGATTTTTACATTATTTCACACCGACGCAATACAAAAAGGATTCGTATCAGGCTTCCAAAAAAATTATGTAGGTCTATTCCTCGGGATGTGAAGACTAAAAACAGTTCGTTATTCTAATCGAGACCCTATTTACGGAAACCCATTTTATCTACTTCATTGGATTTTGGAATTTGGAATTCTGAATTTGGAATTTTGACCCTGCCCTGCTCGAGCGAACCTATTCGCGCGTGAAATCTTGCGACAATCTCCGCGTATCCCTCGCGTAATTAATCTTGAGATAATTGCTGCAGCGTGGTTAATAAACGACGTTAACCGTAAAGGATATTCCGTTCCCCTTGGCCCGTGCCACTTGACTTATTACCTTGAGACAGGAATCATTTCTGCAACGCGCATTAAACTTGTCGACAAATAAATCTACCTCAACGAAGTATCGCAGCGAAATTCTAAGATCGAAATCCAATCGTGCTTCTTTAAAAAAAAAAAAAATTAGCGGATTTGTTTTATACACCCGCATTTTTCGAGAATATAATTTCATCCTAAACTGACTATATAAGAAACGTATAGTCGATACCCGCCAGGGATTAGTGAAATTAATTATTATCAAGATCCCCTCGATTTGTAAATTCGTAATTTAATTTTATTCCCTAGGTAAACGAGTTGGCGTGTTCAACAGAACCGCTATATCTATCCTCCACTCGGTCGATGGGTGGCTAAAATCCGGCTCAATATATCTCCCGATCGAGTAGGTAGTACAAACGTCAGAGTATGTAGTCAGATAGCTATACACGGGTTGAATCCCATCGTAATACCTACCAACGAAGGTACAATTAAGCTCGTATATAGGTATACGGTTAATCGACTGGATGTAAATTTCATCCGTCCCTCACCGAGGTATAGCTGTACCCACCTACCCTCTATACCTAATCGATTTAAAATCGCACGCGCAGCTACCCTTAGTACGTTATATTGTATTTTTATTCTAATATTACGATTCGAGAAAACAATTAAAATTCATTACCCGGTATGAAAATGAAAATGAAAATTGATCAAGTCACGTTTGTTCATCTCTCCTGTACTTTTTCTATCCAAATAAGCGTGACGACTCGGTTTAACGCTGTTTATGTAATACGCTCGATTAGACAAGGTAGGTGCGCAGGGTACAAGGCTGTAGGAAATAGCGCTCGGTTATTCCCCTTTACTTCTTCTATAATTCTATATAATGCGCAATTTCAGCGCAGAACTTATAGCCACCGCATGGCATGGCATGGCATGGCATGGACCCTGCGGGTTCGCCCACGCTGTACCCGTATGTTGATGCTTTGTTTCATACACAGCTATATCCTATACCTATATACACGGTTTTTATCTATCAAAAGCCTTCGGCCTCGAGGGAAATCCGTCTCAGGGACGTCCGGTTCCTCGTATGATTTTTATTTCTTTATAGCTATACGATGTATAATTCAAGGTGTACAATAATTACTTCAAGTATAAGTCCGAGTATTTTTATCATATTTATACTTATATTATAATGATTATACGAGGTAGAAAATTATGTAGGTTAAAAGTATCCCGTAAGACGTAAGTCAAGGTACTACTCGTCTCGGTTATTTAATTTAAGGGTATAAGGCGATTCGGCGCGTACGCGAAGGCATTTCGAATCGGCGTTATTCTTAAAACGGTGAAACGTGAAACGGAAGCGGCACTAATTATTTTCATTACTCACATCCGTTCCGTGACTGATTACCGTCGGCAGGTGTCCGAGGTAGGCGGTGCAGTATAGTAATCTACGATAATAGTTGCAAGCTCTCCGCGCGGTCCTATATAATATGTGTATACATAACATACACAATTCCTGATTATTCAAAACGAATAATTATTTTTTAATTCCGTTCCGATCCAAAGAAAGTCGCGAAATACGCTTCTAGCTACCTATACGAGGTTAGAGAGCGACCGGTAGTGTCCTTTCGCTAAAAAAAGTCTAAATAAAACTTCCTTAAAAAGTCTCCGACTGAATTCGACAGCTAAAGAAAAATCACCGAGAATAAAGACGCGGAGGGAAATAAAAAAGCAGGATATTCTTTATCCAAATCCAAACTCGAAAGTTTGACAGCTTGAAAGCTCCCGCTTTTCTCGCAACTTTTCCCAGACGTTTATCCCCCGCGAATCTATAGGTAGGTATATATGTATGCGTCTCACGGACAGAGGATGTTCTCTAAAAGAACGAACCACGTTTTGTGCCTTCCCATTCGTTCCGATACTTTCATTATTTGAAAGAAACTGAATGAAAATCGATTTTGCGACACGGTCATATATTCCTCATTAGGGTTTTTTTAATATTTAATAAATGACCGAATTGAGGACCATGTACCCCGATACCTATATGTTTGAGTAACAAAGCTCGCGAGAGAGAAGGACTCGCGGAAGGGATGAACGCGGAAGGGAAAGCGAGGATCGGTGATTCCGAGACAAAGCTTGAAGCTGGGCGAGGGCAAAAACGTTAATTAAGTGCGGTGGTATATAGCAGTGCTAGCGGTGAAAATATGCCGTTGGAATGAAGGTGAAGGTTTGTCGGGATAAAGGATCCAGTATTGATCGACAAACTCTCATCCTCTCTGTCGCGCTGCGGACCCACACTCATCTCTCTCGTCGTAAAACCGAATAACTCCCACGACTGCAGCACCAGCGAGGCACCCCGGTTCACACATTATCATCCACCCTGCACCGCTTTCGTTCAGAATCAGTTTCACGTCCCGCACTTTCTCCATGGACCTAACTGGCGCATTTGCAACACGGACCCATACAGCCATACCTAGACAGGACATTTTCACGTCATAAAGGAGAAAAAACATAATCCTGCAGGAATAAATCTGTGGTAAATCGATTGTAGAAAATGGACAAACGTTGCGGTGCACGCAGAGTCTAGAATACCGAACGAACGAGCTTTTTCTTATCTTCTCTTCTCTCTTCTCTTTTCTTCTCTTCTCTTCTCTCGCGGAGGTAGTGATAAATTTCCTCCAAGCTGTTTGCGGACTTTTTCACCTTTCGCAAGGCCAGAGATGATTTATTTGTCTAAAGACTGCCGTGGCTGTGGCTGTGGCTTTGGCTTTGGCTTTGGCTGTGCGAGCTCCTCGGCTCGGACGAGAACCAAAAGGATGAAAACATATCTTTCAAGCGCGTTCTCCAACGATAAATCATTACGAATTGTAAGAAGAGCTAGAATCAAGCTCTCGTCGTTTAATATATACGGTTTTAAATTGGCCGTGGTGTAATTCGTGTATTTGCGTTCAAATTCTGATTAGTTTCAGAAGCTCCGGCCGTGTTCTTAGTTCGAATTTTTTTCAAAATCGGTTATGTAGGCATAAATACATTTTCCAAAAATTACGAATTGGTAATATTGAAATTCGGAACTTCGGACGACGATAATCGTAACGAGAATGATGATGTTGGTACAAGATAAAGCGCGTACTTTGTCGTAGCGAATTTGAAACGAGTTGCCATATGCCCATGCCGCGCATAGCCGATTCCATACCTCGTTAATTATTCTCAACGACAAACCGACACGATATATTATAACGATTTTGATTGACGGTTTGGTATAATACATAAGCGGCATTAGAGCCCGCGACTATTTACGACGCGTATCACGTAACGGCGTCACTATCCAAGGTCAAGACTCTAAGACCTCCTCTTCCTCCTTGTTCTATCCCTATATATCCGATTACAATTACCTACTAAGATTACGATATTATATACCTTTATCCGGTGGGGTTACCGCTCCTTCATGCAGAGCTGTAGGTATAGGTAGGTACATACGCACGGAATGGTAATCGCTGATAATTATTATTGCCTGAGCTTATAGGATGTTCCATTCGAGGTTCAATACTTCCATCCCACCTACACGAAAAGTGTGTTCAACGTGTAGGTTGCACAAACCTGCATCCGTCAAATGAGTAAAAAATAGTTCATCGCGTATATCAATTACTTATCAACTGAATACAGGACGAAGGATAATAAAGGAAGATTAAAAGGAAGGTATACCTACACGGTATGGGCGATAAAAGAGGTGAAAAATGTTTTAGAAATGGGGAAGAAAATAGCGAAGGTATATAAACCGAGCGGCGTAAATATCGCGTAATGTAATTTAAAAATGTAATTGCTCTTGTCATGCTCCACGTTCAAGTGGTGCAGTACCTACCTACGGTAAAGCGAAGTTGGGTTTTGCAGCGTGCGAGTGTATAGGTACGTCGTACGTACGCGAGGATGATAAAAGAGGAGAGAAGAGAGAAGAGAAGAGGAGAGGAGAGGAGAGGAGAGGAGAAGAGAAGGGTGCAACAATGGGTGGTCGGGAGTGGAGGAGGCAGACTCCCGCTTCTGTAATAAGTTTTCGCGTAAAACGAAACGGGAATTATCCGAGCGTGAATGTGCCGGGGAATTGTATTTCACGGTAACCGGGATGAAGGGAAAATATTCCCTGGCCGTTCGGCGTGTCTCTCTATTCCCATACTTGGCGGTTGGCTACACGTCAAGCAGAGTATGAAAGCCCACACAAGGTAGGTATATAAACGCGATGTACCTACATACACCCGTACCTAAAAAGCCCCCGGAATAAAGATAAAGGATTTCATTATACTGCGATAACAAGTATTATCATATTTTAAACGCGTCAATCGCAGCCCCCGATCTCTACCGTCCAAATTATCGACAAAGGATCAAGGATCAAGGATCAAGAAGCGGAGGATCGGAGGATCAAGGATCGATGGAAAAAAAAAAATTGCGTTCATTTTTTCCGAGGATCACCTGCACTCTCGAATTGATTAACTTTTGATAAACGTACTGCGGCCGTATAGATTTCCGACTGCGAACAATAGGGACCCCCCTCCCACCCCCCCCCGTCGTATAATAGCCTTTTGTGTGTTGGCGAAACGTTTTAGTGGGCGGAAAAACGTTCGTTATGCTTTTCCATTAATTATTCCTCCTTTATTTAGTGGGCTTGCACACAGGTTTAATAATCTAAAACTGAAACTGTCATCCATCGTTGACAACAACTGCAGTTAGGGTACGACATTTAGATCGAGGGTACGTAGCGGAGGACCTATAGTGGTTCGTAGTTATTTATTCAACAGTACCAGAGCGACGCATCTCTTTCTTATTTTCTTTTTCTCTCTCGTCGTCACACTAGATTATCGGTGAGTGGGCTCGTGTAATTACTGTGAACCGAGTTCATAAAAGCTGCGTTACACATCTGATAAGAACGGGGCAGCAATTACGACAATATATGTACATAGTGATGCAGTATAGTTTGTTGCACGATATTATATCCCCCTTATGTATATATATTCACTTATTAAACGGTATGGCACATAAGAACGCATATAACGCCGCGCACGATTGCTCAACGATTACAAACACGTCCGAGGAATAATTAATATCTATATTTTATAACGAGGATGTATGTAGATACGTAGGTATATGATAATGGATGATAAATATGCAATGATAGAAAGGAGAGAATAGTCCCGTTCGGAAGTTCAGAATATCGAAGAAAAAATATGTAAGAAGAAAAAACAAGACAGCTGGGGGAAAGAGTGTGAAAAATTTTAATAAGGCGGATTGTAACGAGCCTTTGAACTCTTTATACTGCAAAGAGCCGAGACGGAAGAGAAAGAAAAAGATTGTGTCTGGAGTAGGTACTGATATCGTATGTACCTACATACCTACCCCGCTCGCTAACTCTAAGTTATATACGAATCCATATTGTTCGAGACACTGGCGTTGCAGATAATGGAAAGGGAGGAACGTAGAAGAAGAAGAAGAAGAAGAAGAAGATATGTACGAAGGGAAGAAATCGCCCGGGGCTGCTACGAGACGGAAAAAGAAATGGGAATGGGAATGGGAATGGGAATGAGAATGAGAATGGGAATGGGAGGTAAGAGTGAGTTGGCCGTCGAGACGACGAGGTGAGAGAAGACGTATGAAACGAACGTGAACTTTGAGCGCCGCGGCGCTTCGCTGTCCCGTTGCTGTTGCAGAGGATAGAGAAAGAAGGATACGGAGAGAGCGATAGTAGGAGGGAATAAGAGCCAAAGAGCGAGGCGAAGGCGAAGGCGAAGGCTATGGCAAAAGCAAAAGCAAAGGCGAAGGCGAAGGCGACTCCAGACTGGAGAGTCAGGTCGATATCTACCGCGGGCAAGCAAGCAAGCCAAGTAAGCCAGACATCCGAAAGTACCGACCATCCGCAAAACATTTACCTAGACTATGGAAAATCCTTATAGTATAAAGGGTTCTCGCTGGGTATCCCGCAGCTTTGAATTTGCTACCGAATTTGCAGACTGAATCAACGACTTCAAAGACCAACGAAGATTATTATATTCTCTTTACAGATCTCGAGTCAAGCAACGTTCCTGCATGATCATCTTGAAATTCGATATTTCCTTTCGTATTCAAGAAACCAACTTGCATGACCAACTGTAGAGAATTTATCAGGCAGATAATCTCATACGACATTAATATAATATAAATACGAATGATTCAATGAATTTCTGCGAAGATTTCATCAAATTGCGATGCATGCCTGGATAAAACAAATACAATCACGAGCTGAATCGAGTGAACAGGATAAAATCGCGTGTATCTTATTCATACCTATATGTATAGGTATAATAAGAAATATAAAGGATCAACGTCGCAGCGCAAATCAGCGGTTAGCCAAGTTAGCTTTACCGGTTAGTGGCTCGGGGGATTCACCCCGCGTTTCTTTTACCGCACGAGACTACGAGGACGAGGACGAGGACGAGGACGAGGACGAGGACGACGACGTAACTCTGAACGGGGAACCCCCGGCCGGTTCTGATTAGCCTTTACAACGGCGCGGCACAGAGCATATCGCGGATATATAGGTGCAAGCCCACACCTATATACCTATGCCTATATATCTATACTTATACCTATACCTATATACCTATAGGAATCCCTATTGCCGTAACCGTAAAAAGACGGTATAAAGAAGCCACGAATGGCGCAAACCTTTTCGAACTGCAGGAAGGATATGAAGAGCGAGAGTAAGAGAGGGATGAAATCTCTCTAGGAGCGGAGAATCTGCTGTTATAACCCCTGAATTGAAGGAGAAAGAAAATTGCCAACGCTTTTATGCCCGTACTTATCTAGCTAGATATTGCGGGTTTATTTTTTCTTATTTTCTTTTTTTATACGTTATATAGTAAATTTTTACGGTGCTCTCTTCCTTTGCAGCAATCGGGCGGTACCCACTTCACTTGATTCATCATGCCCACCATGTAACAAATTGTTTCGAATTTAATAAACTGTGAAGAGAATTGAGCGAAGCAAGAGGAAACCCTGGTCGTTGTGCAGCAGAAGAAGCACAGCCTCGCCAGGATATTACCAGTGAATTAAAATCGACTTTGTGCAAAGGCAAGTTCGAGGGGACAAAAGAGTATATGCAAGGGTATGGGGTATGGGTATGGGGGTGGGTAAAAGAGCGACAAAAGAACGAGATGATAAATTGGCAAACTTTCTATAAGCTTGTGGTTGGCACCTGGCAGAGACGAGCGATCTCGACGCGAGGGACATGGCAAGTCAAATTTCCCTCGACGGTACGGTGCGGTGCGATGCGATGCGATGCGATGCTTGGTTGGATGAAGAAAAGGTAAAAGCACTCTGACTGAGACGAGCTGCTCTCGGAAGCGTCGCAAAAGAGAAGAGATTTCTCAACGGTTAACAACGCGGACCCGAATAACGCTCAGGTTGACTCGCCGCGGCTACAGAACAAGACGAATAAGATGACGCGCACGTCCTACTCCTCTGCTCCTCTGCTCCTCTTCTTCCTCCACTTCCTCTTCCTCTTCCTTTTCCTCTTCCTCTTCCCATGCTTATTCTCCTTCAAACTTTTCCTCTCCTGCGAATATCACGGACCGATGGCTTTCAATTCCCTCCACCTCCTCGTAGTCGTCTTCTTCCTTCGCCTCTTTCTCGCATTATTCACGAAACCCTTTGCCCTGGACTGCACAAAGACCTTTCTCCTCGCTATGTACGCCATTTCTTTTATTATTATTATTATTATCATTGTATCGGTGCTCGACTCATTCCGCTTCCTCCTTCGTTATTATCGTCAGATAATTTAGCCTGCACTTCACAGAACGATACTCATACCTAGTACATAATATAATACCCTTCATACCCTCGAAGACATGTTTAGTAGGTAGTAGGTATAGGCACAGTAAAACGGTTTGGTAATATATATTTTTCATTAATTTTTGATCCGGTCGTATATAGCTGCTGTTAGTCAATTAAATGAGATTGCAAGAGGAAGAGGAGGCAGAGAAAGACGAGGAATAAGAAGAAGCAGTTCCCGGTGTGTTTAATTGCCTTTCCGATCGGTAGGTAAAATAATAACAAGATCGAAGGGGACTTGACGGTCCCGAAAGGCAGGCGGTCCCAATTAGGCGTTGGGCCAGGTAATTCTAGCAGGTGATCGGTAGGTAATTGTTGACTGGGAGATAATTGAGGGAAACGCGCTGCAATGGCCCAGGGAGCCTCAAGGGAGGCTGAAAGAGCCTCTAAGACGAAGACGCTCAACGTCCAAGCGGAGCTGAACCGCGTCGCTATAATTGTTGCGACATGCGCGACGCTCAGAACCTGCAGAATACCCCGAGGCATCCCGTTTAATAATTCCGAGCTCAGTTGGCCCCTCTAATCTACCTTGGTGGGTATAATGGTTAATATTTGTAGCGGTTTGTAACGAAGCCCTAAATGAGACCTAATCCTATTGTACAACCTGCAGGGGGAAGAAGACCTGCTGCTTCCGCACCTTCCTCGCTGTTAAGGCTCTACTCTGATTTTCATTTAAATTCATACTTCATACTTCATACTTCATACGGAATTCTTGGTTTCGATACAATCAATATACAGCCCGAGTTATTGAACATGCGGACATGGAACAGCACCTTTTTGCAGAGTAAATGTTGCCATTGTCATTTCTACTGCAAAAAAGTGCTGTTCCATATCAAACTATGCACACTGTCAATTCAGATTTCGGAATTTCCTGATGGCCCCGATATCTGGAATCTTTCTCACCACGTACTATGGTTCAAATCTGTGTGCTGTAGGTGGGTATACGCGGGTATAATAGTTGCAGCAGCTAGTTACTATATAACTACGCACACCTATCCTAGATCACGGATATAGGTATTATAAAAGCCGGCCGCAATTAGAGTCTTCGTAGTTTCTTGCGTCTATTCTGTTCTCTAGCTGTAATATACCTAGCTGACGTGTATCAAGCCCGCAATTTCTTCTTTCCTGTCCACATTTACTGCCCCGGGGTGTACTAAGCCCGTGTAAATTACAATTTACCACGGTAAATAAATAAACGGTGTATATACGCACATCTGCATTGCCCTAACTGGCGCTAGGGATCATTTAACCGACAAAACAGGCTGAGTTATTATTTAACGGAAGCAAAACGCGAGGGTGATTGACGACCGCGTTCAAACTGGCCACCAGTCGACATTTGAAACGGCTTTTAAATTTCACCTAGATTTCTTATACCGCAACAGAATGATCAATCCTGAGTATAAATAATTCGTAAATTAACGCAAGAATGAACGAAATTCGAAGAAAATCTCACCTTGGGATCGAAGTTGAAAATTAGCTCCGGCCTGAGCGGACACTCCAAACCGCACTTACAGGTTCCCGCGGTTGTCAGGTACTCTTTCAGCTGGTCCAGCGAACCCAGCGCCGTACTGCTTGGACTGAAACAAGATGTGAAAAATCTCTGGATTAGCATATGAAGAAATTTGTAAGCGCGGTCGTGGGATGGATCGAGGTCAAAGTACAGGGATCATTCCCTATTCTCATTCGTTCGAAATAGGTTGGCAAAAATTTATCGCCCATCATTCGACCCCTCGTAGAATATCATCCGAACGTCCGTCTTCCTTCCCGAATGCAAACAAATGGCCAACCCCTCCGATCCCAAAAATATTGACAATGCAAAAAATCCAGTGATGCATAAAACTGTAGACCTCATGCCCGCTGCGTTAGGGTCGCTTCCGTGTATATGGTAAACGCGATAACTTGAGCAGAAGTTATTTTTCCCTCCGGTTTTATCTCCCGCGTGATATGCTGCTGGTGGCAAGCGAGCAGCGAACAGCGGGAGAAATCTGGAGAGAAAAAAGGGACGCTTCTTTATTTTTTTTTTGGTGTTCTTCGTGTAATAATAACGCGTGATTAATGCCGTGTAGTAAATCAATACCTGTAATAATATCATGATATAGGACCATCCCGCATTGTGCAGAGAAAAAGGAAAGAAGATGAAGAAGGAGAACGGAAGTACCTAATTGATTAGCCAGACAGCACCGCGATGATAATAAAGAGTGGTGAAGGTAGGTATGTGTATACATATAGTTGGAGCCAATAAATGAAGGAAAAGAAAACAAGTTGTAATACAAGTGAAGACGAAACAGCTGGATGTAAAAAGTTAACAAGATACACATAACGTTGAATGATGCCCCTTCCGTATCCGTCCAACTTATACAAAGCTGTTTAAGCATCTGTAGGTGAAAGATAATGAAGGAAGAAACTGAATAGAAGCTGCAGAAGGAAATAGAATCCGGGAACGAGGGTTGAATATCGTGTTCTTCTCGTCCAGTAGGGTAGAATCCAGTGGATAAAAGGGAAGAGGTGGTGGTGGTGATGGTGCGGGAATGAGCCAGCAGCCGAATCTGAGAACAGCTGTGATTCCATAAATAAAGCTGGTCTGAGGTTGCCGCGTTTGTAACCTGGTAACCAACCACCAAGAGACTGCGGGACTACCACTTTCGGTGGAATGGATGTCAGAGTAAGAGGCTGAACGGGATGAATTATTATATTTAGGGAAGTAAGGTCCCTAAGCCGCTCGCTTACAGCCGGCGTAAACCAGTCGTCCCATCAGAAGCTGAGGATGAGGATGAGGACGAGGATGAGGATGAGGAGGAGGAAGAAGAACCCTTCCGCAAAATTACGTAATCATCCGCGTTTTAACGGGCGCATACCTTCCTCGCCTCAGAAGTCATCCGTTTAGAGGATATCTTCAGTCGGGGTCAGAGCACGGTTATAAATCTGAAGAAGATACCTTTCCTGGTCTCTGTGCACGATCAGCAATCATATACCTACCGTGGCCGATGCTCTTTAAAATTGAACTCGATCGATAGATCGGTTGCAAAATTTATCATTTACGTGAAGATATTATATAGAATTGTAACAACCGTGTAAAACCAGAGTAGATATTCAGACAACAGTAGGCATGTACCCAATGGAAAGGAAGAGAACCTGATTCTCGGATATCGGTAGCCTACTGCCTCTTGGAGTTCAGTGCAGTGCAGTGGCTTGTATATATACAGTATATTAGATGGATTTCGCGTCAGTAGTACCTGTACATATACTTACATAGGTATATATGTACATGTATATATAAACGCACGAAGCGGTATATAATCGGGGCTGTAAATCGTTCACGACATTTCAAAGCGCGCATAGGATATATATCGGAGGCAATCGGTTCGAATAACCAACCACACATACGTATACGTATGATACTATATGTGCGATAGCCATATGCCTTGGTGAACTGACATTCTATAGAGAAACCGGCATGCCGTGTTCCCATAACCTCTCCTACACAGGCTAAACCCCTTCTCATCAAGCTTATACGACGGACAATAACTGTATGTAAAAAACCCTCGGAGGAGGAAAGCTGCGACGCTGTTCGCACGTGGCCTGCAGTATACTTATCCCCGATCTATCCATCAGACTAATCACACCTTTTGCGCATATCTGCAAGACTTTCGAACACGTCTGACATTTAAAATATACTCATTCTTCACCGCGCGGTTTGACGTTCCTCAACGAGACACCGCATAAGCGAGATATAGAGAGATGACTTTAAATTACAGATGTGTATATGTGTGATCGACGTCAATATGTTCTCTACCGAGGGTGAAGAAACTTCTACCGAGTGAGAGAAATGTTATTATACGCTGGTGAGTTTCGTAGGAAACTGCAGTTGCACCCGATATACGATCGCTAACGATCTTGATAATTGACTGTATAATATATATATAAACGCTCGAGGCTTCGTGTATTTACGAGTTTTGTACAATTTTGCATTTCGCTCTTTATCGCGCGCCTTTATATATTCACGATTCACGATCGCGGGCTGAAATAAAACGTCGAGGTGAATCACGATCACCAGTTTCTTCCGCGGAGGAGAAGAGTAACTTAAGGCTCGCGTGTTCGCAGCTAAGGTTGGACTCGGCCCGCGCCGTCAACCGTGGGAATATACAACCGATATGAACCCGCAGCAAGAACCGAGCTGCGTTTACTTTTCGTTTATACACCTAACGTATAAAGTATAAACCGCGAAGAACCAATTTCTCAAGGAAATGGGTATATCTCGGACTCACAGCCCGCTCTTCACAAATTATAGATTACAGATCCATAGATCGTAGATCATTGATTATAGATCACAGAGATCCCGTTCTTTCATATAATTGCCCACAGAATGATCGCGAGGCAGCAACTATATTCCTGCTTGCGAGAATCCGATTTCTTATTTATTTCAGCAAATAAATTAATTGCGTATTCATTAGCTACCTATACCTATACTCGTTAATTAACAGTTTCGAAAATTGTATACATATATCTGCAATTTATTCCAGTGAATTAACAAGTGGGCGGACGTCTGTCAAAAAGTTATTAAACCGAACACGACCATATAGATAAGACGTATTAAACATATTATTTAAACACGCAAGCGCGTTGAAGCAGAGAAGCTGAATACATATGTATTGGGGTGGTCCTGAATTTGATCATTTTCGAATTTCAATGCCGAAAGCCCAGGTTCGGAGTTTCCGTTGTATTATTAAACGGTCTTATTGATTTATTGCATCAACGTATACGAGGAGTATAGGTATATCGGAGAGTTCGAGAGCGCGTTTTCCGATTCGTGTTGGTTCATTAATCGAGGTTAACTTCTTACTTGCTCCAGGTTGCCGCGAGCAAGCGGGCAAAGCAAGGAGGCGAAACGAGGCGGACTACTTCTGGAGTTTGACGTCTCGAGTACACAGAGTATATTATAGGGTCTATATAAACTGCAGTAGAATATCGCGCCTGGTTGTATATTCGCATATATGTCCATGTATGCGTGTATGTATGTGTGTATGTAGGTACCTACATACATGTGAGTACATTGACAAGGTGAAGCGGGTTAATACGCCTGTTAACCATTCAAGAGCGTGCAGAACCGCGAGATGTACATAACTGCAGCATGCAGCAACCGTGAATAAAATCAATTCGTTAAACTGCAGATACATTGAATTGATCGCGTATACTATGACTCGAGTCTCATCGTTTATCCGATAATCCTGAAAATATAACCAATCCAAGATTCGCGAATTGCGAATTTCTCGGGTCAAGGATCGACCCGGGTGTATAAGGGTCACGGGATAACCGAAACGAGATGGAATTCGTGCCAGTGTATCGGTACAGGCATGTAGTACCTACCTCTCTACCTTATACCTACCTCTCTACCTTATACCTACCTACCTACCTACCTATATACACGGCGACGAAAGTTAATTGAGATCAAAGTCCAAGGCAATTTATCTTGGTAACGGTGCGCAGGAGGGGACCCAGGAAAGTTCAGTTGATAGCCAACACGAATGGAAGGTCGAGTAACGAACAAAGGGAGTATATAACGCGGTGGATATTAACAACGAATCAGTGTCGGACCTATTGGGTTAATTAACACGCGATAGGTAATAAATGATTAATTGCATACGAGAAGAGTTGTTTACTCTTCTTCCTAGTCGGAGGCTATTATAGTAGAGGAGGTACATAAAACGGAGCGATAACTGAATACATTATCTGTATTCGTTCTGTATAATAGGTATATATGTGGTACAATAAATTATGTAAAACGATTCAATTCAAGATATTCTTCAACCTGTATTCACGTCCACCGAACTACCTGAGATTTAATTCAACCCGGATCAACGAAGCGAGTCAAATTTGCTCAACGATCATGTAGGTATACGACGTATTGTAATCGAGCAGGACTCGCGATATCGTCGATTAATTGTCACCTACCCATATACACATGCCTATATGGTTATGAATAAATTATTTTTAATCAACAATCACACGTATAGCTCGGATTTGTTTAACCGACTGCATGGTATAAATGAGAAATTTTATGCGGTACAATGTTCTTGCCAGTCTCTATGCACTATATAGATGTAGGTATATTGTATAGGTACTATAGGTAAGTATACAGGACATATTGAGTATGACACCGCGGAATTGACTTTCTCCGTTAACAAGAGAAAACATATGAGTATTTACACTCGAAGAGAAATCTGCAGCAGAACCTCTTGTTTCCTTCCTCTTTATTTCGCCGATCATCAATCGGTCTTCGCGTATCAAATGGCGTATATGGAAACGATTTTTCAACTCGAACATGAAATATGTATCGTCAAATTCTGATGATTAATTCGTATTTTCTCTGTACTTGTTACATAGTTAGGAAGTAGGTACATGGTATATACGTAGATACCATAGTATGAATAATCACACGAGATAGATATAGACTGCAAAGCGTGCTCGGTGCGCGGCTTTGTGTCAGAATGAGTTATGTCACGGAGATTTAAATCAGGTGGTTTAGACGGTGGGTGAGTAATGAGAAAAATGTGAAGCAATCAAAACGAAACGATTCGAACACGATAGATACGTAGGCCTAATATAGGATCAGTCGGTTCTAAGAAATTAATTTTTGGTGGGCGGCGACGAAGATTGAGTAATCCACCTCCACCCGGTTCGATGATGTGGTTTTTTTCCTCTTTCTTTGTCAAACTTATTTTAGTCTCATTGTCAGTCTCTTCTCTCAAGCATCGATAGAATTCTGAGAAAATGAAAAAAGGAGAAAAGTAAAAGTGAAGTAAAATTGATTTAGCAATTCATCAAAGCCGTATAACTGGTTAAACAGCCACTGTGTATAGTCAGCCACGTCTCGAGTTTCAATTCCGATCAAATCATATCCAAGAAATCTCCAAGTAAGAAATTATCTCTTTCCCATCCTTTTATACTCGCGGTTAAACCGAGATCGGTGAAAACCGGTTTACATCTCGCGCTGCTGCTGCTGCCGCTGATGCTGATGCTGATGCTGCTGCAGGGTCAAAACACGGACTAACATTTTTCTACCAGCTTCTTGACCCAACCGAGCAATGATTGGACCTAGACCCAGGAAAATAAGGATTCGAACCACAGGATATACGATATTATATCATTATTCCCAAATCGTTCGACCGCTATGTGCTTTTCTTCACCCCGACTGGTACTCCTATATCCTTGTACAGGAAAAAGAAGTTGAATGGAAAAAGAAGACCAAAATAAAAGAAAAAAATTTGCCGAACCGATTCATCGTATCTACCTACATGTAGATACTCGAACAAACTGCACGCTGGATACCGAACCAAGACCAACCCTGACTTATTTCCCTGTCGACTGATGCCCCTTGGTGCCCCTGGTGCCCGTTGCTCTCTGCCAACTGGGCTGTTCGCTCGTCACTTTAACGGCGACCGGATCTCTTTAGTGGTTTGGCAAGTTAGCTCTGCATCCCATCGGTTAAACATGCACGCATGCACATGCATATTCATATGCATACGCGTGCACGGATACGAAGAGGATGGTTGTGTGTGCGATCCTTTTGAAAGGGACCACGGAGGAGGATCAAATCGATAAATTATATCTCCAAGTTTCTTATATGTACTTATATACTCGTCGTATGCGGTTATAATAACATTTTAATGGTCAGTTTTATCAGTTTGATTAATTCTCCGCGTCGGTATATACCATTCCGGGTTTTTAAATATTCATATACATTCTGCAGATGTGATCATATTCCTCTACACATGTATGACTCTATGTGTATGGAAATATACGATTCTAACAATAAAACTGAGGGTATCGCGATAACCTTCACTCCTACTAGGGTCAAGGTTGAATCCTGGAGGAAAAATAAGAAGGAGACGACGAGCTTCGCCTCGTATTCGAATACCTATATGAGTTTGAAATCTCAAACTTTGGGAAAACTTCGACCCGAAATTCGCCGACAACTTTTCGCTTTATGGAATTATCGAAGCCAAATGGTGTGAAATTTCCACTATACGGTTCAAGGACTGAAGAGTCATATGTTCGAGCGAATTGCTCGAGGTAAAGACGTACACGAGGAAGGGAAGGGAGGGAAGGGAGGGGAGAAAGGGAGGGAATTTGCCCGTGCAAAGACAATGGTGGAGGGAGAAGCGAAGGGAGAGTCTGGCCGCGGAGTAAGCGCGGTCATAATAACAATTTGTCGGGCTTGGATGTCGTGAAAATTACATAAAATGGCTGTCAAGCCGTCTGACCTTGAATACCCTACAATTACGAGTCTGCTGCGAATATACTATACCCGGGACTGCGAATACGTGTCTGCGAATAAAGTGGGCGCCTGCGTGCGTCGAGATTCGTGCGAATACTTGCTGCCTCGAACCCACAACGCACACCTCCCTTCTCCCTCGTCAATTTTAAATTTTAATTCAACAGTTTCGTCATCGTTTCAGTCTGGAGTATTTTCATCGGCACGGCGTCGATATACTCCCGAATAACGATGAAGCTATAGAAGATAAAAGAACGCGCGCAGGGTCCCTTTATTTGCGAAAAAAAATGAATAAAAAAAAAACATCATTGATTCTAATAAATGAATCAATAGTCCCGGTCTCGGTCACGGCCACGGCCAAGGCTATGCTATAACCCCGACGTAGCCGAGCAAGCAGAAGTTTCCATCGGGGTAATTGCGCCGAGTAATGTAATATTCTAATACGAAGTAGCTGCATTAACTTTGACGAGGGTGAAAAGAACGGTGTCTGCAGCTGGATCTGGCAAGTTCAATTTAAAGAAAATCTTGAACGTGTCAGACGTTTCAATTTTTTTTTTTTTTTTTTTCTCGAACTAAGAATAAGGATTTATGGAGATTGAAAAAATTCGTATGAAAAATTACAGTGAAATCGAGAGGATTTTCTCTGAACATTTGGTTACGACGAATTTTCAATTTTTTTTTTAAATAAAATTCATAGGGTACCTACTGTTTCCGCAACAGCCTCTAAATTAAGAGACATTGTTTGATCGTGACTACAAAGCAGGACGTAGTACATATACCTTCGTATAAGGTAGAACGTGAAGCGCGAAGCGAATAGTTTGCACGAAAAAAAAAAAAAAGAAAATGCATTCTAATTACTGTTCGCAGTGAGCACAGAACAAACTAGGGGTAATAATTCACACGGCTGCATCAGGTACTAGCCATGGCGCGAAAACGACGGTTGTAGGGTAACATACATATAACATAATATACCGAGACACATGCGTTTCAAAGAGTAGCGAGAAGTCGTAAAACATGAAGACGACCTGGTGCAGCAAAACGTCCGTATAAGAATGCTGCAGTGACGCAGTAATTAAAACGGCTAATTATTGAATACTTTCACGCGTTTTTAACATTCGGCAATTATTTTTTTGATTTTTTTTAAATTTTATTTTTCTTCCGACTCTCAAGTCATTTTTCTCATTCTTCTTCTGATTTTATTTTTATTTCTATAGCCAATTACCGGAGCGTAAAGCAAACACTAGAAATTTCCGCAAAGTCATTCCGTATCGTATCTCTCGACCTTCGCGTCGTACTGGTCGCGTAGGTATATAAGTACGTACTTTATACCTATAGCTGACCACCACAACCACCTGGGCAAAAAATAAAATAAAATAAAAAATAAAAAAAGAACTTTTGCTTATAACTTCCGAGTGCTACTGGTCTTTGAGGCGTGTAACCTCGTTTCGTGTCTTAAATAATTACGTAACCTTTTATCAAAGGGAGACGGGCTGAACGCAGCTTGCCTTGCGTGCCAACGCGATCGGAGATTATGTATGGTAATGTTATTCATGTGCGGTAGAAATAAACATATATTTCACAACGTAACAATCTCGAATCGTTGGGCACGATAATTGAGATAAATCACCTCATATATGTATGTATGTCTCTTCCCCCTCTCTATCTCTCTCTCATCTTCACTCCATCTTCCTTCGACATATCAGATCGGTGCTTCAATTAGATACGAAACTATGTGAAATTCATCGACTCGGATTATCCGAAGGAAAAAGCGAATTCTTTCAAGTATCAAACGAAGCATCGAGCAAGGTACGGTATTATACCTACTACCTACTACCTACGGTTAGACGTGGGGACTAGGGTATAGTGGGAAATGTAAACGTCGGTTTACCGCGAGACGCGGTCATAGCCTCGTTATAAACACCTTTGACGGACAAAAGACAAAGGGTCCACGACTGGATGCTCCCACAACGTTATACACGAAGGTTGGGTTTTGGAATAGGGTGAATAAGGAAGGATACGGCAAGCAGGCGGCTGCAGGGTCCCTGTGACGACGGTCCATGCATATGGATTAAGACGCGCACATCGCGTACATAAACGGACGAACGAGCTAACGGAGAGGCATCATCAGCATCAACGCCACCAACAGAAGGAGCATGTTTATTCAAGAACTTAGTTCTATGCATAGAGGTTCGAAATCTGTTGCATAGGCAAGTGCATGCAGTACTACGTCGCCTCGCGGGTCCAGCTCAAAATATATATTTCTACTTTCCATAAGCTTTGCTCGATGAATGAGATCCATCCCGCTACCTTATGCTCCCTTTCTTTCTATTCTCTCTTTCTTTCTTCCCTTCTCTCTTTCTTTCTCTCTTTCTTTCTTTCTTTCTTTATTTCCTCCCGTCCTTCTCTCACTCCCTGTCATCATTGACGTTTCTTGTTCGGAGCTGGTGGTTCCAGGATTGGCAGGTGAATAGGAACCGTCGTCACTTCTTTCCCGGCTACCTGTCTTGTTTTCGGAATTAGATTCATCTCATTAAATGCGTTTTTTTCCATTCGTCACACGCGTAAGCGCCGTGCCGCACCACGCCAGGCTATATGGCCGGCCAGTACTTTATCGAAGAACGCAGTACTTCACTCTCCGAGCATGATCAGATGATTAATCTTTCTTTCTCTTCCTCAGTCGACTCTTTCTTTACCCTATTGTCTCTCTTCATCGGTCGAGAGTAAAAAGCGACAAGTAGAGTCGTGCGCACCTGGTAGGAGCAAAACGGTTTCTGGATCGGATTTTTCCCTGTAAATTTTCTCTCTGCAAGTACCGCAGCATCAGCACTAAGCAGATTGCAGTCGAGCGGCTTGTCCCGTTCTGCTGCACAGTTCAAGATTCCTGGAATAATCCTACGGAAGAGTGGCGTACGAATCAAGTATCGCAGGGTGCGGCGTGACTTTCCCAGCTACTCCCAACGCTTTGAAAAATTCCTGAGGAATCGTTGGCGCTGAAGTGACTCGCCAAAGAAGTCGTCGCAACTCGCAAGGTGTAAATTGCAATAGTCCAACGATCGAGCGACGAGATAAGTGACAGCCTAAGGGGCTCACTGCACTCCAGGGGTAATCGAACCCCATTATTACCAAGGTAAAAGGATAATAGTCCTCGTTGTCGAGGTTACGTACCCGAGCGACAGCCAGAGAGACGCGAACAAGTATAGAAATTAAAACAAATAAATAAATAAATAAATAAATAAATAAATGATGACGATGGGAGAACGAGTGATCTTCTGTAGTATACTAAGAGAAAAGAAAAGAGAAGAGAACGACGAGAGACGAAATAAAAATACCTAAAGCGAGAATACGATCGAGACGAATTGCTCGATCACGACGAAGAGAAATACGAAGGTATGTAATGCTATAGCTGTACCGGCACGGGAGAGAATTTATCATAGAATGTTGGCTCGCGACCTCTTGTTGGATCTTGAACGTCAACCTCGAGGTCATGGAGGCAGAGAGGGCAGAGTTATTTGTACCTGAGAGGTAGAGGAAGGATTTCGACTCTTTGTTATTGAATTTGATGCAGAGTATACGAGCTGAAGAATGAATTCTCTATTCCGATCTGTTCTTCCTGACGACTGTGAAATTATGTAACAGTATGAGTAATAAGCCACGTGGAGATGAGAATCAAAGTATGGGGCATGGCGTGCATGCATCATCGCACTGTCAACGTTAATATGTCAATTCCGTCAGGCTTGAATGCACAAACATCTGCCAAGGCTGACGTGAGCAAGGTTTTCGAGTCTTTACGCGATATGTGGAGTAAGAATCGAGCTTTTGACTCGATCAGAATGAAGCCAACTATGGTAATGCAATACGTGACGCGTCCGTGTATCTATAATTTTGATCAAGATTATACCGCGTGGTTTCCGTTCCACGTATAAACCCTGCTGATGCTTGTGCTTGGGGCGCAACTTACTTCCACATATATACATGTATATCTCATACCGAAACGTGGTTGTTAAATATTCACTTGCAGTGCTGACATACGGCGAGGTGACGACGTCGAGGCAGAAACTAAAGCGACAGCTGCCTTCCCTTTTCCTTCTACTGCACATATACCCACTATTTCTCTTTCTCTTCCTCTTCCTCTTCCTCTTTCTCTTCTTCCTCGTCACTCGATCACCCAGTCCTCCGTTTGTCGCAAAGGCAGGAAGCGCTTGCAACGCGAGTACGTTAATAATCATTTCTGAGCCAATTAAAAGCGACAGGAAACTAGTCGCCCCAAACCACATACGTGCACAGGTACCTACATGACTCCATTCTGCACCCATATATTTATAACCACAAGGCCACTGGGATCTATAATTCGGCATTTTGATCATTGCATTAAAATTCCTGTGATCTAAAAATCAATCGGTTCGCATCCTCATCGCGCTCTGTGAAATCTTCTCTAGGTATATCGTTTTGGTACTTCAACTGACGCTCGCGAATTTCGACGGTGTTGTCAAATTGATTTATAACATAGCTGAACTTTTATCACTTCGTGTTTTACTTCGTCTTCTTCTTAAAAAAGCCATTATGTAATGGTTGATGGGTTGTTTACGCGGATTAGTATAGTTTGGCCCCGGTATAAAAATTTCATCTAAAAATATAATCCGTTTCCTTGAGTTAGTATATATTAATTCGCGTTCAACTAAAATACGATAGACTTTTAGACTTCGAGATACATTCCATCAGTTCTTCAATCCTGATTCTTGATGTTGATTTCGCGACTGCAGATCATTTTCCTAAACTTTTGGACATAGTAAAATGCCATCGACGATTCTCGGTATAATTATAGTAATAATGAGAATGATGCGAAAAAGTGATTACCTGCAGAAGCTATTCAAGTCTATTCAACGTCCGAGCTCATAATTCTTAATAAAGCTCAAATTTCGCTCTATGCATGTTACGATCCCATAGATATCACCTCTAAATGTAGGCGTGTTCGTGGTTATCAAGTTAGATTAACAAGCCGAGCTACCAAACCTTCTCTAGGTATACCTATAACCTGTGCCAAGACGGAGGCGTTCGCGTGCGCCCTTCCCTCATTCTCCCAGTTTCCCATACCCTGCACCTACCTGCACCCTTATAGCCAAAGAGTATACCTATAATCAAAGGTCACGTGACCATAACTAGGGCTAGAAAAATTCCGAATTTCCTCCGGAGTCCGTATAGCCGATTTTAAGAACGTTGATTGAAACGAAGTCAAAATTCTGAAAGTTGTAATTCACGCGTGTGTTCATTCAGTGTTCGATAATTCCGACTGTATCGATCGTATCGAAACCAATAAGGGTTTAAATTAATCTTCTAGAGATTGGCTTCACATTTTTTGTCTCCAAATTCCTGACAAATAAATCAAAATTTCCGAATCTTTGGACTGTCTGCATTCCGCCCATTCAGAATTGAACGTGACAACTGATGAATGACACGTAGTGTAGTAGATTCATTGAATCTTCAATTGCTGTTTATTATTTTGTCGGAAATTGATATTAATAAAGAAAAAACGAGAAGACAAAAAAAGCAAAATTCAATAGACCGTATTTGATAAGGCCCAGCGTTATAATGATGTAATAAACTATACGTGGAGGTAGAACACATCCGGCGTTGTTAAATTTGAATAAATTAAATAGTGTCGCAGCAGGGGGTGTTGTTTTCAAATAAATTAAACTCCTAAGAATAGTTGACAGAGTTATAGGAAAGCATATTGTCGGTAGGGTTAGAGCAGCTACACCTACGTGCCAACGTGTGTCGTACGCCGGGGGCGATCTTGTGCGCTGATAAAATGGGAAATAAATACGTAATATTCGTGAATAAAAATGCAAAACAGTGTAGATATATATATTTTTACTTTTTTTTTATATATATATATATATACGTATAGCATTTAAAAGCGTATATCTATATACAGCTAGAATTGAAGTCCGGTGGTTTGATCGCGTGCCGAGATACACACCCATGGCCCGATCACCTCTATCCCTACCTACTTACTTGCTTACTTCCTTCCTTCCTTCCTTCGTCACCGCGATTATAGCCTATGTAATAAGCGTACTGCAGGTAGGTGTAGGTATATATGTGACTCACGAATCGCTACATCCAAGATTATGATAGAAATCTAAAAACTTCGAACCCCAATCGAGAATAATGAGAGAGAAAAAGTCCGAAGATAAGAGAATCGACATTTTTCACCCATATCATAAAACTGGATCTACATTTTATCATTATATAGTACCTACGCGTGTGAAAAATTTCATCGACAAATCGCCGTACTCTTTGTCGAATAATAGTCGCTAGGAAGGTCACCGACCACTACGTCCGGGTTGGTCGTTGATTCGAGGGATTTGAATCCATGAAATCTATCTATCGAACCTCGGCCTCGAGGCCAAGCGGTTAAAAGGAGGAAAAAGAGGAGGAGAGCCGATCAGATCCTATCTCTAATCTACGGCGAGCTGGTATAGAGAAGGAAGAGAAGGCAAGGTACAGTCCCGAGGCACAATGACTCGATTTTATAAATCAATTCATCATTATTCATTTACTCACTGCACAACGTATAAGAGAGAGGAGTAAGATTTTTGAGGAAAAAAATCGAGAAGAATTTCACCAATTTTTAGCTGAGGTGAACCACTTCTCCCCTATATATCACCTATGTAAGTTAATGAATAATGATGAGCGTAGTAAGTATCACGATACTACGAGGCATATAATAATTAATGAAATATAGACATCGCGAACCGGTTTATAAATCTCGTATATAGTCGAGTTGCGTAATTAACCATCGCGACGCCCGCTGAGACGCGAATTAAACGATTGGTAACACGCGGCGTCGTTCAAAGATACGCGTATACTTCGAAGATAGCATATAGCATATATACATATCTGGGGGTATATGGGGTCATATTCTATTAATGAATAAAATAAAATAAAATAAAATAATAATAAATAGGTACTAAATGCAAGATTAGCTATACCTCTTCTTCTTGTATATGAAATTATGTGAAAATGACGAATCTTTGCATAAAATACAAACAAGAGAGAGAAAAAAGAAATTGCTACTTGTTAGGAGCGGAGAAGTTGCGCGGATAAGGATTTATGCGAGTCAGGAACGCCGGACAGACAGTGACGAGCGTCTGAAAACGACAAAGGATATAAAAGAGAAATATATAAGGCGACAGAAAGACGGGTGAAAGAGATGCAGCGGAGAAAAAAAAAAAAAAAAAAATAGGGGAACTAAAGAAGACGAAGAAAAAGACGAAAAAGACGTGAAAAAAAAAAGAGTTGCGAAACGGCAAGGAGACTAGGCGGTGCACTCGATGTCCCTGAGAAAATGACGCGGACTTGTTTCTTGAAGGGTAAAAGTATATTCTATACCTATACGTGCCGGAGGACAGAGGGCAAATAGATATAACGAAAACACGAGATGAGAAGATGAGAAGACGAGAAGATGAGAAGATGAGAAGATGAAGTGCGATTCTTTCTCTCTATAAGTTAAACCGTGAAACATCTTTGAGAATACTATAAGACCCTCGCTAATTTATCAACAGCTCGATAGACACGCGTCTCCGCTTAGGAGTTAGTCGCGGGAAAAAAGAGAAACCGCGGATGGGCGGAATGAAGACACGTTTAGTCGTTTAGCCGTTCGGTTGTTTGGTCATTTAGCAGCTGCAGAGCACTCGTGTAATGCCATTTAATTCTAATTTTAAACCGTCGTAAGGAGGAGTGCAGCAGCAGACAATAAGGACGTCGTATCGGCGCGGCGCCGATGGTTCGGGGAATATCGAGTCGAGAGACGCGCGACGTCGCGCCTCGCTGCGACGGAAATAAGAATTTAGAAAAACGTAAAGAAAACCTGAGAAAGGAGACGCGGAAAAAGCGGAGGATTGAAATCCTCGAGACAAATTAGCGACGAACAACGAATCGCTTAGGTACTCAACCGCCAAACTCGCGTCGATCGAAGAGTTAAGAATTCGCACTTCGAGTGCCGGACACGCTGCGTGTCTTCTTTCTGTCCACCACATCTCTCGCATCGTCGTCGTCGTCGTCGTCGTCGTCGTCGTCGTTGATGCTCGAAAGCTGACGCGATAGTTTCGTTTGTAACAAATCACTCGGCGGTTGACTCACTCCGAAGGCGAAATCCCCTTCTCTAACTTTTCGCCATGAATCAATCCCCAAGATTTCGTGATTCGCTTGTCAAACTCTGCATGTTTTATTTTTTGCCGCTTGAATGCGCCGCGGATTTTCGTTACCAAATTCCGTAAGATTTTTCCCGCTCGGTATATAGATGTAGGTACATATGTGACTGTATTAGGTAGAGGTGAATTCCTGCTTTTGTAGCATCATCAGCTGTCGCACGGAACATCGGCGCGTACGTGTGTAGTTTTTCAATTTCCGTTTATCACCGGGTTTTCATTAATAAATAATAATATCCGAGTATAGGCATAAAGGAATGGAATTGATGATAATGTGATGTAAAATAGGCACTATTTATATTCCCCTGAAAATAAAAGTACCTCCTATACGATGAAGAAGAAACGTGAACATAGTCGTCACCGATTCCCATGATAATTGGAGATTCGTCACGTCGCGGCCACATCCCACATCCCACATATCCCACATATCCAACATCCAACATCCCACATGCCAGATCCCGCAGCTTCTATCCTCGATATACCTATAAAGACCCTCGGTTAATTTCATACCTCCGCGAAGCTTCACACGAAGCATTACACTATTACTTGTATGTATATCCGAGGAATTTCTCGTTGCTCGTTGAGCGACGAGCTGTTATTATCCAGTCGGTGAATTCTCGTCGCGTCTAGATTCTGCAGGCGCGAAGAAGCGCTGCAGTCTTGTAAAAATCGAAAAAGTAATTCGCACACGTTCAGCGTCAGGGAATAGCGAGTTTATGACTAAGGCGTGAGTCAAGGCTGCAGGGCAGGGCAGGGTAGGGTAGGGTAGAGCAGCTAAAACCTCTTATGAATATAATCATTCCTTATTCTAGACTTCGATCATTTGAAATTTTCAACAAAATCATAAGAAATAATCAATCTTTTTTTCTCTATTATAAAAACGTATCTTGGAATCGACGTCACGTACTATATATACTTATACGGCGTGTTTACTGCACCAGTACGATTAATTATATTAAATAGAAACGTCACGGGAGTTGACGAGTGCCTCGTGCGAGATAATTACCATTTGAAATGTTTGCGTGTAACCCCGGTCGCGGGTCCGGCCACTCGTAATTAAAAGTGTCACGTTAATGTGCGCGTAGGTATATTATACATGTATATACATACATGTAGATATTGTATATTGCGCGGGGTCGGCTCGCGGCTCGTTGGAAAATACGAAATATTCTACCTAGCTATACCACAGACGTAATTTCGCTTTCCTCCATATATATCCCGTTTAATTTTCATTTTCCCATGAAATTACGCTGTCAATTATTATTTTAATGTATGTACCTACCTACCTACCTATAAAAAAAAAAAGTCTCATTATACTCACGCGCAGCAGCCTATAGCGTACACCGGTGCCACTTCACTTTTCCTCGCTGTAATTTCTCCTACACTTGTATATGCCTATATAGGTAGTGATGATATAAAATTCATAATAATTAAGGATTCTGAAATATATTCTACGATTCAATTTCGCATGTGAAACGTGACGAGGAGCTGCTACATAGCGTATAGGGTATTATATCATGTATAAGGAGTGATAAATCTGAAAGGATGTTAAAACGAAGCGTTTCGATTTAATGAGACGTGTTCGTAATAGGAGAGGCCTGGAAGAGACTGTAGCGGCAGGAATTTCTCGAGCTCTGTACCTCCGCGTAGGATTAATACATATACCTAAACAGGACGTGTATCTGCGAAGAGTAGTACGTATAGATGTAAGAGAGCTCTCGGTGCTCCTTGGTCCACGCGAAGATGATATCGCGTCGAATCGGAACGAACGAACGAACGAACGAACGAACGAACGAACAGAGAGTGACGAAGACGAGCCGAGTCGCGTTGCAGCGTTGAGGCCGCACGGAGCGAAGGACAACTTTGCCATTATTCACTGTCCCAAGACGAACGCGAGTCGAGGGAGAAGAGGAGATAGAAGAGAGAAAATAGAAAAGATAGAAAAGATAAAAGGATAAAAGTATGCGGAGGGAAAGGAACAAATAGGAGGAAGCAGCTCGACGTACGATTAATGACGAGTACAGAGAGAGGATCAAGGCTCTGTTTGTCGGCGTAACGATATGGGATTAAATTTATAGTACAAACTACGTATCTCTGTGTATACCTACTACACAAACGGAATAGAACGTTTCCCTTCGGGGCCATAGGTTAGAGTTCTGAATTTTTTCAAGTATTTCCCCGGAAGTCTACACAGCCGATTCGAAGAGCTTTTGAACGAAGAACATTCCATCAATTATTTTCCTCACATATCATGAAGTTATCGATTCAAGTACCTACATAAAATGGGTTTCCGTAAAGAGGGTCTCGATCAGAACGAACTATTCCTTCTTGTCTCCACATCCTGACCTGGCAGATACACAATAATCAAAGACGAAGACGTACAGAGCATCGGATTCGCACATTAAGTTAAGCCTCGCCAGCTGCGGGGCAAAGTCGCTTCATCGTCGGTGTGATAGTAGTCGGTTAGAAATTATTACACTAGTTTGAAAAAAGTAAAGACGTCCGCCTCTGCACAGGTAATTACGGCATACCTTAGCCCACCACCTTCGGAGGAGGGTGAACCGAGCTACTTGAATCGCGGAGAGAGAAGGCTGACTTATATTACATTACATTACGTAAGGGTAACACGTCGCGTCGTCTGGCCAATTTACGAGGCAAGTTTCGCTGTAATCACTCCGACTAAATGCCCCTCATAGTTACTTCGGTCAATAAATTAAAATAATAAGAAACAAAAAAAAGTAAAAGGACGTAGTTTAGCTGTTTCTAAGTCTGATCAGGATTGACGACGAACCAGAACACAGGTAGGTATATAAAAGGAGGAGAGGTTCGAGCTGGCAGCATTCCATCTCAATCATATAGGGAAAAAAGGGTCAGAATCTTTTATTTGCAATAATATGGACAAGACGTTAGACGAGAGCTGCAGGATATTGGGATATGGTATAAATAGCTGAAGGGATTTTAGCCTGACGTTTTACAAGTATAGATTAATTCCTGCGTGGCTTCCCTGACGCAGGCACGTAATCGATTCATTAGTATTCGCCGCTACGCCGTTTTGCGTCCCGGGTCCCAGACCCGAACCTCTCACTGGAGGAAAACAGATAGTATAACCCAAAACGAAGAAGAAGAATTTGAGATGAAGAGGAGGAGAGCCGAACGCAAGTCTTGAATTAACCAGAGATTTATACCCTCGGTTTTAATTCATGCGTATCCCGGGGAAGAGAGTGATCGAGGTCCAATTATCGTTAATCAAAAATCTCTTCCTTCGCCCTTTCTCTTTTCTCTTCTCCTCCGCTTCTAGTTAATATATCTATAAGCATCCATGTATGGGTGTTATTATTATTATTATTATTATTAGGAATCGATTTTAATTGCCTCGAGAAATTTTCTCGTCAAATAACGCTTTATAGACTTTCTCACGCGAAGGGTCGCGCGCGAGTGTGAGATTCGCCTTTCCTTCAATACGCGGAAAGAAAAAGGGCGAAAAAAAAAGCAAGGTTGGCGCAGACGTGAGAATGACAAACGTGTTTCTTCGATGGCTGCTGCCAGTCCGGCTGGCTTTTATACATATACACCGGAGTCTCGAACGAGAACGAAACGCGAGACACGCACGAGTATAGGTACTCGTTCCTTCCGTCTGTCCGGTTGACCATTCGCCCCTTATGGCGTGCTGATTACATCTCTATATTGTCGGGGGTCCCTACCTGACCAGCTACCTACCTAACTCCCTGTTCCTTATCGTTATCGCAGGCACGTTAGAGTACAGCATGGTGCAGGAGGTATAAACGCGTGCTGGAAAAGTTTTTTTTACATCTAAACACGCGACCGGACGGCCACCCGTACATTGGGGGGTGAGGATAGAAGGGTGAGAGATGAAAACAAAGCTTGTCCTTATCTCGGAGAGATCGGTAAGGTAAGGGGGGCCTCTGCACCCTAATAAATTAGAGATTATAAAATACAGGATGTAGACGACGAGCCCGGTGGCGCCTATATTGCCTCACTTCGTGACGCAGCCGAGCTTTTTTTATTCAGATAAGAATTAGGCGCGGGCATTAACGAATCGGGGTAATCGAGGCGAGGAGACGAGACAGGACAATTAACTCCTATCAAATTCTGGTAAGCTATATACAGACTCGGAATATACTATGAGAAAGCTCTGATTCCCTTCAGGAAGAATCGAGATAAAAGGAGAATAAAAAACAGCTGTACAACGTCACTTGACCTACGGATGCAAAAACGTTGTTGTAACGAGTGAGAGGATAGTAGTACGTGATGCAAATGTGTTTGGGAATTGCGGTTTTGAACCTTCATTGGGTATACGTGATGATAAAATTTTTTACCACTCGCTGCATTGGGGGGAAAAAAAGGCGACGATATGAAGATGAGATGAAATCATCGTGAGAAGAAATTAGAGTAAAAATAGAGTAGGCATTATATCGCGATTCAGGTTGGGCGAGCGATATTTGGAGGACAGATTCAACCAAGATCTTCGAATCTACCCTCGAAATATATGTATCTGCACCCTGTATAGTTTGGCGATGAAGACGCGGGCCGCGTTACAGATGTATACGTACGCGAATATAGACGAAAAACGACCGCGACACAATATAGGGAGACAGGAAAGTCCCCTGTGACTCATTAACTTTGCCGAGTTCACAAGGCCACCGTCGAATGACATGACATTCAACGAACCGCGGCGACGGGGGCGGAACGATGCTCTCGACCTCTAGCTAGGCTTCTGGTTCTTGCTGCGCGCTTACTCATCCGCGATCCTCCGCCGGGGTGCGACGCCAAAGCCGAAGCTGACGCATACGGAATTAAAATTTATTCATGCGTGTGCGTGTGCGCGTATGAATAAGGTCTAGGTATAGTATAGTATATAAAAATGAAAAAGAAGAAGAGGATGAAGATCGGTATCTTTTTGGTTTTCTGTTTTCTGTTTTCTGTTTTCGTAACTCAGAGCGAAAAAATAAGAGCATTTTTATTGTCAATCGAGGTCAGAATGAAAAAGTCTTCGAAACTTTTGAGGGATAGGGTATATCGCCTTTCCCCGGTTGACTAGTCCCTGACTACGGGGTCTGGTAAGCCTCGTTGAGTTATGGGCAAAGAGGCATAGTACCGACGTGAGTTAAGCGTGCAATTTGTAGCCGAAACGACAGAACGTAGGTAGGTACTTGTAGTACCATATACCTATATCGGAAGCGGAGCATAGTGTCAGAACGTCGGGTCGTGTCGTCCTTAGAGTAAGCCTGAAAATCCAGTTTCTCTGCCAGATCGAGTTACGCTCGGTACGTGAACCGATACCTGAAAATCCTGCGCGTTTCGCGTTATCGATGCACCAAATCGTACAAGAATCTCGCGACGAACGGATATAGAGCACCGCAAACGTCGGGAATATCGATAGAGGAGATCCATAGAAAATATTGGGGGGAGAAAGATTTGCGAAATTTCTTCATTTTAAGTCAGATTAAAATCAAGACAAGTTGAAAGGTTGAAAAAATGAGAATAATCCTCTGTTCAAACTAATTTGTATCCGCGGTGTAGGTATACCTAAGGTGCGCGTGATTCTCACCCCCTTTTTCATACCGCGTGATAAAACGTATCCCATGAAGCACCTGGGCGAATTAAATTACCCCGTCCAATAAAAGAAAATGAGAAATGAGAAACGAGAAACGAGAAACGAGAAACGAGAAACGAGAAACGAGAAACGAGAAACGAGAAATGAGAAATGGGAAATGAGAAATGAGAGCCAACCGCAACGGGGTATATACGCCACTCTGTGTAAACGTGGCTAATGCAATTAGCAAAGCGGTGACTATATACGCTGCCCTGCAGACCGGGGGAGTAGCGGCAGCGCAGCCCCTTTACGGAGTTTTACAATTTTCCCCAAAAACTCGACGCCTAAATATATTGAGGGTACTTTGGTCCTAATTTGTTATTCACTCCTCGTAATTACGTATAAATCGATAATAATCATGCCAATAATGATAATGAGAAAAGAATACGGAAAGTGGTGACCGCAAATCGTATTATAGGTAGGCACCTACCTACTCGAACTCCCGCGTCTGTATAGAATCGATGACTTGACCGCGGACAAAACAATAAGGATCAGAAGTTTTTAGCTCGACTTTTTCCTCCTTGATACTATGAATATAGGTATATCTACTCTGTACATATGATTTCAACTTTTTCCTACTATTCTATACCCCGGTGTTATTTACGTTTGGAGTGTCCGGTCATCGCGGTTAGAGCGTGACGTAACACCTGCTTTTATACCCTTTAACCGAGAGACATATGTGTCTAAACACTGCGGTAATTAAGGCCCTAAAAGAGTGCGAATTTACTTCCGTATGTCTTGTCGATGCGATGAAATTAGATTCGTTTATATTTCACGAGATTCAAGTTTGAGCTATAAATATTGCAATTCTGTTCTCCGCATTGGTACCTGGATAATAAACTTATATATATCGACTTTGAACTGAAGGCTTGAAAGAAAGGATTGTCAGGGGCCATCGGGGAGGTCAATAAACTGATTATGACCATTAGATTATCGATTTTCAAAGTCCATATATGAAGTTATCGGATGAATATTCATTGGATTTAATATTCTCCGATGGTATAAAATCGGCTAATTTAAAGATTCGAACACGTGTACACGCGTGTATAAGCGAGTAGGACTGGTATGGCCATTGTCAATGTCAACGCGCTCGTGACTTGGCTCTACGAGTCGTGGGAGTCGTTTGATCAATAGAGGATAACAAACGAAGTAAATATATATATATGTATGTATGTATATATGTATGTATGTATACGACAGTGCAGCCTGTAAGCACATACATAGCGTAAAACATTGTGCTGTAAACAGGAAACAAAGATATGAAAATTGTTACCCTGTGGTACTTAAATATATATCCTATGCAAGATGTATAATAATCCGCGGAATGGAAAGGAAGGGAAAGGCAAGGAGAGAAAGACACCTACATGTTCTTCGTTTTTTCTCTTTTTGGTCTTTTTCGGTATTTTCGGTCTTTTTCTGAAATCTGAGCCCTCGAGGGACTGAAAAATGAAATGAAATGGCATAAAATGAGATGAAATAAAATGAAATGAAATGAAACGAAATGAAATAATAGGGCAATAAAATCCGAGTGGTATTTGCGAAGTAGGATTTAGCCGGGTTATTAATTGAGTTGGATATAGACGGCGAGGATATAAGTGGATGGTTTTTATTACCGTAAAGATATTGTCCGTAACGTCGGGGTGATACACGTGTGCTGCAGCGAAGAAGAATAAGAATAAGAATAAGAGGAAGAATAAGAATAAGAATAAGAATAAGTAAAGAGAAGTAGAAAAAATAGAAGAAGCGACCTTGCGGCGTTGAACGACTGCCAAATTGAATATGAAATTTGAATAATACGCAGTATGATAAAAAAAATGTCGAAAAATTCAAATCACGTTCGAGGATCTCCTCCGCCTCCGCCTCCACCTTCCTTACCATTCTGGTATAATAATATGATGATGAATAATCATTTAAGAGACATCATTTGAAACGAGGAACAAAAATTACTACCGAGGTAACTTTACACACGTTTACTATATACATGTAGGTATATTGCGCAACGATTTATTCATTCCCATTCCCATTCCCATTCTCATTCCCATTATCCATTCCAGTTCCCGCGGTGAGGTTGCCTGCTGCGTGAGAATCTGCCTAAACGGTAGTAAGTAAGTTGTATAATTTTTCGAGCTAATCGCGTATTCGACCTTCGAAACATCTGGGACGACTTAGGTACCTACATATACGAAGCGTTTTATATGATAATAATAATAACATAAGACAAAAAACTACACATGTTTTATGTACGAGCTCTGTAATTAAGATAATGAAAAACAAGTTCTTTAGATTCGACTAGATTTCAGACAGAGTAGTATAATACACGGTATAATTATTAGTAAGACAGGATTTCGCGATACCGCGAGGCAAAGCGAGCAACTCGATTGAAAATTGATTGATTTTCTTTCACCGCGAAAAATCTCTTCCCTCTAAAAATTGTTTTTCGACAAATTTTCGAGATAAAAAGAAGGAAAACAGGTTTCATCGATTTTCAACGCGAACTTATAGAACGGTATGAGCAGTCGATCAAAATAGCGATACACGTGGGCGGGTCGACACGCGCTGAAACCAGCTTCCAAGTACATATGTATATAAATTATATATATATATATATTATATTATACCATACTATGTATATTCAGAATATGTATTGCTGATCTATCGAGCGTAAAAAAAAATGAACAGCGTATATCTATATATTCAGGGTTAGATATGTGAAACGCTTTGAGAGGATGAAATAAAAAGAGAAACAGGCTTTCCGTATGATCTTATCTAAACATTTGCTTTATGTGGTACATATCAAAAGATGAGTAAAAAAATTATACAAAAATTATGCAATTAAACACTCGGCTGATCAGGCGAAGAATTTACAACGCTTCGAGTAAATATTATTTATTAGAAGATCTATTAATATGACGACGATGATGACGATGACGATTCGCTAATCTTTATATAGAGGTTCAAATAAATAAATATGTATACACTTGTTATCAAGAGTTGAGTAAAAGCGAAATATATAGATACGAAATATCGCGTTTGTATAAATAATTATATTGTTTATTGAAAATTGAATTGCAACTATATAACACATCGCGATTGATTATTTCAATTTAGCGAAAGGTCGAGCCTGTAATATCCACCGCCAATGCCCTCACATTATGCCCTCTACCCCTCTGCCAACGATACATATGTCGATATCTTTCGAAAGCCAATACTGATTCGGTACATTGACGTCAAGCACGAAGCACGATATTCTCTATCGCGTAACCTTGTCGACTTATACGCTATCTGCCTATCTGGTGTTATATAGATAAAGGGTCAAAAACTTAACGTAGATCGATATGCAAACTGCGTGAATAACATATATATATGAGGGACAAGGAGGATAAGAAATGAATAAGAAATAATTGTGAAATGTCGAATTGAATCGTGATAAAATAAACTTGAAGAAAGGGAAAGGAAAGAGGAAAAACTCGAATCGACGACGACGCTGTTCTGAGTAGAAACGGTCCGCGATATGTGCGAGTCGCGGCGAAGATCTACCAGTAGAAAAAGCATGGAGAAACCCGACAGGAAAGTACTACTGCGGGTGCAGCACCAGCAGCAGGGTAGGTATAGTACCTACGTTGGAAGCTAGCCAAATGCACTCAACGTTCTATCAGCAGCCCCTTCCGCAAATAACTATAGATATACCAACAATATCTAGTTATATCTGTGTACACAGACCCCGTGTGTGTACGTACGTGCCGGGGATTCCCCGCTGCGAGAAGATAAACCCTTAAGTATTTACCACTGTACCATTATACCGGAGGGGGTGAAGCGGGAACGCTGTGCATATATGTGTACTCGCACGATCAGATACGCCGGGTCTGAAAATTGCATACCACACACATTGCACTCTTATTGTGTATATAGATGGGTGTTGTAGGTGCTGCAGTATAGCCGATAAAATAACGAATCGGTAATACATACATACAATATAGGGATGAATTTATTAATGAGGAGAACTTTTTTACGATAATTAAGAGAAACGTGGTAACGATGCGAATGAAAGAAACAAAAAAAAAAAAAAGAGAGAAAATAGAAGATCGAGGTAAAAATGTTATTTGTATTATACATTATTATTTATTATATAGTATATAGAGAACAATGGGCGATTGGCGTGGCGTGTTTTGCAGATCCTGCAGAGTCTAACTAAATTCAATTTATTTCACGACAATGACGCGGGTTAAGGCTTAAAAAGGCTTAAAAAGGCTCAAGAGCTTAAGCGCTTGCTAAACAACTTTTGGATTGTTGGTTCTCGCTCGTTCGCATAACCGTAGCTGCACCATGCGATCGTACCTACCTAACGCGGTTTCGGGTGTTGATTGAAAATAATGAATCATTAAAGAGGAGAGAGAGAGCGAGAGAGAGAGAGAGAGAATAATTACATAAAGACAACGAAATTCCCATTTTAATTATCACTTTTATTATATTAATTAACAGAATATTACCGTATCCGTTGAGTTGTCGAATAAAAAGGAAATTATTTTTACTACTTTATTGAAATGAATATTTAGAGGAGACTTGCAGCGCGGAAGAGAAAGAATATGAGAAACCGGTGCTGCAGGCGAGTCGGTTTCCTGCTTTTCAAAAACTGAGATACACCCCGCAAGAAATTTCCAGATCTTAAATATAGAATATATGCTAATTGGTAAATTCTGGGCATAGTTGTATACCCTCGAATTTCTGCTATGCGCCTAAACCAAGATCGTTATTAGCCTCGAGCCTGGAGGAGATGGGTAGGTATTCTAATTGTATTCAGAGATTGGGGCGAAAGCCGAGAAATTAGAGGTAGATATAAAGAATAAGAAGAATAAGAAAAAGAAAATTAAGAAAAATATGTAATTAATTATAGAAACACATAAAAAAAAATAGATAAAATCATCAACTTCATCCACAATAAATTTAGAAAGAAAGAAAGAAAGAAAGAAAAAGAAAAACGACCACAGCAGATAATTAATTAGCTTATATAGGTATTCCAGATAATGAAATATTACGAGATTCTTGTATAATTCTTTGGCGAATTAATGTATAACTGATTTCTTTTTATTTTTTAATTTTCTCTTCTTTCTTGCGTAAGTAAGTAATTTAGAGGGTCGCATAGTCCTCCGCGCGACGCTGTGGCTAATTGAATCATATTGCGTTTGAGCCGGAGCAAGAAAGGGAGAGTTGTAGTAGGTATATAGGTAGGGCGTAGGACGACGTATATAGGAGTAAGAGGAGACGGGGATAGACGACGATGACGTCGGGCTGACTCGGTCAATTTAATTAAACGGATGAAAACATATTTCCAGTCGCTAGTCGTAAGAGGGAAGAGAACTCCGCGTACGTACGTACGTAGTAGGGAAGGAAAACTTTACAGTCAGCGATTCGTTTCGTTAAGAGATCAAAGCATGTGCAGAAAGAAGAGGAGGAGGAAAAGGGCTGTATACAGTCTACACGATGATACGGACGGAGTCACGTATAAATAAATAAATAAATAAACAAATAAATAAATAAATAATTTGTATAATTTTGCGATTTTCGATGATTTTAATAAAACTTTAATTTGATGAAAAATAAGTTTGCCGATATAGTTCGTGTATATCGATCGTTCAATCACGTATAGGTACCTATCTCGGTATCTCTCTATATTTACGCGTGTGTACCTACCAACCTTATTTATATAGGTACGCGGAGTATATATACGGCGTGATTACGTCGTAAAGAGAATCAGGCGAACTGCGGCTAAGAAAAGAATGAAATAAAGACAGAAATAAAGGCAGAAAGAAAGAAAGAAAGAAAGACTGCGAATTCAGCGGGTCTCGGTTCGGTCGTTTCATCCCGCAGGGTTGGTTGAACGTCGCCGAGCTCCTCCTCTCTTAAATTATCGACAAACACCGAGGTACCCTAGTGCTGTTCCTAGTTTATCTTTTATCGCGGCAGAGTGTAGTCAGGTAGGATAGGTAGCTATACACGTATTGGAATTACGATCGAAAGTACAATGAGAGAATTAAGACAGTTTATAATGAGAAAAGTGAAAATAATAAAGAGTGTCACCGCGGCGAGATAGGCACCTATACCTATACCTATACGTATGTATAAGGTACATAAGATTGAGAAAAAGGCTCTTTGAGATTGCGAGTAACGAGGCAAACTCGCTCACTCAAAGATTAATTAAAACCGAGGCGTGCCGCGCGGCTCCTCCGGCTTAATTAAAACATCAAAGTTCATTTCTCTGTCCACAAAACTCTCGCGCTCGAAGGGATCGGTGGGTACCTACTGTCGATATCTATACAGGGTGAATACATATTCAGAGGGTAGATTTCCCGCAAAATCTGGGACTAAATTTCCGATAGTTTTCATCGCGGAGCGTATGTAGGTCACATATATGCACAGGTCATCGCTCAACTTCCACACATGACCAGCCCGGCTGTGTTACCTATGCGAGTACTGTGATCGGTCAACTGTTGTGTCCGACTCAAGAGCTGAATCACCCTGTATATGAGTATACGTATCTTTCCGAAATAATTAAATAAACATGGTAATTCACATAGGAATAAAATAATTGATGATGAAAGGTAAGAAAAAAAAAGAAGAAGGACGCAATACATTTGGTCGAGTGTTATGCTAATTGGGTTGGAGATTCCGGTGTTCTGAATTTCTGCAACCGCGACTATACCGCGCCGTCCTGCAACCGCAGATTTACGTAAAAGGTTCGATTCGCCGAGCAATCGTATTAACCCGGCTGCAAGAACGTATAACTGTGGCAAATGCGGTCGGCCGAGTTTTGACGGCGACTCACTTCTTCGTGGCCCACGTGAAAGTATAAATAAATCACGACCGAGTCGTTTCAGCCTCGACGTGTGTACGTGTAATATCTTATGCGTATGTACGTTATATGTAGGTTCATGTATCTATCGTGCAGAGAGGTAGGTGCAGCGTGTACTTTCGATACGTTAAACAGGGGACTCATATCGTTCCAATATTCAAATTACAAAACGCATGCATGATCCACATACAGGTATCCGATGAATCGATAAATAAATTAATGAATGAATATAAGCTTATAAATAAATGAATGAGTGAAATCCCGCTGTGAATAAATGAAAATTAAAGATGAAAGAAAACTGTGGAGGAAAATTAGCGCAGAATGAAGAGATCCAGACTCCTGCCTCCGCAGAGATCCTTTATATATATATATGTTCCTACCTAAGGTATATAAGAATTAACCGACGCGTGTCGAAATCACGTCCAGCGAGATAATTAGTTCTCTGGTTTTGGTTAAGTGGGAGATCAAAGGCTCGCGACGTTGTGCTCAGGATTTTGATTAAGCAATCTACCACCGCAGGTAGGTACGCTACGCTTCGATGCGTCGTCGTCGTCGTCGTCAACGACGACGGTTGAGCCTTGAATTTAGCGACTTTGGTACTACCAGAGATGTCCTTTTATCCCTCCCTCCTTCCCTCTTTCCCCTTTTCCCTCTTTTCCCTCTTTTCCTCGTTTTCATCCCTTCCATTTAATTATAGCTTTTTCTTTTTTTTTATTTATTCAATCTGCAGCGCGCAAAGGAAGATTCTTTTGAAAATAAAATTTCATCAATTAACGATGATTTTCAATGATTATTAATTAATTGAAAAAAAGGGAGAAAAATAAAATGTATGTGTAGGCATAGGTATATATAGGCAGTAGGTACGCGTCGTGTCGCGTGGCGAGAGATCCGGTAAACAAGATCTCGGACACGCGAACCGCCCGTGAATATTCAATTAATTAACAAAGTAGATTCATATACGCCGTTGTATCTCGGCACCGGCTGCACCACCACCATTTGAATTAGCATATAGTAGCGGTGCACCGGGTTCGAGTTCGAGTTTGAGTTTGAGTTAGAGTTAGAGTTCGAATTCGAATTGGAGGCGGTCGAATTAAGGTCTGAAGGCCAGAAGCTCTTGACAGGCTGCGTCGTCTAACCATGTGCATGTCCGTTGTCAGTATGACTAATACCCGGTGAAAATTCCCAGGAGCGAGAGTTTCGAACGCCTTATAGCCGTCCTATGCATAGCAGATATATCTTTACGTATAGTTCCCCGCGGTGAAGAGCTGGGAGCGATTGACGCGAGGTTTAGAAATTAGAAAAAGAAAACAAACAAACAAAAAGTAAAAGAAAAAACGAAAAAACGAAAATAAAGAAAGTATATATATAAGAAAGAGGGTAAGAGAAGAAAAACTAAACAGCGTACGTCGTCGTGCGCCGAGAAACTCGCTTAATATATATACTATATGTATATATATTATATACGAATCACTGAGAAGAGAAGAGCTGGGACCGTGGTTTTCTATCTAAACCTGATCGACACGACGAGAAGAAATAATTAACAAGCGATATAACTCCTAGGCAATCAAAATTCATTAAGCGTTGATACAAGGCCGGATGATTAGCATTTTAATTAGGAATCATCACTAAAGTCTCGAGTAAACTCCCGAATATCTATACCTGGTGGATATAACCAAAGTAGACGTCTATTCAGCCTATAGCTATTTCAAAGAAATTTTACATCGTTACACGATTTTAGTCGTTTTTTTTTTCTTACATTTATTCCCATATACAAAGGTATACCTAGACATATGCATAAGAATATCTGTCTACAATCTTTGAAAATCGCTGTACAATTTAATGGTATTTCAATAGCCGCTATGCAGTCAGTATAATTATACAATAATTGTCACTAGCGATAGCCTAGATTATACGAGGACATAATTTACTAGTTATACGAGACTGGATCAGTGCAGCTATTACTATAATTATGGGATCAATTTAACCGTGTAGATATACATATAGTACATACACCGTGATTGAGAAGCTGCAATAACTTCGGAATTATTCTTAATTTCTCAATCGATTTCAATTCGCGGAATTTGGAGTCGCATATAAAGTAGATCAAGTCAAACTGACACGACGCTGTATGTATAAAATGAATCAATACATCGATCTAATTCTGTGCTATATTCATCTACCATATCCATCGTGACTGGAACTTTTAATCGGCAAAGATTGCGGCTTACTAGATATCAATTTCTGCAGGGGGGAAAAGTTTTGGAGAAAAATGAATACCGCAAGGGTATATTCGACGATGTGATGCAGAGGGGAGGCTGGCCTCGAATCTCTCGATGCCACTTGCACCCGGCATCATCCCGATCCGAGACATGAGAAAGAAAAAGAGAAAAGGAGAAAAAGAGAATAAGGGAAAAATGGAAAAAGAAAGAGACGAGGCCGAGAAGAGACGACGACGCCACTCCGACAGATGTTCGGTTGTTCGAAAGCTGTTCCAAACCTTCTCTTCTCCTGCACAGCTACAGAGCTACGGCCAAACCTCGACGGACGCGGCGTACGGACGTACGGACGTACGGACGCAGCAACTCTCAACGGTAATAAAGAGTTTCCAAACGTACGCGGCACTAATCATGAAACTGCCGAAATTAAAACTCCCGAACATAAAAGAGAGGACGGTATAAACTATAAGGTATAATAATGGAAGTTTAGAAAGTTGTACGCGAATTATGTGAACAAAACGTTATTATTGCGCCATACATTAATATACCCGCGTGCGTATACCGTAAAGGTACGTATCTTGCGTACTTATATACAAGTTATATGTAATTATATTCTCCACTGCCTATAAAACTAGGCCCTGCGGTAGGTAGGTAGGTAGGTACGACAGAAACGGGAATTATCCTATACGCATTTCTTGGCACTGCGATTAAACGTGGGATAGAAATTTGAGAAAATTTTTATTCCTTGATAAAAAAAAATGCCAAAATTTCAGCAACTTTTTTTTTATAAATTTATCACTCATCGAGTGAATCATATACGGACATTTGTCAGACGCATAGATTTTCCGGTAAATTAATGTCCAAAGGTCGATATGATAAATTGATGAAAAAAAAATCTGCAGCTGAAATTTATAGGTACTACCTAACCGCAGGAAACAAGACTGGGATCAAAGCGGAGACAAATTTGGGGTGAAAACGAAATCCTATCCTTTGAAATCGGAATAAATTCTGGTTGAGTTCACTGGGTTCATATATGGATGGATGAGGGAGAGCTCGGCACATGCCAACGGGTAGTCGATATGGGTACTCGATGGGTAGTCGAACGAACGAACGAACGAACGAACGAGCGAACGAATGAACGTATACGAACGAAAGACCTGTTATTAAGGTCAATGGGTTTAAAATGTTTTCTACCGTCATGGTTTCTCATTGTATGTGAAAACTAGTAGTGGCTCTCCCATCCATCCAGCATCCCTGGGTACATAAAATCTCGGGGCTGGTTATTCGAGCGTTGATCACGTGTTCATGTATAAAGAGAGGGAATGCGTGTCTCGGTTGCTTTGTTTTTAAAGCCGCGCAATCATCGATTTTGCGTGGCCTGTAATTGCAGGTAATTTTCACTGCGGAGTACTTATCCTTCTTTCCCTATTCTCATTCTTATTCTTCATCTTATACCTGTAGCCTTAGTGCCGTAAAGACGCGCGAAGAAAAAGCGAAAGAGAGAAGCAGCGCGCAGCGGCAGATGGGATGATCATTCGTTTTGTTCTACTTATATTACCGCAGCAGCGCAAGAAAACGTTTGTTTAACGACAAGTTAAATTCGTTGAGGTAAAAAGCCTTCGAGCTGCTGCAGGAGCGAATTCATTTTTTTCCTCGCAATTCTATAGAAAACTTCAAGGTTTACCTTAAAATTAATAGATCTTCTCATCCGACGAAATTCCCATAACGTTCCTATATACTCCGACTTTTATTGCCGTTTAGTTTATTCAACGCGATTTGTTCGCCGTAAATACGACGCGCATAAACTTCGCGGCTCATGATTAGACATATGTACAAACGCACGGGAGAGAGCACATATAAACTTATATATATGTACGAATGTATTAACCAGCGCGCCCGCGCTCCAGTTGTTGATACAAAGGTTTTACCGCTTTTGAACGTGAGAAGACGAGGAGACGAGGAGACGAAGAGACGAAGAGACGAAGAGACGACCCAAACGAACGAACGAGTCGAAGAGAAAAGTGGGCACGCGTTGGCGTCGCCCTGACCTAAATACCCATGACCCGGGCCTTCCTTCTCCAAGGCTCGCGTTCAGTTGCTCCGATACAATAATACAGACTCGATCGCTTTCCTGCGCTCTCCTGGACCGATCCTCATCTCCCTCACATATTATACCATAATCTTTTTCCTTGTTCCTTTATTTTCTCCCTCGCTTATACCTCGTATGAAATTTATTGGTGGAGGGAGTTGAGTGGAAGTTGAGCGATGCCCTGTCTATGTGTGAGCTATACGCTTCGCGATTGATCAACTAAGATGTGAGATCTTCCCTAGCTCGGAAACTATATCTATCCCTCGAATTTTTGGTAAAAGAAATTGAGTCTGAAATTTTGAGCGAGAAATCTACCCTCGAGATATCCCGCGTTCAACTTGAATCACCCAGTCAAAGCACTAAGTTCCTATCTCAATTCTAAACACACTGTCTCAAAGTCTTCGAAATTTGGAGATGAGAAAAATTTTCTTTGGTGCACCACAGCTTCGAAAATTGTATCGTTGAAAATTTGTCGAATTTTCATTACATACCTACGACTACAGGTAAGAAGTTTCACAAGTTTGAGATTTTCCGGAGCTATGGGTACTGCGATAGAAAGGAAAAATATTAGCCGCGAAATATCGCAAATGGTGTTTTATTAAAATCGGGAAATTCGGAGGCTTTGGGACGGTATACTTAAAATTGAGATAAGAATCTGGAGTTTTGGCTGCATTTTTTTGTATACCTATATTTGAAGACGTCCTGGCCCTGCATGGGAGCATCGAAATTCGAATATGATCAAATTAAGGACCACCCTAATATACCCGCGCATAAGCAGTTAGGGTACACGTCCATACTCTTCAGTATCCTATACCTACCTGCCTACCTACACGCTGCAAGAGGGACGTAAAAGAAATTAGTCACGGAAGCAGATGGAAGTTTGACGCGATAGAGATAAGATCTTGTATAGTGTAGTAAATATAATTAGGTAATCAAAAAAAAATTGGTTAGGTTGTACAGGTGCAGAGTGAACGAGAGAGAGAGAGAGAGAGAGAGAGAGAGAGAGAAGGATGAGGGGCTGGCTATATAGATATAAATTGAGATTAAATCAGTAACCTTTGAAAATAATAATTGCCAGTCACGTGACTCGGTTTTAATCTTCTTTGAATTTTTTTTCCTTTTTAGGTAATGCGGTACTAGTACTCGTGCTTTTCCATCGAATTGGAAAATCATGCCACGCCACAGGATTAAGAATATATTCCTCAGCACAAATTCTCAGGATTTATGTCTCACATTTTTTTGACATTTGCTCTTCGTTTATCGAAATTAAAACCGATAATTTATACACTGAAGAAAATACTGGGATATGATTTTCCCCATTCAATGCGAAAAAGTACGCGAAAGTGAATAAATTTCGAAGGCTGTTAGATCATTTGGCAATTATATATGTGTAATACATAAGCTATGTGGCTCTACGTAGCCTGTGTGAAAAATGAACTGTCAAATATCAAAGGTAATAAATAATTGACCGTTGAAACGGTCGGTCGGTCGGGTCCGTCTACGTGATAGAAATATACTCTTCAAAATTGGGACAAAAAGGAAAGAAAGAAAGAAAGAAAATGAAAAAACAAACGAAGATAATAATAATGATAACACCTACACGTGCCAAAATTTGTGATCAAAAGATTAGAAAGAGAGGGAAGAAAGAAGAGAAAGAAAAAAAAATCCCAAAGGTCACGAGTTAAAAATACTTTATAAGCCTCGACGAGTATACGTGGTACGAAAAAATTAGTTAGTACGTACATACGTACATACGTACATACATACATACATACATTTGAATCACAAATAGGCGTGACGTGGTATAATAAAAGAAGAATTATACTTACACTATACAGACATGGTCATTTGTTACAGGCTGTAATCCGACCTTATAGTAGTATAGGTATATAATAGAGCAGGGTTCTAATTGTGATTTTAATTACGTAAGACGATAGGTATAATCCATCGCGACTATAGAATTGAGATCAAAGATCGTATACATATACACGTATTATACCTACGTTTTCCCATTTTTCGACTACTGCGCTGTTATACAGAGCCGTTAATTAGTCAGGTATATAGGTATAGTTGAAATTGATCGATCATTATGAATCACGCGTGCTGCACCAGCTGCACCATATATATTATATAATTGAATTAAATCCACGAATACTGCAAGCACGCACACGAAAGTACATCGACACATAAAAAATGTCTCGCGATATAGTGTGAGACACACAGACGTGAGCGGGATGAAATTTTTATATATTTTTTTATTTTTATATTTATTTTTGTATTTATTCCACTGGCCAATTATTATTGTCTCGTGAAGAACAGACGCGACGAGACGTCGGAGGGCCTGCGAAGGACTCGAAATCGGGCCACGGTCGAGGGTTTATTTTCTTCTTGTTCTTTTTGTTTGTTTGTTTTTTATTTCCCTTCTTGTTCGGTTTGCGTTATTTTTCTCAATTAATCTTTCCTCGTCGAGATTAATTACGTTGTAGCTGCCGAGCTCGAGATTAATATGCATATGCATACATGCAATCTGTCGCGGGTAGGTATAGCTGCAGTACCGGTAGCTAAAGCTGAAGCGACAAACGTTAATCTTCTTATACCTATGTAGTTGAAGGAGGAAAAAAAAACAACGCTAAAAAAAATATTGAGTCTTAAAATTACCATAATCGTAGAACTGCGAGAACGAAGTATAATTTTATTTGTTTTACAAGCTGACTATAGCGTTATCCTATACCTATATATGTGCAATATACATATACGCGTATACGTATAGACGTCGAAAAGTTCTATACGAATGTATAGAAGAAAAGCATAAAAACATAAAAGCGTAAAAACATAAAAAGAACAAAGCCTTGAGTGGTGCCTACAATAATTGTCAAGAGAGGAAAAGTTAATATGTTTTTATACGCTGCACGCAGGTAGGTGTATACTACGTATATGTACCTACATACACGTGTAGGTCTATATGTGTATAATACCAAAGCGATTTATACAAATCAGTGAAGCATGAATACCAGCTTAGCAAGCGAGCTAGCGAGCTAGCTCTCGCGTACGCATGAATTGATGGTATATATAAATGCGGCTTAGAATTTATGAAGTCGTGAGGAATTTAGTTGGTGAGTTAATTTTCTCGAAGGAGTAAACCTCGACGACGACGACGACGACGACGACAACGATGATTGAAAAAATAAAATAAAAAAGCAAAAATGAATAACGACATATGAAAGCAATACGTAATATTATACATATAGTACCTACAGGTATAATATAATAAAGATCGAGTCAAGTCGAGTCGAGGCACCCATCGCAACCTCCGAGCTTAGCTTCTTCTTCGTTGCTATCAAAGAGATGGTTGTTCGAGAAATAGAACAAGCCTCAGTATGCTGCAGTCAGTCCCGATGTAGACGGGCTGTGACTACTCCGCGCAGAACGAAAGAAGACCCGGCGTTTTATCGCGCGACTCGATGTATGTATAGGTACGTGAAAAAAAGAAAAAAAAAAAAAAAAAAAAAAAAAGAATCGATGAAAAAAGGAAATGAATGGAAAAGAAAATGCGCATCGATCACCGACGCGTGCTATAAACTATACGTTTCAACCGGTTATCGATCTCTTCTTTTCGAATGACTCGCTCGCGATCATTATCAAAGCGCAGCTATTCAATTGCCTTGACGATGAGTAGGAATAAAAAAAATAAAATAAAAAAATCGCTTCGCTATATACGTTTGCCTGGAAAAATGATTGACGAAAAAGCCCAACAACTCAAGTGGAAATGCATTATCGGTAGAAATAGGTAGGTTCGGTACACGTCTATAAATATAAATTCATTATATCGAGGAACCGACACTCGGGGATGTTTCTCAGATCGTGGTGCAGTTTTAGCCCATTGTGATCTCGCGCTATAAGGTATACCTATAGGTATAAGGTAGATATATGGATCGTCGAGAAGAGGACAGAAATGAAGAAGGAATGGTAGTTGTATAGGTATTATAGTGGAGCAGAATTCACCTTGGCGAGCGAGAGAGCAAGCGAACGAGAGAAGAATGAGAGAGGCGAGAGGCGAGAGCCGAGAGCCGAGAGAAACGACGAAATAAACGAGTTGGCTGGGTTGTTGGCCTCGGGTGAACCCAGCCCCGGTGCAAAACACCACGCGAGCATCGAGAGCACGAGAAATCGGGGAGAGAAAGAGAGAGAGAGGGGATGAAAGGGAGAGATCAATGCTTAGAGGGCTGTGAAATGGTTTCAAATCCGAAGCGATGCTTCCTATCCGCACATCTTCCTCCCTTATTCTAACCTCGATTCTAGTCAACTTTATCTTCTTTTTTTTCTTCTCGTTCGAGTTTCGCAACAACAAAAAGGCAGATGACTAATTTGTGTATTACGGTGGTCCTCAATAAATTTGATCATTTTCGAATTTCAATGCTCCCATGGGCGAATTTTTTTCTTATATATTTGGAGACGTTCTAGTCCATGGGGAGCATTGAAATTCGAATATGACCGAATTAAGGACCACCCTGACATATATATATATAGGTATACATGCACGTGATACCACATTAGTCAGCTAAACTAGCTGCAACAGCCGACCGGTATACGATATATAAATACATGTTTGATATACATAGTATAGCACAACGGACGGTATTCATTTCTTGAATGATCCCTTTATAGACGAGTGGAGATTATGGGTTTTCAAACGGTGGTTGGTCTCAGATAATATCCTAGCTGGTTAATCTCTGGGTAATCGTATACTCGGCGACACTATACGTGTGCAGCGCATGAGATCTAGTTTAACGCTTATATGGATATACTATACGCGTGTATACGTATCGAGTGAAACGAATTGAAACGCAACTCTGATCCTGCACTCGATATATGTTAGAGGCACATAGTTATAATATACATTAAATTATTCTGCGGGTATCTAGAAGTTTCTCCCTAATAAGCTAAAATAAGTAAAACCGAGAGAAAAGAAAAAGAAAAAAACTCGAAAACGATCCGAAAATAAATATTTGAGAATCGCAAAGAACCTACACCTAATACTATAACCTGCCTTATACCTGCCTGCCTGCCTGAATCGGTATAAGCAGACTTTTTTATTTCACGACACGACGCAAAAGGAGGCCAACTAAGGCCAGGTAAGGTCGGGGGGACGAGACTATAAGGTGTGATCGAGCGGCGGGGGCTAACAATGGCCTCATTCTTGTTTCCCGATTTCGTTTTCTGACCGTACGATGAAGTGATTTTATATATTCAACGCGAAGTTTTCTTATACCCGAAGGGGCTAATCTAATCACTACCGATTTGCGTTTTACTAGACGCTGAGTCGAGCCGAATAATCTTATTGGAAACGAATTCTTATTACAACTATAGTACCTACATGAATATAGAAAAAAAATAATTGAAATAAAAAGCTTCCTGTAAAGAGGGTCTCGATTAGAATGAACTATTGTTTTTCTGCACATATCCTGAGAAATAGACCGAAATTTATAGATTTTTGGGCCCTCGCGGGGGGTCTGTACCTTCGGAGTTTTTGAATTTCAAGATTCTAAGCTTTAGAGTTTCTGAAAATTGGAAACTTCTTCAACCCGCGGCATTGAGAATCATTCCACGGGATAATACAATATTACGTATGTGAAATAATTTCGTCAATTCGTTGTTGAAATTTTACGCAACGTAGGTATATAAATTTATCAATTGTGTTTCGTAACTGGGCCGCGGTTTGCTCGTAAAGTATATAAAAAGTTTGGAATTCGCGTGGCGAAGGCCAACCCGTGGATCGGATGCCGGTAAGACCTTGGCCGATTTCTCAAAGCTGTCGAGTGGAGTGTCGAACTGCACTGCAGAGCAAGTAAGGAAGGAAGAAATCGAAAGTAACTATAAAGAGAGATCCCGTTTCACTTATAGGTGGCTATATTCACGGTGAATTACCTGATTTAAAAAGAAGAGACGAAAATACTTTCGATACTAGGCATACGAGTCATCTGCTACGATAAATCATTCGAATAATCCTAAATTAGCGAATGCAGCGAGCACGTGTCTATATGTATAGGTATACGCATATATAACGATAAACAGTTTATATTATCGTAAGATGATTACCAGTTGACAACGAGCCAAGGATCGCCTCAGGATCACCGCGTATTATAAACCGCCCACGTAACTTTGGCAAGAACGATTTATCAAGCCAGTGCTGCAGCAGCACTGCAGGGACGAACGCCTACTTGTGTCTCCGTGAATACGTCTCAAGTATACATATTGTAATGAGAGATGAAACGTAATGAATAGATCGATATTTGAAAAATTGAAATTAGGGGATATGAAAAATTCCGGATTACCCTCATTCGGTAATTTCTAATTTCAAATGGTTAGTTTCCGGTAAACTAAATTGCAGTAACAACATAGTACTAATTATGTTCTTGCCCTCTTCGAAAGACATACGACGACGTAGAGTATGGGGATGGGCGCCAAGTTGTTAAATATTCTTGCATCATAAATAACCATCTCGTGTGACTAGGTGCAAATTCGTGTCTCTTGGTTGACCAACTCTCCGCGGTCTCTATATCGCTCTACACATATACTATGCATGTTATACGTAGTTCTACGTACGTCCATACGTCGGTTAGTTAGGTTACCGTATATAACCGTAACGAAGAGGCTATAGGGGCGCGAGAGAGGCGAGAAAGAGAAAGAGGACGAGAAAGAGGGACGAGAGTGGCGGCATTGGCTTCGTGCGCGTATTACTCACGTAGTGTAGTCAGTCAGGTAAGCCGGACGGACGGGGCCCGGACGGCGGCCGACTAGGGAAGTAGATACCTACTAGATACTCTCTGGCTACAGTTAATGGGCTTCGGCGTGGAGGTGGCTTTAAGGCCTGTGTGACTCTTCGAGTCTCCTCTTTGCTCGCTGCGCCTGCACGATTACAACGACGGCGATGTCGTACATCCCCACATCCCACATCCCACATCCCACATCCCACATCCATATACATACATAAATACGTACAACGGAACGAATAACACGAAGCTCCGAATATATTTATATATACCTAAACATCGCTTTTTCTCCATTTATCATAATTATCGGAGAGTCATTCGGAAATTGTTTATGTAATCATTATATTATTATTATTGTTATTATCACTGCCATCGTTGTTGTTGTTGATATTTATTTTAATAGCTTTGCGTATATATCCAGGCAATTATATAAGTATATAATATTATTGAATAAATACCAATACAGAATGAATAATATAGGCAAATACATATATTTGAAGGCATAATCAACATATATATGCGTGTCGAAATACAATATCTATAATAAATAGCTTGCGGAATAATTTTTTTCTTTTTTCATTCAAATTCTTCGGATAATTTATATCTTTTTGTTTTATTCATATACTAATATTCCGCGATATATCTGTTGATTTTATTTACAATTTTTGTTATTTTCATTTTTATTTTCATTTTTATTTTTACTACCACAAGATTTTTAAATACGCGCCACGTCGCAAAGTCGCCTCGTGGCCTTGCGGTATAATAGCACCGCGTTCGTTGGCTACCGTTAGGTTTTAAGAAACGATGTGTAACGTGTACGTGGGTGTAAACATCCGTTTGAATGACGTTCATCTCGCAGTATAAGTATAAGTGTTTGATTTACCGATTTACGCGATGGTTTTATCAATCTGTGTACATGAATGTGAAATATTCTTTTTTCATCTTTTTTCTTTTTTTTTTCCTTCTCTTTTTCAACCAAATAAAAAAAAACGAAATATATATAATATTTCTATTCGTCTTTGCATATAATACTTATGTACCGATGGTATAAAAGAAAACCTTGAGTTAATTGAAATTTATTGTCTGAACGTGAAAAATAAAGTAAGAATAATATGAAAATCAAAAAAATATATAATTTCAAAGCCTTTTATCTTCTACGAAACGTAACTTTCATATATACGCAACGGTCGGTTTCTGTTTGCCTAGTACGGGCTCGAAACTCGATGCTAAAATAATATCGAAGCTTTCTCATTATTGTTCTTTGAAAAGTTCGTCTCTCCTCGGATATACCTATAATAGCTGGTATTATATATGTACCCGCTTATTCGATGTATTCGCGCAAGCTCAACCCTTATAACTCCCCTTTCTCGTGGTCTTTTTATTTTCATGTTTCTTTATTTTTTGGTTTCTTGTCCGTCTAGCTAGCTTTTGGCATCCTATTCATCTTTCGTAATAAGTTACGAAAGAAAGTTAAAAGAAAAATAAAATAAAGAAAAGGTTACGAAGTGTAAGGTATAAACCCGCGCCCACTGCATAGAGGTGAGAGAATGTGGTGAAACGAATCGTCGAAATCTCACCAAATTATCATCTCCCTCCCCCGTACCTACATATTTACGTTTTGTGCATCTATGTTCTACACGAGCATGCAGCGGCGGAGCTAATATCTTATACGACGGATGCACGTATAGTAATATATACGACATATAGGGGTACTACGTACGAGGAAAGCAGTGACGACGTCCGTAGATATTCGTCGGTGAAACACGCCTCCTCTCACCTAATGCGTTCCGACTACCCATAAAATACTTTCACGAATATTTCCGAGCCGCGTACTTTTACGAACAAGAGACCCTGAACCATATCGCGGCTCGTCATCCTCGATCAGACTTATTTTTCATTTCCTATCGATGAATATAATATATGCATATAATACAACACGATAGAATTATTATACTCGCATGTCCTAACTATAATATCTTGAAAAGCGGATTAATGCCACCGCGAGAGATTGCAGGAGCGTAACAACAATTACGATGATTAATATACCGCCTCGCGTAAATGTAGCCTTTAGTCCGCATAGCCACCAGCTCCGTCAAAGTGGTACGAACTTCTGCTATACACGATATACACAAACAACGTAGTCTGCAGACGTCCTATACACACATACCACTATCCCGCAGCTTCTTCTCTCGACTCTTGAGAGTTTAGACTTTGAGAGGATCGCGTAAGAGATTCTAAACCCATCTAGGTAGGTATACATGACTGAAAGAGCAGCAAAGATCTTCTTCTTACTCGGATTATAATCTACGTAGGTAGTCAACTCCAGTAATCACTGCCCTGCGCACTTGCGTTTATATCACAGTTAACTCGCGGGTCTATTTAATTACCTAGTTATCAATTTATTTTTCTATTTTTTTTTTTTTTTAATCAACCGCTACGTCATTGAAATTCTAGATAATGTTCGTTTAATTCTATAATCGACCAATTAACGCAGTGAGTTTCTAATCTTATAAAGTATAATAAAGATTAGGAGAATCTATGGGAGATGAAGGGTAAGAGATATACTGTATGTATTACGGTCGTGTTGTCGGACGTTTGCGGTGATTTCACTCGGCACCTGCAGTGTATAGGAAATGTAGGAAAACACAACTACTTTAGGGTAGGATGGGAGCTAGGCTGAGGGAATTGTGGAGCGGGGGAAAACGGATGTTATATTGATCAGTTGGATGAAACTGGGTTAACACCCGACACGGACTTTGCGCGATTCCTCTCGAACGATTCTCTCGGTTGAATTCACCGAGATTTAACCTAACCGAACCCAACCTGACGCGGTATAACCCTCAGGAAACATTAATAAAAAGGTATAAAAGAATTACTTATAAATTGTATTTTTCGTTCAAGGTTTAATCATTCGTGAATTTATTCCTTTCTTTAATTTCCTTTCTCTTCTTTCTCTCTCTCTCTCTCTCTCTCTTTTTTTTTATCTATAGATAATCTCGTATATAGGTATAGGATGAAAGCAGAAATTTATCATCCCTTGGTCTGAAATTGCCGGTGCATGCGGGGTATCGATGACCACTTCAAAGCCTCGTCCTTTTAAACCCTTGAAAGGTCAGCGATTGTATGAAAGTGGCGTACGACGACGACAACGTCGACGGAGACGGAGACGGAGACGGAGACGCGGTAGGGAGGAGCTGAGCGGCTCAGAGAGAAAAGAGAAGAAAGGAGAGAGGAGAGAGGAGAGAGGAGAGACGAGAGACGAGAGACGACCGCGACGGTTAACGGCGGCAGCCGACTCGAGACGCCTGACTTGAGAGGAGAGACGAAAGACGGGGACGAACAGAAGTAGAAGTTATTGATTCTGGCTTGCCAGTTGGCGAGCGAGCGAGCAACCAACTCCCGAAGCGTTATACGTACAGTTTTTCTTTCGGCATAGCTATATTATGCCGTCGACGTCTGCGAAGTGAATTCCAATAAACCGCGTTATAAATATAAGATACCATCGGCAGAGAGTTATGTATGAAAGACCCTGCAGGGGGCAGAGCGACGATATAACAAGAAGAAAAAAGTATATATATATATACCTATATACACGGTATATATACATATAATATATGTAGTAGGTACTCATCAGATTTTTCTTTGACGTTCAAACAAAAAGAAAAAAGAAAATGATTGAAGGTATAGGTATATAAAAATTGATAAAAGATGAAGAAAAATGTAGAAAAATATAGAGCATCGATTTTAGTATATAGGTAGTTCCTCAATGGGGAGTAGGTATGTATATAATATAACAATAATTCTGTTGAAGTTAATCTTTACGTTCTCACGGGTGAGTTAATTCCGCGTTATATAGGTATTATGTTATTATAGGCACGAAGAATTCCTTCGAACGAACGCGTTTTTATTACGTTATGCCCTTTGCAGTAAGAGCAAGAGGCAAGAGGCAAGAGGCAAGAGCAACAGCAACACAACAGTAGTAACGGGACGACGAGCGACGATCGTCAAAAGGGAAGATTTAAGAGGGCGATTAAGTAGCGAGGGCTGTGTCGAAATTTTTATCGGTTTAGTGGAGCGCGAAATTGCCTACAAAATGTTTATCCGAGTCGTAAAATGGAATGTTTCGATTTGCGACGGTCGATTGAAAATTGTGCGGGTTTTATACGCAACCCCATATATATAAAATTCGATAGGTATATGTTGGAAATAAATGTTGACCCATACACCCCCACCCTCAAAAGAAAAGTATCCAAAATCTACGAAATACCTTATGAATTTCTCAATTATTTGATTATCATCTCCGCACTTTCGTTATACTGAATAAAAAGAGAAAAGAGGAAAGAAGAAAGCGAATTCTCGTCATTTCAGGATATTCCTCAACCCCTCCTCCCCTTCCCCTTCCCCTTTCCCCGCATAATATCTGATATTATAGTGTTCCACTTCTGACAATGAGTAATAGCCGGTGAACAATACGGAAGCAGAAGAAGAAGGGAGAAGTTAGGTGAGTCGGAAGTCGAACCGGCATTGTAGGGGGTGGCAAGGGCGCAGGTAGGTAGGTATAATACATCGAGATATATGTATGGTATGTATACATATGTGTGCGAAGTATAACGTACCGACAACATTACCCTGAGTGGGTTTAGATTTGAGAGTTTTGCACCCTCCCGCAGCCTATCTATATAGATATATATAGGTAAGGGAAGTCGAGGCGGAGACGGGGAGGTGGAGAAATATAGTATATAGAGAGAGAGAGAGAGAGAGAGAGAGAGAGAGAGAATGGCGCGGTACATATTTATGTTGAGCGAAATTAATCTTCTACAACAATTTGGGTCAATAAAATCCAAGCCGAGTCGAGGAGGGCGAGTTGGGTAGGTATAGAAACACGGTCGGATCCCCCGCTGTTTACTTTATCCCTTTTCCACCCCCGCTCATCCCTCGTTTCCGCTACCATTCCGCCTTCCGATCCACTCGAAATCCGTTACTAACCCTAATGCTGTTACCACGTTCTCTCGTTCCGGGGGTCTCTAAGACGCACCCCACGACATCCCACCGACGCGACGCGACGCGACGCGACGTTAGTCTCGCACTTCCGACGGATATCTTATATATACTATATACACTCAAGACTCGAGACTCGAGACTCAAGATTCTCTGATCCATTTTAGGGGAAGCTCATCGCCAATTGCAATACAGAGAGAGGGAGCGCCAAGAGCCCCGGAATGGGAAGAAAACAACAATCAAACATCCGAAACTTCCCCCGTAAATAACATTTCTGATAATGATTCTGTCATCGTTATTAAATCAAATTAAATTAAATTCAATTCAATTCGATTCACGTTATTATCCGCCCTTGTATAACCGCGTATTACATCGCATGGTGAATATTAAAGACGGAATTGATTCTTCATCGGAGCATAAACGCCGTTGTGATTTATACATTAATGTTTATATGCAATATGTATATGAATACAATAAATCGTAATATATATATGTATAGGTATAGGTATATATTACATACTCATAACGTATAGGTATATGTATACATTGATCAGTGGAGTGGGTGAGAGTTTTCCCTCAGTTCCTGCACCGGGTCGGGTTTATCCTCGAGTTTGTCGCATCGGTTCATTATTTAATGCAATTATCCTCAATTCTGTAACCCAGCGGAGCTTTTCAAGCCCCTCGTAGCTCGTTCGCTAGCTCGGCTACAGTGTATTGATTCTAACCACCACTTTAACTTGACTCCAACCAGCTCCACGCTCTCAACTGTATAGGTATACACTTTACTTTCAACGCTCTAGAGTACTTACACATTCTATGCTTCGAGCTTTTCTCTCCCATTTTCTCCCATTCTCTCTCTCTCTATCTCTCTTTCGTCTCCTTTCTTCTCTCTTACGCTGCAGTAATGAATAATTCTGTTTAAACAGACAGCGCGCAAACATTCGTTTCAATTAGATGATGCTGCACCGATTCGACAATATGCACTTTGAAAAGGGGCTCCTTTGAGAGAATTCATTTCTGCATATGTAGGTATAGGTAGGTATATCAAACTTAAAACTAAAAACTGAATTGAATTGAATTTCTTTCTACCTATACCAAGAGTATAGTGGTGCAACTTGGAGCAAATAGACGAAATAAAATCATAGACGTATGTTACTTCTATAGTTCCCGAAGTATTTCTATATCGTTTGATTATACGACACCGAATTATGATAAATGTGTTTAGAAATGTTGATTTACGATTACCTTCAAATACTAGGCGTATCATTATACCCGGTAGTTTCGAAGAAGATTCTTACCTGAAACGAGAAGAAGAAAAAAATTAGAAAGGGGAACCGATTGCGATATTATAAATCTTCGTACATATATTCGGGCTTTCGGGGGTCCGGGTTTTCGTAGTTTTCAGTTTTCTGCATTCGAATCTTTCGGAATTTTAATGTTCTAAACTTGAAAGTTTCTGAAAATTCGAAATCGTCTAAAACGAATTCGAAACTTCAATCTGGCTCCATAAAAGTCACTGAATATAGAATAGAATATGTATAAGAGATCTTTTAGTAGAGAGGAAGTGACCTAAAGCGGGTGCAGCACGTGCCTCAAGCAGCTCGTTTCTCATTTCTGGTTTCTGGTTTCTGGTTTCTGGTTTCCGGCACCGCTCGCGTTTACGAGTCCCTCGACATCAATACCACGCGAGTTTTTGACGCTATAGCTATAATAATACACGACTATACGATACGATACGATACGATACGAATGTATACATACTATATAGGCGTGAATGGATATTGAATATGCGCGAACTGCAAAAAAATGTATAAAACATAAATAAAAGGATGACATATACAAAGGACTATATCTCAAGAATCTGGAGTGATGCAGAGTGATTGTGAGAAAGGAAAATCCCCATCCATCGAGAAGATAAAGAAGTTTTTTTCAGTGAAAAAAAAACTTGTCTCCGTCAACTCTGACGGAGGTAAATTTGACACAGGCGAACGAATTCGCAATAAAACTGTTCGACCGTCCCAAATAAGTTCGGATGAACCTTTTGCGAAATAAACGCGATATATTCTAGTAGGTATAACACATGGAGATAGGTAGTATATGCACGGATATATCGTATTAATTATGTTATAATTACTAATTAAATACTCGGGTCTGTCGGTACCTATAATCTTCCGAGTTATTTGATTACATTGGTAATAACTTGGTACAGATTATCGTCGAATGAATGAATGAATGAACGAACGAATGAATGAATTATACAGGTACAATGATTATTATATTAATTCGAGGACAGATTTGTATGAAATATTTAAAAGGAATCAAAAATGTACGAATAACTCGCGTTAATCCGAGCGAGTCGTCTGAGTTCCTTCTCCTCTTCCTTTTCTCAACGCGAACGAAATTACGGTATATTGAAAGACACCGCTCGACGCTTCGCAGACACGCAAATTCAATAAGATGGGCGCTGCCAACTCTCCTTTTCCGAGACTCAAAGGCGAGAAGAAGATATGAAAAATCGGTGGTGGAAAAAAAAAACGAAAAAAATGTTGCAACTCCATAAAAGTAAAGCAAATATTATTCGTCTATACTTAATTCGTATTTACCCATCTAGCTGAATATCAAAGTAAACGGCAGTATATAGTAGGTATATAAATGAGGGAAACTATAATATAGCATAACACGTCGATAAAGTATAAAGTAAACGCTTCTTCTCTTCCGTTGAATAAAAAAAAAAAAAAGAAAAGAAAAGGAAAAAGAAAAATGAAAAAAAAAAAGGCAGATCTTTTTTCTCGCTGATCAATCCCGCTTCAATCCTTGTACGCGCGTTGTACTTCTCTTCAATTATGCACAGACTGTTTTCAACGGAGATAGTTTTGTCGCCTTTAGCCGTTCGCCTCGCCTCACAGCTCGTATAGGATCAATAAAGAATGATCACACGTATGCGTAGGTATGTGTAAAACATGTATACTTTATACATGCATACATACACACATATGTAGATGTACGTATTATATAGGTACCTACGAGTATAATATGTTCAAAGTTTAAACCTCCTGGATTCTATATACGGTGAGGTGGGTATAAGGTATTATACATACATACAGTATATAGATACATGAAACACATACAACGCGCCACAATTGAACCACCGGGCTCTTTTATTTCGACGCGGGCGGTTCGCGATATCGGGTAGGTACGACGACGCGACGGTGTACTATACCTATAATATACGTTTTCCATACTAGGCAGCAGCAGCAACCGTATATATATATATATATATGTATATATATATATATATATATATATATATATATATATATATATATATATATATATATATATTAATGTATATATATATCTATATATATTGTGATGCTCAAGCTACCCGCTGTATTCAGTAATGGGAATTTACCTCGTTTCCTACAAATAACAAACACCCAGCTACGTATTTTATTTATTTCTTCAATTTATCATAGCCTTACACGCGGTCACCCTCGACGTTGATCGTTTCCATATATGATACCCTACCCATATATAGTATATACCTATATACTACATCGATACATGAAGGTAGAAAATAACTAATTATCTTATAACGAATTTATTTTATACATCGGACGAAAAACAAGATGAATTTTTTTTTCATCGTATTTAAAAATGTACCAAGTAAACGTATAGATATATATATATATACCTAATTTAATTCTTCGAGGATAAGGTTCGCCGCGGTGCTGGTGCAGTGCCGTAAAAGGCTGCCGCCGTCGAGGACACGAGGAAAGGTCAGCGACGCGGCACTGACCCCAGAGCAAACGCGAGAGAGTCTCGAGAGATCAGGGAAGGCGGGAAAAAGAGAGAGAGAATAACAAAGCGAATAAACGTTCGGTAAGTGACATTAATTTCGCGGCAAACGCGACAGAAAAAGAAAAATATATATAATACTTACAGTATGAAAGTTTGCATAAAGAATATATTATATACATTTCTTTGTTAAAGTTGATTATTATACTCGATATATAGATATAACTAGTCGCGGACATTCCTCTCGACATTCCATAATAAATATATCTATCTGCCTCGTATGTATGCATAATTTCGTTGGAAATAAACGCCAACTCATATTCTGCGTCTAACAGCGATAAGTAGCTGCATAACTCCCGTATTAATGTACGAGAGCAATAATATCACGTATAACTGTATAGAGGCATAAAAACATGTAGCGGACGTTGAAGATCGTAGAACCTATAGGCTAGGCGAGGCTAGGGAAGACTAGGCAAGGCTGGGATAAGCTAAGCTGCGAGTTGAGTCGCGAGCTACCGCGTAGCGCAGCAGAACGAGAGTCGTAAACAAGCACGATAATACGGAGTTAATGATGTTTAGTTGGGGGATTTACGAGGGCAGTGCTTTCGCAGGCTCGTGTACGTATACGCCGCGCGCTGCGCATTCACGTTGGAACTGCAGCAGTGCTGCAGCGAGGCGGCTCGGTAGCTGTGCGGCAGCTATTGGATCGGATTAACTCGCGCTTAGGCATTTCCGGTGCAGTACGATAATCCCGATGACTAGGTATATACCTAAACCTAAACCTAAACACACAGCTATAGGATTCTAAACCTTATTTCAGTCTTTTTTTTTTTCATTTTTTGGTTTTCTCTTTTGTAACTTTTCATCGTATCGGACAATAAAATTTGACTTCGGATATAATGGGTATAAGTATATAATGAAAAGCTTCTCGACGAATAAAGTATAGTAGCAAGTATAAGTAACTGCGAAGAGTAGCTGCAATACGAGCGAGGGGCTATAATTAAATCGGTTAAATTAACGGAGTCATAACAACGCTAAGATGTATATGCTTACTCAAGATAGAATAAGAGAAGAGAAGAGAAGAGAAGAGAAGAGAAGAGTAAAGTAGAGAGAAAGAGGAGCGAGGATTTCTGTACTTGTTCCCCGATCAAGCGGTACGTAAAAAAGAGAAATAGAAGATGCGCGCGGTAAACGTTCTATTATGTCGTCGACGATTGAAACGCACGCATAGAGCGCGAGAGAGCTGCTGCTGCTAAAAGAGAAAGAGAGTTGGGTAGGGTTGGGTTGGGTCGCGTTGCGTTGCGTTGCGTTGCGTTGCGCGCGTGCCTTGAATAGTTGAGGCAAAGTTAACGTTGATTACAGTACCAAGCGACACGCTCACGTGTGCGCCCAAAGTGCATTCAAGGAATTAGAATTTGCCACGTCGACGAGCAGAACTGAACCGATAACGCAACCCGAACGCCACTTGTTTCATACTAGTATACGTATACGTCTATACTAACTAAGTACGGAAAATGAAGAATAGTATATTGCGATCGTAGAGGAATTAATTATTTTCCGTAGTTTTGCTGAATTAAACTAACAGACTATAGTTAACTCGCATTATTTATTTAATTATTATATTATACACGATACCTTTAATATAATTATTTATAAGACTAAAGAGCCATCGTATTATAATTGGCAACAGTTTTAATTAAAACCTGCACCCCGATATTCCCGGCTTCTATAATAACGCTTCTCATCACTAACTTTATGTACAACCCCGCAAAATATTAATATTTAATTATAATTTACCGAATCGTACATATATTTAAACAAATTACTTATCCGGAAGAATAATAAGTTTTTCAAATTTTTCGCGGATATTATAGGTATCTATATAGTACCGTGTGTATACTAATACAAGCCGGCCAGGTTTAATAATTTCCCGTTAGAATTACGTCAATATTTATTCAGACGTACACCGAAAAGAATTCAAACACGCGGGAACGACGGCCTGATAACAGCGTATAAACATTCTTTTATATTTGCATTACCATCATTCCGAATTTGCATATACGCGCGCGGCCCCTGTATGCAGCAGGCTGTTCTCTGTTAGTTGGCTTCCCTTCGACGTGGTTCGAATCACACGTGAACATTCGGTGTTATAACACGCCGGCGATTCATGATATCGTATACGCGCGCGGTGTTCCCATTCGCCTTAATATCATACATCGTTCCCGCGGCATATAGTACGTGTATACATCGAGTATATACTTGAATACCTCTTGTATATGCGTATATGTATATGTGTATACCAGGATTATTCGAAACGGGCTTTCTTCAAACTTATCCAAAGCGGGATATCGTATAAAATGCACCTCTGAATCCGGTGGAGTAATAAAACACAATTAATAATACACGTGACTGAATAAATGTCTATACGACTGTGCTGCAACTTCAGCATGAGAATAAAACCGTTCTTTCTAAGAAGTATATGGCTAATCAAGCGTTTCGTTTCCTCAAATTTATAGATCTGTGATTGGCTGCGCCTCTGCGAGTTGAAATGGAAAAAAAAAGGGAGAAAGAGGGAAACGAATATAACCGAAAGAGTATATCGGGAATGGACTACCCACCAGCTACCTACCTACCTTATACTTTCGTAATAACGTTCGGGAATTGATGCGCGTGACGTTTTAAATCCGGATTTATATCCCGATATCGTAAATCCATCATTCATTCTATTTACCTTAAACTCGTATATACCCACTTCGAGCATACATGGATTCTCCTATTTCTGTCGCTACGTAACCTATGTATACATGATAGGTACACGGGGACGCGGAGTACCCATGTTACATACATCGCCACATAAGGGCCGTATGTCTATAAGTAGTGGTCTGGCGACGCGATTAGCATATATAGGTAGGTCTTTGGGTCGCCGGAGAAAGAAAGGACGGAAGGAAGGAAGGAAGGAAGGTATACGTAGCTGTATAGTAAGAAGAAGCGGTGCCTTATGCCTCTGCTGCACAGGTCGAGCCAAGGCAAGGCGAACGTTGGTGGGGCGCCACGTGGGTCCCAAG